>CM076983.1:29914624-29959624 GCA_039105355.1 Benthosema pterotum | reverse complement strand
GTCCCTGTGGGCCCGCGGAAGGAAGAGGTGCGAGAGGCTGCCTCGCGCGCGGGTCCAGGGACCACGTAGTTGTGCCGTCCTTCGACGGCAGGGCCTCCGCGTCCTCCTCCTCCTCCTCCTCCTCCTCCTCCTCCTCCTCCTCCTCCGCGTCCTCCTCCTCCTCCTCCTCCTCCTCCTCCTCCTCCTCCTCCTCCTCCTCGCGTTCCTCCTCTCCGTCCTCCGCCTCTCCCTCGTCTAAGGCCTCTCCGTCCTCCGCCTCTCGGTCTGCCTCTCCGTCGTACTCCTCTCCGTCCTCCCGGGCCTCTTCCTCCTCCTCCTCCTCCTCCCTTCGCCCTCGCGGCGGGCGGCCCGGCCGACGCCTCTCCCGTTCCTCCGAGGCGTCCTGCGAGGCGGGTCTTTTGGACCCGCCTGTTTTGGACCCCGGCCCCTTAGACCCGGCGGTCTCTGGACGAGGGCCCGGCGGGCGGCCCGGCCGACGCCTCTCCCGTTCCTCCGAGGGGTCCTGCGAAGTGGGTCTTTTGGACCCCGTGGGTCTTTTGGACCCCGCCGCGTTCGCCTCTTTGTCTCTTTGTTTCGTTTTAGGAGGACGGCCTCGCCTGCGGGGCGCGGGCCTCACCTCCTCCTCCTCCTCCTCCTCCTCCTCCTCCTCCTCCTCCTCCTTCTCCTCCTCCGAGGCGTCCTGCGAAGTGGGTCTTTTGGACCCCGCCGCGTTCGCTTCTTTCTCCCCCCTTCGCCCCGGCGGGCGGCCGCGCCTGCGGGGCACGGGCCTCAACTCCTGCTCCTCCTCCTCCTCCTCCTCCTCCTCCTCCTCCTCCTCCTCCACCTCCTCCGAGGCGTCCTGCGAAGTGGGTCTTTTGGACCCCGTGGGTCTTTTGGACCCCGCCGCGTTCGCCTCTTTGTCTCTTTGTTTCGTTTTTGGGGGCCGGCCTCGCCGGCGGGGCGCGGGCCTCACCTCCTGCTCCTCATCCTCCTTCTCCTCCTCCGAGGCGTCCTGCGAAGTGGGTCTTTTGGACCCCGCGGGTCTTTTGGACCCCGCCGCGTTCGCCTCTTTGTCTCTTTGTTTCGTTTTTGGGGCCGGCCTCGCCGGCGGGGCGCGGGCCTCACCTCCTGCTCCTCATCCTCCTTCTCCTCCTCC
This sequence comes from Benthosema pterotum, assembly GCA_039105355.1. Lineage (NCBI taxonomy): Eukaryota > Metazoa > Chordata > Actinopteri > Myctophiformes > Myctophidae > Benthosema > Benthosema pterotum. The sequence goes on along the minus strand of CM076983.1, from coordinate 29,958,489 downwards.
GAGGCGTCCTGCGAAGTGGGTCTTTTGGACCCCGCGGGTCTTTTGGACCCCGCCGCGTTCGCCTCTTCGTCTCTTTGTTTCGTTTTTGGGGGCCGGCCTCGCCGGCGGGGCGCGGGCCTCACCTCCTGCTCCTCATCCTCCTTCTCCTCCTCCGAGGCGTCCTGCGAAGTGGGTCTTTTGGACCCCGCCGCGTTCGCCTCTTCGTCTCTTTGTTTCGTTTTTGGGGGCCGGCCTCGCCTGCGGGGCGCGGGCCTCACCTCCTGCTCCTCATCCTCCTTCTCCTCCTCCGAGGCGTCCTGCGAAGTGGGTCTTTTGGACCCCGCGGGTCTTTTGGACCCCGCCGCGTTCGCCTCTTCGTCTCTTTGTTTCGTTTTTGGGGGCCGGCCGCGCCTGCGGGGCACGGGCCTCTCCTCCTCCTCCTCCTCCTCCTCCTTCTCCTCCTCCTCCGAGGTGTCCTGCGAAGTGGGTCTTTTGGACCCCGCCGCGTTCGCTTCTTTCTCCCCCCTTCGCCCCGGCGGGCGGCCGCGCCTGCGGGGCACGGGCCTCTCCTCCTCCTCCTCCTCCTCCTTCTCCTCCTCCTCCGAGGTGTCCTGCGAAGTGGGTCTTTTGGACCCCGCCGCGTTCGCTTCTTTCTCCCCCCTTCGCCCCGGCGGGCGGCCGCGCCTGCGGGGCACGGGCCTCTCCTCCTCCTCCTCCTCCTCCTCCTCCTCCTCCTCCTCCTCCTCCTCCTCCTCCTCCTCCTCCTCCTCCTCCTCCCTTTTCCACCCGGGTGTAAACGACCCGCCCGGGGGACCGCGAGGGTTATCCGCACTACCCCCCCGGGCGGTTTGGCGGCCTCTGGTGGATGATGCCATAGAGGGTGCCCCAAAATACACTGAAAAATGACACACGACACCCACGCTGCTTTCAAGGCCGCTGCCCTCTGTTTTCCGAGGTCCTCGAAGAACCACTGCCCTGCTTTGTTTTTTACCGACTTGTCAGGCAAATTCAAAGGCTTGCCTGATAAAACGGGGTCCGATAGCGCTCTCGGCCGAAGCCTCGCTCCCGCCGCCTCGGCAGAGCCGAGTTAGGCGAGGAGGGCGAGAGACGATCGCGAATCAGCGTTTACAAATTTAGTGCAGCGAGACGCCTCTCCAATCGTTCGCTCTCGCTCGAGAGCTTCACGCCGTACCAGGACAGCAAGGCTTCGATGTTCACGTGCTGCGTGCAGTTTAGCTTCACCAACGCCGTATTCTCGAACGCGGTGCCCTCGGGTCCCCACAGTGTTTCGCGCGTGCCGGCTTTCGTCTCAAGCTTAACCGAGGAGTGCAGCTCGATCTCCGTCCGGGTGAAAAACCTCCCCTCTACACATACGCTGTCATAGCAGTCCATGAGCTTGAGACGACTTGAGGCGTCTTCTTTTACAGGCGATCGCTTCGCAGCCCGCAGACGTGTTAACACACCCACAGTCAGACCCACATCCGCACGCACGCTCTCGAGACAACCCCTCAGATTCGCTGTCGACAGGTTAATATTTTAACACTTTCGCGCGACCCGGGTTCTCGCAGATAGCTACGGCAGGCGCCTCGGCGAGCCTGCGTTCACGCAGGAGGCTCCGGGGGGGAAAATCCGCTCCGGAGCCACCGCTGTGTCAATTAATTAACACCAAAGTTACACTCGCAAAAATCAACACACACGTACAATGTAGCATCTTTGACCAAGACCCTTTATTCGTTATACACGGTACAATTATATGGCACGGTTAAACAGCACAACGTTTTGACAAAAGACGATAAAAACGATGGACTGAAAAAAAAAAAAAAAAACAAAACATGGTAAGAGCAAGAAAAAAAAAAGCTTGTCCTTCGAGGTCACTTTTTTCTCGGTCTACTCGCGCAACCCCTCGCGGTGAGCCTCCGCGCCACGAGGGCGGTGCGCGGCCGTGACGCTAACGGACGTCTCTCGCGCTGGGTTCGCCGGCTTCAGGCCGGGGCAGCTCGATCGTCTCGCTGGGGTCGAAAGACCACGCGTCGAACACGTCTTTTAGCGTTTCGACTAAGGCCTTGCAACTGCTCAACGTCCAATGTTTCGTGACGGTCTTCTTGGGCACCCCGCCGAGATACGCCAAGTCCACCCCCAGGCTGGAGTATTTCTCAGGACACGTTCCGTCCTCTGCGATCACGCCCCACAGCTTGTCGCACCACCTGAAAAAGGTGTCCTTGTGCGGAACCGCTATCGACAGCAGCTTCCTGACCCCGAAGCCTTTGGGCACGAAGTTGTAGTCGGTCCCGCACAGAGCCATGAAGGTCACCAGGTTACGTCTCAGCACGGGGTCCAGCCTGACATCTTCTTTAATCCTCATGTAGAAATGAGAGCCTGCTCTCCGCAGGCGAAGGTATCTGGCGTGAGCGCCCCCGGCCAACCGTTGGCCTTTGTACAGCAACAGCAGCCTCTCGACGTTGCTGTTAAATTTGAATTTGCGGGGTCTCGCCGAGGCGGAGAGTCCCCCTTTCGAGTCGCACTTCTTCTTGCGCGCGAGCGACCTTCTCAGCAAGGCCCTCACGCAACCCGACGGCGTTGCCGAGAGGGCCACGAGCGCGTTCCTCTCGGCGGAGTCGACGTCGGCGGCGAAGAGACCGTCAAGCAAGGTCACGTACAGAGAGCCTCGGACGCCAGCCGCGTAGAGTTTCAGTAAAACACGAGCGGCCGTCTCTCTGTCGCACGTCTGCAGCAGGCTCTCGTGGTTTCTTCGCACCCGCGAGGGGAGCAAGGGAAGCTGCTCGTCGGTCAGGTCGCACATGACGGCGAAGGCCTCTTCGCGGTCGACCCAGGGAGGGGGCCGGTCGGACAAGTCCCGTTCGGGTGCCGTTTTCGGCACGGCGCTCTCCGCCAGCGCGTCGAAGAACACGGAGTCGTGCATCGGCTTCTCCGGCCCCGTGTAGCTGTAGTTGTTCATACGGATCACGACGTCCGCCCTCTTTAGGGACGCCGCGCAGGCGGCTATCACGTCCGAGTCCCCCGTGCAGATCATCACGGATTGCTCGCTCAGGGCGTTGGCGAGCTCCACCATAGAAGTGTCGGCCTCCACCGTCCGACACGAGGCGCAGGCCTTCAGCAGGACTTCGGTCGACTCGGACGACGCCGACCGGCTCACCACGTACCCTCCGGGTCCCACGGAGTCCCTGGTCTCGGGCACTTGTTTCAGCAAAGGAACCTTGTCGAGCGTCGAGCCGTCGCGATCGGCCGCGCAGGGGTTCACGAACAGGTAGAAACGGTCCTGCTCCCCTAGTGAGCTGAATTCCTCAAACATCAGATTCTCTATGCTCGTCAGATTGGATTTGCAAAACGCCACGTGAGGAGCGAGGACCTGCTTGTCTCGCCTCTCTCTCACGGCAGGTTTCGGCGCGCGGCAGCCGTCCTTCACAAGGACCACACGCTCGCCCCGGGCGTTTAAGTCGAGGTACAGGGAAGCCAGCCTGCCGGCCATGCGTCTACACGAAAGCATGCGGTCGCCGGGGACGTAGTCGTCTTTTCGGACTCTGTATATCGTCATGAGGTGATCCACCAAGAGCCAATCGTGCTGCTCTTGCGTTCCGCACAAAACGTCGAACGGTGCCAACGTCGGGTTGGCTAGCATTATGTGAATTGCTTTGCGTTGCAGCCCCATTTTCTTCGCTTTGCAGTCTTACGAAGAGGACACGTGCAGCCGCGCTTACTTTTATAGGCCAAAGAGCCGAAGGGGTTGAAAATTCATCGGTCGGTAGAGACAAAAAAAAAAGGAAGTAACTCTCTGTGGTCTGCGAAAAAATACAATGAATAAAAATAAAACAAAACAAAACAAAACAAAACAAAACAAAACAAAGAGCTGTACGCTACGGCCGTTTTTTTCTCACCTCTTCCCGCTTAGCCTCGAGCAATCTCTTCCTGCGGATTTCACGCTTCGCCTCGTTGAATTTAAAATTTCTGTAACATAAGTCTTTCACGTCCACGGGCTCTCCGTGCCGCGCAGCAAACCCTCTCCTTTTTCGGCACGCGTCGCGGAACACGGTGGTCTCGACGCGCATGTTAGAACAGGAGGGTGTCAAACAGTCTCTCACCAACGGACACAGGCACGTCAACCAAGGAAAATGCGCTTTCATGCTTCTCGAAACGATGGGTCTGAAACAGCTTTTGATTTCCACGTGGTTAGTGCCAGGCCTCACGACCACGAGGTAAGCCGTGGTACGGTAAACCATGCTCGGATACGTGAGCGAAAACATCAGCCACGTCAGCCACAGCTGCGTGTTGTACTTCCACAGCGTTCTTCGGTCGATTAGGTCGCTGTTGCGCGTCTTCAGCTCGAGCAGAACGAACTTCTTCGTCTCGGGGTCGTACGCGACCATGTCCACCTCGGTGCAAAACCCCCAGTCGGACCGGATTTTTCGGCAGCCCCGCGCGCACACCGTTGTGATAACTGTGAGGCCTGCGACCGCCGTCGTCCGGTCTGGGTAGGTTTGCCACTTTGACGCCCGCGCGCACGCGCCGGAGGCCCAGGGCTTCCAGCTGAGCCAAGACGAGCCGGGCCACGGGGCCTAGCCGGCGGTGCTCGAGCGAAGGCTCGTTGAACGCGAGTTTGCATTGAGAATCCACCGCGATTCCTATCTTTGCAGACAGACGCAACCTGTCCCACAGTCTCCTACACGTCTCTGCCCCGAAGCCGGGGCTCCCGATCGAACGAGCCATCGCTTCGAGGAACTTCGCCGCGTCGCCGTGCGGGACGCTTAAAGTTTTGAGATACGGAACCAACCATTCCAGCCTGACACTCTCGCCGCCGCGTTTCTGGGTAATGGCGGCGGCGGTCCTACGGAACAGATCCATGGCAATCATGTTCGTAGAGTTTCTTTTGTCTCTCCCGTAACCTTCGACTTTACCGAGCGTCTTGGTTATACCTTGCACTTTGTACCACTCACCGTCGCGATCCACTTTAGCCCACTGACCGTCACGGTCAACCCTAAAGCGTATCACCGGAGCGTTTAGCTTCATTGTACTAAATGTCGTCTCTTTACTCTGAGATTCGATCGCGTTGTAACACCGCTCAACGGTACCCGTTTGTGTGTGGTGTGTGTATATTTTATTTATTATTATTATTATTATTATTATTATTATTATTATTATTGTTATTTTTACAGGGTCCCGTTCGCTCGTACTTTGATACAAATCGCTCAAAACGGGCGTGCGACATGAATGCTGCTAAAAGGAGACCGACCAGTACGTTGAGCTCCGCGATTAGGGGCGTGAGCTCAAAACTCAGCTTCAGCTTCGTCTTTAGCACAGCTCTTTTCAGAGGAAAGCTGGGGAGCGCCATCGCTGTGATCACGTCTCTCATCGTAGGCTTTCTCACCCTGCCCAGTAACATCCTGTATTTCATCGACAGCAGCCACGGCGCCAGGTTCGAGATCGAACCCCAGACCGTCACGACAGACTCTCCTGATCCTAAGGCGGCGGCGACAAACGGGCTGTCGAAGCAGCTGGGCCTCAACGCGGCCTACATTCACGCGGGGATCGCTCTGATCGTGCTGGGTTGCCTGTCGATGGTGGTGAGCGTCGTGCTCAGTTATTTCGCGGTCAAGAGCAAACTAAAGCTGGACGACACAGACGTCCCCCGTTACGGCGACACGAGCACCCGGACGGTGGTGGTGTGTCTGATCATGATGAACGTGGAACTGTTCACGGCTGTGCTAGCGGGATGCATGGAGTTACTTTACAGGCCTCTGATTCGTAACGCGCAGAGGCTGCACAACGTGGAGTGCACCATTGCTGTGTTCAACATCCTCGTTTACGCCATGTACGTCGGGTCCATGGTTCTGACCGCCACTCTGCTCAGAGGCCAGGAAACGGTTTTCACCGGTGGTCCGACGGAGTATTCATGCGCCCGGGACAATGTCCGTGACATCGGATCAGGCGCCAGTCGAGATTACGTAACGGACAAAACCTGCGGGCCTTACAACTCTCAGTCCGGCCACATGATGTTCACTCCGGCCTACAGCTAAAACCCAACAGCTTCGTCGACTCCCGAGAAGACGAACGCTACAGTCGACGGATCGCGGATCGTGGGGTCACGGATTGCGGCCGCGACGAAGAAAGGCCGGGTCCTACGGACTGTCCTTCGTCTGAACACAGTTCACGTTCATACTGTAGCGAACGCGACCGATGTGACGTTTAGACATAGGGAGTTGTGAATGTGTTGCATGTGTAACATCTTAAGTGTAATAATGTGTGTAATAAAGACCCACACAGTGGACGGTTGAAATAAAATGTGTTTACTTTCTTTCAGTGCGTGTTTGTGTTTGTGCTTGTTAAATCACGAGACATTGTTTTCAAACAGATATATATATATTTTTATTGTCTTCAAACATTCAGGGAAATGAGCACACATATCACACAAGGTTAATCGCAGTACACTTTCGATCTCAAACTGTCACACCACATTGACGGAAATTTCATTGAGTCCGTTAATCCCGGCGCAGCTGTACGCTTCGTATGCGTCTTCCACGCTCGCCTTCGTCACCGGGTCCCCTAGCATGTCCAAGTCTCTTTGCACGGCCAGAGCGAGCACTTGTTTGTTCACGTAGTTTGAGGCTGTCATCTGTAATCCCGCTCGAGCCACGACATTCTTAACGGCCTTGATGAGCCTGACGCTGTCGACGCAACCTTTAGAGAGCGCCAGTAGATAGGATAGATTGTGGTATTCCCTCTGAGCGGACTCAATCTCGTTTTTTATGACGAGCGGATAGTCCAACTCTCCGGCCGGCGCCGTCCGCTTGAGGAGTTGGATTTTCTCTGCCAACTTTTTCATGCCGCCCGTGATGGTGGCCAGAGCCACTTGCAGTTCGGAGTCTTGCGCTTTCAACGTGAATATGTTCTGCTCGTCCGTCTCGGGGCACGCGTACAGAGTAGTGAAAAAATTGACTCCGCACAACAGCGTGAATTCTGCTATGTTGTACACACACAACGCGATGCTGCTTGCGAATCCGTTGGCTCGCATGATGGGCGCGACGATAGACCCCGAAAGAGCGCGAGGCTTGCTTGGGCGTCCGTCGGAACTCTTTACTTAGCCCACGTGCGTCTGTTGGTCCCGAAGATTCGTTCGAAGATGGGAGTAATGAGCTTAGAGGTGGTTCGGACGGGGTTGCAGGCGAAGAGTCCCGTGCCGCTAATTCTGGGGGACAGACTGTCGGCGAAGGTGCCTTTGTTGGAATCGTACGTCGTGAGCTTACGCGCCGAGCCGTACCCGATGCCATAAGTACCACAAAAGGCGACGCCTAGATTGGCTTGCATGATGTCGTGACACACCGTTTCGTTGTTCACCCTGTCTGTGATGCTCCTGAAGGGATCTCCGGCCTTTTCCAAAACAGACTTTGAATACTCCGCCACGTACGACATGGTTTGAAACAGCGCTTCGTTGCTCTGTTCGTGCCCGCGGACCCGTTTCAGGGTTCTCTTTCTGAACACGGAACCCAGCGGTTTCAGCAAGGTCGGCATGCACGTGTACCCTTCCGCTTGCATGAGGCTGTCCAGCTTCAAGTCGCCCGCGAGGCGATCCGATCTGCCGGTGGTGAAAATGTAACCTCCTCGGACCCCGGCGTCGGAATCCGACTGAGGGCAAAAGCCGTTGTAGGCGTCGGCGACCACCATGTTGTAAGGGCTGGAGTCACGCAGGGAGGTGTTCAGCTTGACACAACCTCCTTTCACGTCTTTCATGTACATGTTAGGTATGTATATGCCGGGGGAGTCCAGGCTCTCGGGGATGACGGCCGCTTCTCTGTATTGATTCAGCGTGTACATCTGATGGGTGTTGTGACTCGTCGGTCTGCACATGATCTGCGTGCCCACGACGAACAGAGCAGACTTTTGGGGCATGACCGCCATACCGCAACCCGTGAACCTGACGCCCCTGAACAACATGTACGAGAGCCCAGAGTAGTAGTTGCGATCGTAATGCTCTTGGATCACAGTGGGTATCATGAGAGTGGTGTAGTGGAATCCGAGTAGCGCGGCAGCGTGGGCGCACTGCGAGAAAACCTCTCGGAGCATGAGGCATCTTATGGACCACATGTACGTGACCACAGACTTTGGGGAGAATCCGGACGTCGGAGCCGTAGACGTGGGTTCGAAGATGTCTGTCACATCTTCCATGTCCTCGAGGGGGCTTAGGCTGAACCAGCATCTACCGCTTACCACGTTCACAGTCAGCTCGTCGACATCCAGCTCTTCCAGTAGTTTGCGTTGACTGTGGTGCTCGTACGTGACAGTCTGAGCGCTCACGAGGTCTGCCCCGGCGGAGTTGTAGACCCGAGCGCCCATAATGGGGAGGATGACCCAGTACATTAGATTGCAATAGTCTATTTCTTCCGTTCCGTAGCCTGCGTAGCTGATCTCGGTACAAGGGGGAGGCATGTAGGCTATGATGGAATTCTCTCTGCCCCCGACAACCTTTCGGAAGTTGGACACGATTTTGTGTACAGCGCCTTCCAGGTTCAACAGAAGGGTGGCCTCTTTCAATGTCAAACGACTAGCTTCTTCTCTTAATTTCAGTTCGTTTATCAAAGCCAAACATAACACCGGATCGGCGACTCTGCTCCAGTACTGCCTTCCCGTGGCGCAGTCACCCTCGGGGATGTCCGATCGCGCTGTGAGTTTTTTGGTCGTGTGGGCATTCTGAAGTCCCTGCTGTATCAGATTCAGGTGCGCGTCGGTGTCCTTGGATGACCCCACGTAAGCCAAAAGCTCACTCCCGATTTGCACGATTTCGTTCTTGATGCTGTTCATCGCCGACGAGTTGAACAAGGCCACCCGGGGCCTGACCGCCCAGACGTTATCGTCCGGGACAAGCATGTGCCTGGCGTCGAACTCCAAAACCGACGCCCGGTTTTTTATTTTGTCATACCATTCTCTGTCTTTGGCCAACTTTATCCTTTCGGCGGCGAGAGGCGTGGGCAAGGAGATGGCGGCATCGACCGCTTGCTGCAACTTTGCTCTGTACTGGCGTGAGAACAACTCCTTGCAGTTTCCGATCGGATGGAGCTCTTTCAGCTCCACCGGCACGAGCGCCCCGTCGTATTGGTGAATGTAGCTGACGCGGGGAGAGCTGTTCGCGACGGTCTTGTAATCCGCATCGGGACTGGTGCCCGAGAGCACGAATCCAGGTTGCAACTGGGTCACAGCCGACGCGATGCACCCGTTCGTGAAGTACTCCCACTTCATCCCTTGGTTGCTGAAGGCTTTGGATTCGGTGGAAGAGTCCTCCGGCGAGTCGTGCTCCAGCTTCGTTCCGTCTACCACAACGACTGGCACTTTGTCGGTGGGACCTCCTCCCAGGTGGATGTAATTCACGTCCATCTCGCGCGTGTCCTGGAAACACGAATCGCCTTGGTGCACTCCGATGTCTGCCGGGCCTTGCACGAATTGCACAGTAAAGTCGTACTCGTGCGCGCTCATCTTTTTCTCGTTTGCCGTGGTGTACACCTGAACCGTGGAGGACACCGCAGTGCGTTCGCAAAAGACACAGTTGAGGTCTAGCCTCTCGGGGTCTCTGGAAGAAATCACCCTGAACAGTGAGTCTCCCATGACGACCACTTCTGACTTGTCGCTCTTCAGCACCCGTCTGGCGTTTTCCAGTGCGGACAGACACGAGTGAGGCTGAACGTTCACCATGCCGCACATCAGATCGGCCATGGTCAGAATCGCCTCCAGCCTCTCTGCCATGTTGGAATATTTGGTCCAAGCCACGACTCTGTCCGTCAGAGACGGTTGCGCCGTGCAATACCTGAGAATCTCCATGGTCTTCGTCAGTTCCCAAGAAGTGCTCACTTTACCCAACTCTCTAGCAATGAGTTCCCGAGCCTCCGCTGGAGCTGTGACGCTCAGCAAAGAGCCAAATTGCACGCTCAAGACTTTTTGTTTGTGATGGAACACTTGGCTGACTTCCTTGGTCGCAACGCCATTAGTGATGGTGTCGTAGCTGCCTCTCTGCGCTTCCCGCTGATCCGTGATTTTGTACGTTTTGCGAATACGAGAGCCTTTAGGTACGACGCCGTCAGGGACACACATCTTGTACACGAATCCAGCCAGCATACGGCTCGTGTCTTTCTGCTGTCTAAAGAGAGCCACTCCCATGTGAGCCTGCGACGCCTCGAGTACAACTCGGGCCACTATCGAACTGTTTCCAGCGGAAGGTCCCGTGACGGCGTCCGCGAGAAATCGCGTGAACTCCGCGTTTGGGTCGGTTAGAAACCCGGGGGCATCTTGTAGAGATTTAAAGGTATCCAAAGGTTTCAGGGTATAACCCACCCCGTCAACCGTAGCAACATTCATGATTTAACTTTTTTTTTTTTTTTTTTTTTTTTTTTTTTTTTTTAATCCGCCGTCGGTCAGACGACTGCGTAGAGTTTCGACGCTCGACTCTCAGACCTTCTCTCGAGCGCATACAGCCTGACCATCGCGCGTTGCAACTGTTGCGAACATTTGTCGCGATACATTAGTAAGCTCGAATCCCCCGGATACCGATCCGACAGCCGCTCTACGTGTGTGAAGTTTATCGCAGCGTGTACAGCTTTCAGTTTGCGGTCGCTGGCCTCCGAAAGAGACCTCCGGTCGCACAAGAGGTCTTCTTCCTCGTCTTCCTCGTCGTCTGTCAGAAGGTATTCTCCGTCAGCGCCACGAGATCGATTGTTTCGCAGGAGGCTTCTGTTGTTGTATAGACAACAGAAAGCCTTAAAGAGAGCCCAAAACATCTTATTTAACCACACAGAGTTACCCGCGGTGTGGTGCGAGCAAAGTCCAAAGGGTCGAATGTGTAAATACGCACAAACGTTCGTCAACGCTTGCATAACGAAAGTCAGTCAACGGTCCCGTCTCCGAAACGATGAACCTCCTCGGGAGAGACCCTCGAGCAACCGAACGCGAATTAGCACGCGTAGCTCTCCGGGACAGAGGAGATCACGAGCTGGTGTACAGGTTTCTGAGCGAAGACAGTTCGGGGGGGAACTTTCACGGCACCTGTCGACGATACGGACTCGTGCCGTTGCACGACGACGTGTCCGCGTGGACGTACGTGAACGAGGATCCTCAACTTGCAATCGCCGTCGAAGAGGTGGTGAACACATTCAGCCCCGCTTTGTCAGTGGAATTGCTTTTGTATAATGTGCTGGGGAGCGACAGCGAGAGCGCAGCCTGTCTGGTGCGGTATCTGGTCAACCGCTACGCAGCGAATCACGTTTGCGAACACATAAAGAACACTATGAGAAACATGATCCGCTGGGCCGTTTTGGCCGGATTCGTCCCTTCCATGTTCATACCTTGGACGAGAGTCAGACAGGCGAGCTTGGGTCTTTCGGGTAAGGCGGCGGTAAATCGCATGATGGCCGAAAGCTCAGACGGAATTCACCGGCCGGCAGCCGGCGGCAACCGGTTCGGACGAGACAAGCCCGCGGCTCGCTCTCACGGCCATCGCCAAGGTCGGTACAGGCAGCAGCGCGTGGCGCTCAGGGCAGTTTCGCACGGCTTGAGCCGGACCTTGGCTGCGGAGGAGGCCGTGCAAGAACAGGACGCTCACGACAGGGCTGTTTCATTCGTGTTAGAGTTTCCGTTGTACAAGCTCGCGGACACCCTTCAGATGCTCATGGCTGGGTCCGTGTCTCCCGTGCACACTTCTGTCGTGTGTAAAATAATAAGAGACTGGATAGCCAGCGATCCCACTGTGACCCAGAGTCCAGTCAAAGAGACCGAACTGAGAATGGCGACGGTGGCTCTGTGGGGTGTAATGAAGACCTTCGAACACGGCCGATGTCCCGTCATACCCGATTGCGACGCGGCCAACTTTTTGGCTTTTTACGACACGCAAACGGACGGGATCACGGCGGCGGTGGACGGCGTGCTGTACAGGCACGTGTGCGTCTGGGAAAGCTGCCGGCCGGGCTTGTCTTCCGTAGCGAAACGTGTGCAGCCTACGGTGAGTTGTTGGGCCAAACTCTGTCATGAGATCATGCGCGGCCTCACGGAAGCCGCTACCCGGCAGATATACACCAGCTCTGCTGAGAATTCTTCCCTGGTCCACCTGGCGGACGCGATGGCGGGCTCTCGCAAAGATCCTCGCCCGTTCGACGGCGCGCCGTCGAGCAACTCCGTCGACGCGACCTTGATGGACGCTCTGTCCAGAGCACTGACATCAGAAGTGCGAACCGGTGCGTTCGGTATACACGCCGACATCCCCGAAAGCTTTCTCGGACCAGGAATGGGTTCGAGCTTTCCAGATCACAGGTCCGCAAGTGTTCTCAACAGCCTGAGCCAGATGATGACTGCTCTCATCAGGGAAGGCAAAGAGCTTTTGGTCGTGAAACAGTTCATGTCATCGGTCGTGACAAAACCCGAAGCAGCGGTCGAAGTTTTGGCGGAATCCTGCAGCGATCAAAACTTGCTTCGTCTGGCCAAGGACATCGCCACTCACGTCTCTAGGCTAAAGCTCCGGACCCAGCCGTGGGATCGTGCTCACGAGCCCGTGAAGGATCTCGGGTCCGATGTCAAACTGGTGTGTAACTATCAGTCCACCGTGAGTGTGGCGCAACTGGAGGAGACTCTAAGCTTGTGGACCAACTTTTGGAGGAGCGTCCTTTCGGGGTTCAGTCAGTTCAACAGGCGCCACAACACGATACAGTACAACAACAGAGACACCGTGAGGGAGCTGGAGTCCGGATCGCCCGTACACGTGTTTCACTGCAGTATGGTCAACCTGCTCAACACGTCCGGTGTCACGTTTGCCGACAGCTTGTCCGGGAGAAAACCCGATTCTTCGCTCGGGGTGAACGACATCATGCTCACGAAAGACTCTCTCCATCCGAGCGCTTACGGTCTGCTATTGGCCAACAAACTCGGGCTGAGGCCTTCGGACGTGAAAGCTTACACGGCTTCGAGTGCTGCTCGGCGCGCCGTGCAAGCCGAAGCGAGGGAAGGCGCTGAAAGGGGTCAGGTGCGATACGACGGGAGACGCGACGGGAGTTGCGGCAAACAGTAGTCAGGAGACGTGGCTTCACGCGATGCAACAGCTTGTTTTCAATCGGCCTTTGGGAGCACCCTCTACGTCCGGACGCTCGGCCTCTGCGGTCCGATCGTATATTCCGATGCTGCGAACCGGCTCCTCGGGAGACACGGATCCGTTCGCGGACTCGAGCGGGACCTTTTCCGTGTCACGGTTCTGAGCTTTCGGGTCCGTTTCGTCTCCCTGCAGTGTCGCCGGCGGCGCTTCGGGATTGTCTTTCGCGGCGTGAGACGGAGAACGTTTCACAGCGGAGGCTTTCTCCCCCCGTCATCGCCGTAGAAAGTCGAATCGCGAACCGGCGAGGTGTTTTTCTTTAGGCCACGCGTGCGATCGTTGCCCCGCGTAGTGTTTTTGCAAGCGTAACGGCTCTTTGGAACGAAACTTTTATGTCGTGACACGCGTTGTCTCTTTTTCGTTGTCTCCGATTCCCGCACGCGAGGTTCCTTGCGCCTTTTGGCGGAGACCTCTTCTCCGTCAGATTCAGGCTTTCTTTTGGGCGACCTCGAGGCCGCGGAAGACCCGGCCGTCTTTACCGAAACAGGCTCCCTGCGGCTCAAACGCTCGTCGGTTTCACCGGCACGGCCTAGATCCCGGCGATCGTGTTCGACGGAGCCAGAGGTCGACGCGTGCCTTTTGGCGGTCACTGCGTGTTCGCCCGGGCGTGCGCCGCGTTTGTCCGCCGGACACAGAGCAGCCACGGCCAGGTCCAGGAGAGCTCGGTTTTTAGAACCGGTGAAATCGACCTCTAATTCGTGTTTTTCATCGAACACGCAGGAGTTGATCGTATGATCTCTCACAAAGACAATCGCCCATTGTTGCTGGTCGTCCAACTTAGCACAACCTTGAATGTTCCACAAATGCTCCAAACTGAGCTCTTGCAATTCGCTCAGAAATATCTTAATCTTCAACTCCTTCGCGATCGAAGGCGAGCTTGTACAGAAAAGAGCCGCTTCGAGCGGAACGCCGTGTTCCCTCAAACCCCGAAGGAAACCGTTGACTTGCTCGACGACATCCCGTTTGATCCCAGATTGCGCTTTATGGCACATGGTCGGGGTGTACTGGACAAACGTGTATCTCGAATTGGTACATTTTATTCCGATCAAGTCGTCGAAACAGACCACTGCGTCCGGCACGTCTTTTGAAAGTTTCTCTTTGCGCGAACCGAACGAAGCTCCTTCTTGCGAACTCGAGCCACCGCGCGCCGGAGAGAAACTTGCAAAGGACAACATGTCAGAGGCTCTTTTTTTTTACTCTCTTTCTAAGTTCTCCGTGAGAAGATGGAGTGTATCGTCTAAGGCCTGCGTGAAACGACTTTCAGAGAAAAAGCGAGCTACGTTCAGACGGTTGAGTTCAGTTTCCACTAAGCTAACATTCTCTAGAGGCGCGAATCTGTAAATAGGATCACACCAGCCCGAGTTTTCGACCACAGTCCACCGAGCGTGTCTTTCCAAAGGTTGCCAGGCTGGTACGGTCTTTCCGTTTTCTATGATTTCCATCAAAGCGTGCTTCCAATACTCATCCGTGTGAACGTTAAGTTGACACGAGTGACAGCTAACATAGCTACGTGACGATCTTGGTCCTACAGAGTCCACACTCTCGATTTCTTTCAGGAGCTCTCTAGGTAAAGTGAATTCGGCGTTCACGACCGACATCCCATCTCTGCTCCCTACTCTCACCGTCTCTTGCATAATTTTCATGAATCCAAACAGCTTCGAGTCTGCTGTGTAAAGAAAACTCCACGAGCCCGCTAACGGTGAGGCCGCATCTTTTTGTTGCGTTTCGGTAGAATGCGACTCCTCTTCGTACAGTTCAGTCAGATACGAGCTCACGTCCTTCAATTTCAGTTTGCACATCTCCACGAGGTCTGTGATTTGTTTAATTTGGGTTGCTACGTTTTCCTCGGCTCTATCTTTGACTTCTTTTTTCCCAACGGATTTTAAAAGGCTTTCGAAGTGCGCGTTCGTCAGGTCCCATACGGCCAGAACGGTGTTTTGGCTCATGTTTACAGAATAAACCTTAGATTTAGATTTCAATACAAAAAACAGTCACCGCAAAAGGGTCAATGTGAAAAATTGATGTTTATTTGTATAAATGAGTACAGATTCGACAAGACAGACGGACAGAGAACAGCTTATTTGGATTGGACTTTATTGGATTTTGACACAGAATATCATTTCGTAAAAATGCAACAGAACGTAAGTTTCCACAAAGTAAACCCCTGTGGTAAACGAGAATCGGGGATACGTTGCCCCATTTGCGAAATCTAAAGAGAAAGGTGAACTCGACAGCGGCTGAGCTGCAAAGGGTCGCGAGTTCGCCTCAGCCGTTCACTTTTTTTTTTCTCAAAGTCTGCGAGGCTCACGCTATCAGCGTGCAACTCTGTATTGAAACATAAAATGTAAAAAAAAAAAAAGAAAATCTCACACCTGCAGGAGCAGTCTGAAAAAGTCAGTTCGTACAGGGCATCACGATCGCTGTTCCTCACTGCTGTTTACAGTACCGGGCACAGCGTGAACGATGAAGAACTTCAGTCTTCGGACTTTGTAACAAAAAAAAAGTCAACACTCCAGCCGACGGAGTCCGTCTGCTTTAGACGGAGTCCGTCCGAAGTGGACTAAGTTTATTCCAAGCTGACCTAGTTGAACGGACTCCCGCTCTATTTAAACCCAGGAGGTTTTGCATCCAGTCCGGCTTTTGCTGACAACGAGGCAACTTTCGAAACAAAAGGCTGTCCACGAGAGTTTCTGCGAGGCGTTGAATCTCTAACAGATGGATTCTTTTAAGGACCACAAACCTGCAACCCAAGTACTTCATGAGTATGCGGATAAGGCTCGTCTAAGTGTATCTTACACCTACATTAGATTCGGCCCAAATCTTCCTAATAATCCTACGTACCAAGCTCGTGTTACGGTGAAAGACGAGACAGGGACTATTGTGGCAAAAACGCGAGGCGTGAATTCCTCTTTGAAGACAATCGCTCAAAACGCAGCGGCTGCGAATGCGGTCTACTTGTTGATGGGCGACTGTCAAACTCCTGAGCATGCTCAGGGGCCGGAACGTTCTGACTCTTCCAGCTTACCGGAGGCCCCGCAGTCGGGCGCGCAGTCTTACATTTTTCCACCGGATAAACAGCCTGTCTCAGCCCTCCAGGAATTGTGTCAGGAGAAAAATTAGCGACTGCCGGTCTACAAAACGGTCGAAATGGACAAAATACGTCGTGAGTTTAGAGTGTCCTGTTCCGTATATATCTCTCCCCCCCTGTCACAAACACGGCACCGTCAGCATAACTTTCAAAGAGCAAGGCTCGAACGAAGCCACGGCCACGGCCACAAAGAAGCTGCAGCGTCGAAGGTCTACGGTTTAGCCATTCAGGTGAGCAACCTACTTGACAACGACCTGACAGAATGAATCCCACTAAGCGCAAGACTGCTCGAAAAACCTCACATAAGAGTTTAAGTGTCGACATCGTTCGCCTCATGACGTTTCCCAATCTGGATTTTGGGAAACGTGTGATGACTCCGAAGGAACTTGAACAGACAGTCCAGCTACATCTGACGCTGATGCGTCGAGATTGCATCGACGGTGGTGGTCTACATAAACTATACACGGACACCTATCTAGAGTACAGATTTACCAGTGCTGCTTGGATGTGCTCCGTGGCAAGTAAGCTGCCGAGCGAAATAAACGAAATCAGAACTCTCGCCGTCGCATCCGCTCTCGATCTCATGGACAGGTTTGTGCTTCGGCGGCTGGACTCCTATAATCTTAAGACGATTATGCGCGCCGTCAAAGACATCAGAACGACATGCTTGGACCTTGCTTTCACAATGTACACCAACACGGACGAAGTGCACGTGCCGTTTGAGTTGTACGACTCGAACTCTCACTGGCCGCCTACTTTCGGCAAGGAAAAGCTGAAAGTCTGGCATTCTCTCTCCGATCTGCAATCAGTGCGTATTTGTCGAATGCTCATAATGGCAGAAACGAAGGGTGCAATCTTCCCCTATGCGACAAACAAGACGATATCAGCGATTTGCAATTACCTCTTGCTCGAGTACTCCATCCGCACCGGGACAACGTGCGACGCAACTTGCGCCGGCCTATTGATAGAAAAAGCAACTTTGATTTTCAACGGCTACCTTTTCAAACCGAGGGGCCACTGCTGCATTTGGGAGACCGTCGCAACGGCCTGTGTCCTGAGCCTGCGCAAGTATGCCGCACGTCAACATAGAGACAGCTTGTCCGTGGTGGAGTCTCGCCTGATACAGACTCTACAAGCCGCCGACATACCGATTACAGAAGAAAGGCTAACTGGTCTAAAAGATGAACTGGATACGTGTCTCATGTGCACCCGAACAGATCCGTCTATGGACGGGGTCAGGGACATACTGAAATGTTGCTGTTGATGTGTGTGTTGTGTGAGACCATTTTTTTTACACTGAGGTGTTTGTCACTAAAACTCCGGTGAAACTCTCAAAGACGTTTTTCTGTAGTCTATTGCGCTTTTTTGTCCGTAACATGCCTTGTCTCTATTATATACGTGTTGCCCTATATGCATTCTGTGTTGTAACCCCTACAGAGTATAATAAACCACATACAAAAAGTGTCATCTTTTGAGGTTTTTTTATTCGAGCACAACGATCAAATATCATGATTACATGTCAGACATAGTTTGAGTTTTCTCAAACTCATATAGAACAATATGACGAAGATAGATTATGACGTTTGTATGTTCAAGCTAAAACGGGTCCCCGCGGACTTAGTCTCCACTGGATCCTTCTCCGACTCCGTGCCTCCGAGCTCCATGTTTCTCCCAGCAACGCCTCGGCAACGTCTCGAGCAATTTCGCAGCCGCTATGTTGCGAGCAGGTTTTTTCGATGTGTTCCACGCGCCTTGCGATCGCGTCACAGCAGTCTTGTCTTTTACCGTAACATGAACTCGGTAAGTGGGACGATGATCTGGCCCATGTTTAGTGCAGGTGTAGACTACAGTTACACGAGCCTTATCCGCATACTCTTTAAGTCTTTGAGTTGTAGGTTTACCGTTCTCAAAACAATCCATCGGTTGGAGAATAATTTTGTGCACACTACATGCAACGCTTTATAAGTACTTTCGTCGATGGTCTTTTAGTTTATCCCCGTTGTTGAAGCCCTTACTCGGACTGAGTTGTTTTTAACAACTTCTTTTTTTCTCCCTCCTTAATGAAATGAGGGAGAAAACGTCCACATACTCCCGGTGTATTTCTCCGAGTGTAAATTCTTGACCAATCTTGTCCAGAACTGCAGCGTCGGAATGGGCTTCGGGAAGATGGACTTTATGAAGCTAAAAACGTTGTTACGGCGTTTATTCATAATTCTTGACAGGACTGCGAACTGTAAAGGCGAACAACCATGTTCTTCAAATACTCTGTTGATCAGTCGAGGCTTATAATCGTCAAACACATGTTCAAAAGTTGTTTTTTGTAAAAAGGTCCTTTCTTCCGGGGTTACTACACGTCTCATTATTATTATGTTTTAATAGAGTGAAACGGAGTAAAACAGAGCGCAAAGCACTCATCCCCATTTCCCTGACATTGTTCTCTTTTAAAAAATTGTTGATATATATATAAATTAATCGTCTAACCGAGCAAGTCACACGGATTTTTGTTTGTAAAAAAAAAGTCAGTTTAAGTTTAAAAAAAACAGACCTAGTGATGTGGTATTCTACAAAGAATGACTTTCTCTATGTAGCACCCAGCTATGAGCCAGCCACAACAGCCCCGCCAATCGAGCTCAGCCCTATTGGCGCGACTTGTTGTGCGTTGGACTGGCGAGTGAGAGCCCTGGAGCCTGTACGAACCCACTGTAACGTGCAACTTTTTCTTACAAAAAAGGTCAAACTTTTTCTTGCAAAAAAAAGTCAAACTTTTTCTTGCAAAAAGAAATCAAACTTTTTTTTTACAAAAAAAAGTCAAGCTTTTTTTTGCAAAAAAAAGTCAAGCCTTTTTTGCAAAAAAAGTTAAGCTTTTTTTTTGCAAAAGAAAGTCAAGCTTTTCTTTGCAAAAGAAGTCAAGCTTTTTTTGCAAAGAAAAGTTAACCTTTTTTTGCGAAAATAAACTCTCGTTTCGAGTCAGTCAGAAAAAAGTCAATCCGAGGCACGCAGTTTTTTTTCTACTCTCAACACTGCAAATGAAAAGTACCCCTTGGGCTCTTTCAGAGATTGAGTCGCACGTGAAATATTCTTAACAGCTGGCCAAAAAAAACACACGGGGAGATTTTAGACATGGTTTTCATGCTTATTGTTATTGACAGAGTCAAACTGTCAAACCGAGGAGGATTCTCTATCTCTATCTTTAACTTTACCATCATCACGTTTCATTCGTATGTAACAATGTATGTATGTATGTATGTATGTATGTAACAATGTATGTATGCATATATCATCAATGTATCAATAAAACACAAGATCGTGAGATTTCACATTTGAGTTGTTTTATTTCACAAACCAGACCAAATCTACATCGTACAAAAAACTCTTGTCAGGTTGAACACAAACACAAATCATAGCAAATCTACATTGATGAGTCTACTACCAGAAACACAAACTGGAGTATGTTACAAGATAACGTAAAAATGATACAACGCCAACACCATCTCTCTCCCTACATGCAGTCCCAAAGTCCATTCAGGTTCTCAAAGGTCCCAGGGCTGATATCTGCACCATGAAGCCCAACAGGTCGTTTCCAGCGTCGATACACTCCGCCAGATGCGGGTCGTGTTGAGCATGGAGCCAAGATGCTGCCTTCGTAGCCACGAGGCGCCACTCATCCCAGGCTACCGTTTTGGAACCATGCAGCCAGATGAGAGCCAAAACAGTAGTCCACACTTCCCGGTTTACCCCGGGAGGCATCGACCCTTCCACGAGGTCCTTGCTCTTCCCTAGGACCTTTTCCAGGGTCGTGGTCAGAGTCCAGGAGCCGTAGGCTGTCTGGCATGAAATCAACCGTAGCATTTCGTCTCTTGGCAGCTGAAGGATGCCGAATGAATATTTTGTTTGTTTCTTGCACCTGCGCCGTTTCGATACGTTTCCCGTTTTTAACGAATGGAATTGCCCTTTGTCCATCGAATGATCTTCACTTCACTTTTCCGATCGAGAGCATAGGAAACGAGCCCACTGTAACGTACAAACTTTTGGTTAATAGGCCCGACCATCAGTTTCCTCACGATAGGTAAGGAGGTTCACGGTCGCACAACGAGAGGTGATTTGTTATTAAAAAGAAAATTGAGGATTTTTAAATGTAATACAGTTATTTGTGTAGTTATATTATAATAGAATACATTTTAGTTATCGTGCGTGACAAATGATCTTATACGACGTTTTCAAAGCCTGCTGGAATTTTATTTTCTCTTGGGTATGGGTACGGGTTTAGTGAACCCATACACAGAGTCTGCCTTTATGAGTGCCGGTTTAGGGGGACCGGAGGACCACTCCGAGAGCGCATAGTAATCACCACCCGCAGCTTCGTCCCGTTCGTCTAGGCGAGGGTGTTCCGTCCGCTCTGATGGACCATCTGAGTGAGGTCTAACTTCTTGTCGCACCGCTTGCCTGGGAAAACTTTCCAGGGTTCACTGCGATCTTTATCCTCCTGGCGTTTACGAGAGTGCCACTCCGAGAAAAACCCCTCGACGCGTTGTGCTACGGTATCACTTCCAGGCCCGGGTTTGCTTTTTGCGCCTTGGTCGGATTGGGCATCCTTGATGCGTTTCAAGCGAGATTCTGTTATCGTCTTAAACCTATTCTTCCTTTGCAATGTCGTGTGGATGTTTTCGTACTCTCGACTGTCGGCAGCGTAAGCTCGACCTCGTTTCTCCTTTACTTTTCCCGTTCCGAATGTAACAGGGGAATTTCTTGGGCACTTGTATCCACTAACGTTGGCATATTCGTTTTCCTCCTCCTCCTCCTCCTCCTCCTCGTCCTCCTCATCATCGTCCTCCTCATCATAGTCCTCGTCCTCCTCGTCCTCGTCCTCCTCATCATCCTCGTCCTCGTCCTCCTCGTCCTCCCCATCGTCCTCCTCGTAACCCTCCTCCTTCTCCTCCTTCCTGTAACCCCCTTCCTTTTTTCTCTACATCTTCATAGACATGCTCGCTTTCCTCGTCGTAGCTCTTTCTTTGTGCGTGCATGTCTCCCCGAGGTGGAAGGGCCGGTTCGCCCCGTGGGCAGCAGTTAAAGCCATGTCAAATCTAGATTTTCCACGAATGCCTCTCCCTTCTCTCACACATTCCTCGATCAGGTCCTCCAGCTGTGTGAAACGAACAGTGCGCTGAGACACCAAGCATGTCATGTAAGAGCTGTACAGATTATCACTTTCGACGTGATAGACCACATTTCCCATCAAGCTCTTCACGACCAGAGACACTTTTTCATTTTCTATCGTGAGCCTATACCGGCCGGGATCCATCCCCCTCATGCGCTCACGAAGGCGTTCCACGGATTGAGCGGTGTAGCACCCATGGCCTTTGACAGAGGCGAACCACTTCTCTTTCCGCATTTGAGATCCGACCGATTGTTCTGTAAGTGACATTCGATTCGTTCGACTCATTGTTGCGTGAGCAACGTTGTGTTGGTTCGGCGGGTCAATTGAAGCTGTATTCGTCCGAATGACCAGAAAAACCCTCACTTGTCTCTTATATAGTACTTTGATTTTTTTTTCTATCTAAAAAAATGATTTTTCCCGGGCGCACTTTCCGATATCCTGCGGGAACACATTCAGAGCGTTTCTTTCTCTTTCTCAGCTCTCTCTTTTTAGCGTTTAATGGGTCACGTCCAACTTTAGGCCGCTGCGTCTGACTGTCTGACGCGGTACACACGCGCCAAGGAGAGAACCGTCAAAGTTCTTTTGGTAGTGTGCCTCCGACATGTATTTTTCAGTCGTTGCATAAACGACCGCAGGCACGCGATCGTAGACCGGCATGCTGAGTGTATCGGTAAACCTCTTCTTGTTCGAATGCAAGTGGATCGTAGTTGAAAGCTTAGACCATTGGCTGTGTTTGGATAGTTTTTTATCAAAGCACATCCGCACCAATGTTCTGTTGTCGTTACACGGGAGAAGAGTTTGTGTGTTTAAGTTTAGGTAGGGAAAAAAACACAACGCCACCATCACAATCGTGGTGTAAAATTCCCTCCGTTCCGTCCTTGCGTGTTTGCACATGAGCTTGTTTATGAACTTTTGAACGTCCTTGCCTCGTTGATCGAACAGCGTGACCACAGCCGTTACGGTCTTGTACACGGCTTCCTTTACGACTTCACACAGGGAGGCCTCGCACGGCAGAGCCGCGTTTTTTTTCATCGAGCTCGGTCGTCAAACTCAAGATCAGCTCCGTCCACGGCTTCGTGTTCGGGATACCCGAGCAGGGGTTGCGGAGTGCTTCTTGATCACGGATAGAAATGTAGTCTTCGAGAAAATCTTTACTGAAGATGGTCGAATACAGCGCGATCAGCGCCGGAACGCAGCTTTTGAAGAAGGCGTAATTGCGCATTCGCTCCGGAGTGTGTCTTTGTCCAACAAAGTCACAGTGGACACCCCCGTATCCACTTTCACAGCCTTGCTTGCCAGGCTTGTAAAAGTAATCCCTGAACTCCATTTCTTCCTGGCGAAGCGCAGACAGTTTTGCAACCTGGCACTCTGAAGAGTCCAGGTGGAGTTTTCCGCTGTTGCTCATCGCCACCACTATCTTGCACATTATTCCGCTGCACGTGTGCTTGCTGTCATGCTGATCGCACGTATAGCATTGCGAACCTTGTCTTTGGAACGAGCATTGGTTATCCACGCAGTAACTCAACCACTGAGGGTCCTCTATTAACAAACCGACCGGAATGGCTGGTTCTTTCGACGATCTCGCATCGTCCATCGTCCGAGTCTTGTCTATTGTGTTGTACCTCGTCTGTGTCTTGTGTCGTGTTAACCTCGTCCGTTTTCGTACTTCGTCTGAGTTTTTTTTCTCTATTTTTTTCCTTCCTTTTCTTTATTTTTTTTTATTCTTTCTTTTTTTTTCTTTTCTTTCAGTTATCCTTACTCCGAGAAAAAATATTCTAAATGTTTCTGTTTTCTTTCCCTCCGATTTTAGGCCAGCAGAGGACAAAGCGCAGACCTGATCCTTGTGGATGAAGTGGGGTTCGTCAGCCCAAAGGTTCTCTTGGCCGTGCTTCCCAATATCGCTTTCAAGGGAAGGAAACAAGTGCACATCACAAGTCACGTCGGTCACACTCCTTGGCTCAACAAAGTCGCAGACATAACAAAGGACGATGGGGAACCAGCTTTTCATGTCATATCCCAAAGCTTCAAGTGCAGATACCACGAAAGAGACCCCGGACTCACTTGTTTTTGTTTTGGGCGTATATTGCCCGCAGCATATATCTGTGGATAATCACTTGAAGGAACTCATGAATGCCATCACACCCAAAAAGGCTTTGAAAGCGAAGTCACGGGAAGTACCAGCACAGCTTCTAACGATGTGAAAACAGATGTCACGACTCCGTTCGAGCCAGCGGTCATGAACAGGTTCCTTTCCAACAATTGCGTGGACACGGATTCTCTCTCTAAAGCGACAATTGTACGGGCGTTTGTGTGCTTGGATCCGACATTCGGAGGAGGTTCGAAGTCGTGCGCGGGACGGGACTGTGTTGCGCAGTGGAACTGGCATGCGGAAAGTTGGTGGTACGTTTCTTCCTCTCCCCCCCCCCCCCCCCCCCCCCCTCCTGAAAAAAAAAAAACTCACTTAGCGTTCTCATCGGTCACCAACAGTTCATTGAACAGCAAATGGTAGTCTACAACTGAGTCGTCACATTTCGCGGGCTCTTTGAGCGGTAGATCGAGCAGTGTGCAGATGTACGAGCTTATGCGCTCTTCGCTTTGCAACGCAAGTCCCGTCTCCGTGTCCGTCACGGCGCACGATAGGAGGCTCACTGCGTGTTTCCACGTATCACAAAAACACTGAGAGCCTGCCAGGTGCCTCGTCCAACCGGTGACGGCTAAAGCCACGATCACTTGCAGAGAAGTCACAAGCGTTGTGCTCGCTCTAACAGCGGCCAGGTATTTCAGAGGTCCGCTGCGGACCGTAGCCATCGACGCGAAAGTTGCCAATATCATAGTTTCATAACCGCTCCAGCGGCGCTCCGATATACATTTGTACACCAAACATTCCGGGACGCAGTTGCCGATCGCCCTGGCTACGTTTCTCGTGACTTCGCACGGTACCGTGAGACTAGAGGCGTCGCCGGGGCACGCCTCACCCGACGCGTACCGGCGATGACAGCGTTTACGATCGTCACGGTCGCAGGACAATACGATACGAGTTGAGCGTACATGTTTCTGAGCTGTCCTGGGTCCATGTTGGAGTAGAAGACGATATTTTCTGCGAAACGTAGCAAAGACAATCATGAACTCGTACTGATCGATCAGCTTCTCCCACGGCATTTCCAGTAGTTTTTTCATGTCAAGTCTCGCCGCTCTGCATGGTTCGCACAGCAGCCTGTTGTTCATACTCCCTCTCTCTGCTCTTCTCTTTGCAGGTCACGGGTTTGGAAGAGATGGAAATCCGAGACCTGGATCAAGTCACTCAAGTGTATGCCGCTTTGCTTTGCTGTCACATCAGACTGCTCAAGCTTTTGCTGCCCAGAGTCAACTGGAAAAACGTCCCTGTCGTGATCGTGTTTGAACAGAACACCTACGTGAACGCTCTCAGCGATGTGAGAGCTCAAATAGAGCATTCGCTGAGCCACTCTGGGTTTTTTGTTTTATTCTATCACAAGTGTCCGCTTCAAATAACAAGTACATGCTCGGTAAATATGTCACGGCAAAGGCTAAAGTCGAAATGGTGGTGAGTACAGTTTCTGCGATAGCGCACAACACCTTGGCTTACTCCGACTCGATAATGTCCCTGTCATGGGCCGTGCTCGCGCAGGCCAACAAGACGACTCAACGTTTGGAAACGGCCATAGGCACGGGCAAGGGCGCGAGTTCGAGCAACAGGATGGGCTCGGTCTTAGACGTGGCTCTTTACAGACGTTCGAGGAGAGGAGTGAATTTGGCTACGGATGTACTGGCAAGCGTAATGGCCGGGAGAGACGTGCTGAAACTGTCGGACGATCGGCTGTTGGACGGAACCAATGCGGAACAAGGGAAACTGTTGCTCGGTAAACTGAGAGACGAGATGTCTCAAGTGACTGTGACAGAGTCGAGCAAGGGGGGTATTGTGAGCACAGGCGGTAAAAGGTCTGTCCGCGGTGAATATACTAGAGACGACGTGCTGTCGGCTTTTCTTCTTTTATGCCACGCTCAACACGAAATTCACACAAACGATCAGACTGTGAAAATCAATTGTTGAGACGAACGATACACAATCGTCGAAAGCTTCTCTCGTCTTTCATCTTCTGACAACGTGGTAAAGCATAGCTTCTGTGCACCGGACTCAATGAAATTTCCGTCAATGTGGTGTGACAGTTTGAGATCGAAATGTACTGCGATTGACCGTTTGTGATATGTGCTTATTTCTCCAAATGTTGACAATAAAAAATATATGTATACATGTATCTGTTCAAAACACTGTCTCGTGATTTAACAAACCCACACACAAACACTCACTGAAAGAGAGTAACACGTTTTATTTCAACCGTCCAGTCTTTATTACACACATTATTACACTTAAGATGTTACACATGCAGCACATTCACAACCCCCTATGTCTAAATGTCACATGTCGCATTCGCTACAGTATGAACGTGAACTGTGTTCATCAGATGCAGGACAGTCGTTGGGGGACCCGGCCGTTCGTCTTCACCGTTGCTGTTGGACGAACAGCGTTCCATGTCCAGTTCCATGTCCAGTTGCGAATAACATCCCCCTCGACAGAACTTACAAAAAGGCGATGTGATTCAAAGTCCTTTCCGAAGGAAATTTTTTAAGAATTAAAAAAAAAATATTGATGCGCCTATCTTTTTGGTCAAAAAGTTTTTACAAATATTTTATAGGTTATACTTTACAGGCAAAAAAAAAGACAAAAAAAAGAACCGACAAGAAAGCAAAATAAAACGAGTAAAAAAAAAGGAGAAAGAAAATCGTAAAATCGCCAGTGTCTACGGTACAGAGAAAAAAGAAAGAGAAAAAAAGGCTTTGGGTTTTAGATTGTGTAGCGCGGGGTACACACCCCGTGGCCGGACTGAGAGCTGTAAGGCCCGCAGGCCAAGTTAGAAAACAAAATCCCAACTGTCTCGTGGTCTGTGAACTGCTGCTAGGTCTGATTAGATCGCAACAGCCGTTTCGTCAAAAGGGACTGTTTTTATCGAGTCGACCCTTACGGCGAGCTCGTTTCGACGGTCCAAATCCGCTACGAGAGACGTACTCTGCCATTTGAGCGCCGCAGTTTGTTTTAGAGCCCGTGACATCGGATAAGTCTAGAAACTGCGGACAGTCGAGTGAGTCTTCCGTATTCCCAGATCATAGTCAACAGTTCCATCCTCGCGTTGACTTTATTTTCATACTTCAGGTACGCTTTCGTGCGAACGGAATGAGTGTGAGATAGAAGTCCGTCTTGTTGGCCAAAAACCAAGGTATCATGTGTAAAAACTCTGGGTTCCTCAATGGTACCAAACCCCGTCAAGCCTTTGTCCTGAAAGGAAGAAGTTCGCTTTTGTAGCGTTCGTCAAACACGCCTTTACGTGGCACCTGTAATCTCGCCAGTGCTTCGGTCGCTTCCCTGTCCAAGACGTCCACAAAGTACACTTCGGTGAGATACACCAGGCACAGTTTCTCGAGCGAAGTCAGCGCGCCTCTGCGGTCCTGTGCGATTTCACAGCACAACCTGTTGAGGTGCACGTGAATTTCAAGCAGACCGGCGACGCGTCCCAGTGCCCGGGGTAGCTCTTTCGCCACCTCGCGCACCTTTTGCGAATTTATAGACATAGAGGTGAACATTTGATGTCTGCTCTCTTCTCCCGCAACGTTCACTGACGAAAAAAAAAATGGCGTGAGAAAGTGCGTTTTCGTATTTTTCATGTTGAACATGACGGTGAACGGGTTGGCCACTCCGTAGATGTAGCACGTCAAATTTTCATTGCTGATCGTGAAAGGTTGAGCGGCGACGACGCAGGTGCCCTGCGAAAGGCCGACGGTTTCAAAAACGCTTCGGAAATACGGTTGGAGCAGGTACTTGGCGTTAGAGGTGTAGTTCGCGCTGCGACTCGGGTTCGCCGAAAACTCTATTCGTGTGTTTTTGTAACCGTGCTGAGAGCACAACTTCTTCTTGTCGGACACAAAGCGCAGCCTGCTCAACAGTCGGGTTTTGGTCGTGTTGGACTGCATTTGTCCGTGTTTGCGCTTTTCCTCCGAGAACACGGCCGCGCTAAATTTCTGATTCCCCACCGTGTTCACGTGCAAGACGTGCAGGAGCACACCGTGCTGCAGAACCACAACGCAGCTGCCGGTGTCTCTGAGCGTGCTGTCGGCTTCGTCTGGAGACCAAGTTTCAAAGTCAAAGTTATCCGACCGTACCCCCATGGGGCTAGGGCCAATAGATTTCTGGCTTGTAAAGCCAACGAAGGGTCTCTCTGTTGATTTCGAAATCCAAGGCCCACAAGGCTCCGAGCCAGCAGAGTCGTGCCACTTTGGACTCAAACATCCTGCTGGCGCGAGCCTTCGTCTTTCGTCGTTTCTCTCCTCTGAGGGGTTGAGACACGGGACACGTTTTGGCGTACACGCTCTCGGTAGTGTAGTCGCGAGGTCCATTGTTGAATTGCGAGACGTCGTGTCTCGCGTGAAAAAAAAGAGCGGCCCTGAGCCCTCGAGGGCACAGGGTCGTCGAGTCCAAGGTGCTGGCGAGAAACGTGTCTATGTTATACAGCAGGCGCCTGCGGTTACCGGCGTAGACCAGCACCAAATGAGACCATAGGAGTTCCAGGGCTACTTTCGTATCCACAGACACGTCTGGCAGCTGACACGCCTCGCCCCATCCGGTGGGAGGCTGAGCCGATAGATTGTCCACTATGTACTGAGCACATCTGATTTCGAAAGACAGCGTTCCAGCTGGCCTTCTGCAGGCTTGCAGTTCGTTTAGAGCTTCCTGCAGTCTGGCCAGGATTTTGACGGCAGTCCCAGAAGCCGCTTCGTGAGAATCTGTCAGAAAACACAATCTGCAATATAACGGAAAGAGTTTGTCCGTGAAGCGAACAAACCCGGGTCCGCGAGCTCGAAGGGCTGCGAAAGCGGCGTGACTGCCGTCCAGATTTACGTACGATTTCTGAGCCGGAGACCATATGCGGGGCCCTCGTGTCAGTTCTCTGTGTTTTATGAGGCATTCTATTAAGCCTTCGGACGCGAACCCCCGGTTGTCGCTGTGACCCGACGCCAATTCGGTCATAAGATACGACAGAAAGTTACCGTATTGTATTATTTCCACGTGCAACTCCGTCATGGCTGACGTGCCTCGGCTTTTTTTCGTAGCGACGACGCTGAAAGCCTGTTACGGCGAACTTAGATCTCCGGACGCCGACGTCTGCGAGGAATACAACACGTCTGTCAAGCGTCCGAAAAAGAGCTTCTCTAAATCCAGCGAATCCGACGAGTCGAACGCTCTCGACCGCGAATACAACAGACTGTACGATGCTATGAGAAGCAAGCTGACCGACATGCGGGATTTGGTCAGGGCTCGCGTGGAGCGAGTCTCGACTGCGGAATCGGCCTACGCGTTTATGAACCTCTACGGTCTCTGCTGTTTTGATCGACCCAACGGCGTCAACGCGAAAGAAGAGCCTTGCAAGTTCACAGGGCTGTTGCCGAATAGCAGATCGGAATCGGCTCATCGGAGCGACGTGATCACGGTGAGCGGCATCATAAGTCCACTTCTAGCCAGCAGGATTCAGCACGGACAACCCGACTACACGAAATGCGCCGAGAGAGACTACTCGAGAAGCATACGGGAGATTATTCGGTTGGGTTCGAAGGCCAGCGCGAGAACGCCTCAGGTTTCGAGCGACCGAACGATCGGAAACACCATCGAAAGCATGGAAAGGCGTTTTGTCTTCAACATCAGACAGGACCTACACAATTTGGGTTGTGCTTACGGACAAATCATCGGCATGGTGGAACTCTTGTATCTTAACATGCTCAGGTGTGTTCATTCTTGATGCGAATAAAAAAAAAACAAAGACCAACTTGGGCAAGAGTATTTTATTTTTGCATACACGACACGTTACAATGGTTACAAAAAGCAATTAAGACAGTCTTTTCTAACAGGCAGAAATGAGAGGCACTTGAAATGTGACATGTGTTATTCATTCATACAGATTCGTATATGACAGAATAATATAGGAATTGTTGGTGATTTTCAATCCGTTTTAATTAATTAAGACATCAGACGCTACTTTCTACAAAACGTCTTCTAACTCTAAACATGTTTTCGATAGCTAAAGCTAATGGTAAAAACAAGAAACAAAAATAGTCTCTGCGCGTGCGGCTGCACATCGAAAGACTCGGTGGCAGTTTACAATTCGGTATCCGTGTCTAGATCGGATTGCTCTTGACTGCAAGTGCTAGCGCTGTCTTCGTTTTCTTCCTCGCATTCAGGGAGGACGAAATTGCTCCATTCTACTTTTGAGCATTTCGCAGGAGGCTTTTCTTCGCTGCCTTCGTGGAGTGCGACCCTCTTATTTGGTCTTTCCCCTAGCACCTCGACGCCTTCTTCCTTCAAAGCCGCGACGAGGCTGTCGAGTTTCTCGGCTGAGAAATGTGGCACGAGCATCGTCAGACGGTCAAGCTCGATGCAAGGTTCCACGATCGAGACTTCGGCTTTCACCCTTTCCACCATGCTGACAATGGACTCGTCGTAAACAGGTTCGAGCGTTTTGTCACCGAGCGCGTACATATCCCCGTCCACAGCTCTGTTGTTGAAGATCCAAAAGATGTATATCCCCCACACCGGTTGTTTAAATTTGATGCTGCCGTGCACCGACAATTTGTCAGAGAACACCCTCAGGTTTGTCAAAACAACCAGCGGGGCGTGCACCATGAGCTTTCGGTTTGAAAAGATCCAAACCGGATCCAGTATCTGGTTGAACGAGCTCCTGGGCTGAACTCTGACGTAAGCCTTTGTCTTTGTTTTCATTATGCTGGCGACCTGCTCTTTCGTGTTGCCGATCATCATGAGCGAGGTCTTCACGTCGCTGGGTACGTTGTCGTCGTCACACGACAACCATTCCAAATCGTCCAACTGTTTCACCAGATCCGGGCCGCCGTAGGCCCCAACATTGATGAACATGCTCCCTTTCACGTACAGTAAGCCGCCGTAGGTAGCGTGGAAAACATTCCGGCTTGTGCTGTCTTTTTTCTGGTAGAACTTGGGAGCCGTTACAATGTCGATGAGGCTCGAACACAGTTGTCTGACATTAATCTTGGGGCCTGAAAAATACACCCTGGCTAGCTCAGAGCAAAACAAGCCCAAGGTCAGGATCACAGCTTGCCTCATAGTCAAGACCAAAGTGGTCACACACATCGGCAGAGCGCCGTGGCTCAACGTGAGCTGATAGTTGCTCCCTTCGTGCAGCTGATCCTCGCAGTGCTTCTTTTTCTCGGTGTCTGTGATGCTCGAGGCGTCTTTTACCATGCCCACCTCCGTGAATTCTCCGCTGTTAAACCTGTCGTTGTAGCGACCGTACATGTACAGGTCGGTTGTTGTGTGTTGTAGCTCGGGAAGCTTAAATCCCCTTTTCAGTCTCTCTCGCGGGGTCTCGGCTTTGACGTTTGATGGCGGGTTCTTTTCCCCAGAGTTGTCAATCGACAATGCTGCATTTAACATTTCGCTGACCTCCGATCTCTTGACGATTCCTAACGCCACGCTTACAAAATCTCCTTTCAGATTCGACTTGGCCCTCTTGTCTTCTGGGCCCGTGAAAACCTTGCCGAACATCAATTTGTCACCGCTTTTCTGGGAATGAAAGCCTACTCCCGAAACGCGCTGGCCGTTGGGTTTACCTGAGTCGCCCGAGACGATAAGGCTTCTACTTTGGTGTAAGAAAACGTCAGCCATCTTAGCCATCGTTTTCGTTTTAGCCACAGCCTCGGGAGTGAACTCGGCGTTTGCGTGACAGGGCAACATGTTTTTGACGGTGCCAAACAGTGCACACTGGATGTACGCGATGACATTGTCTAGCATGAGGGTAGTTAGGATTTTCTTGCACTCCATCATGGGCAGTTCTCCCAGGAACAACGTTTGTCTTATCATTTTCAGCCTGTCGCCCATCTGCGGAGCCACGAACCACAGCGGCGTGTTGTCTTCTTCGCACATCTGGGGTCCTTGAAGCCTCATGAACAGGCTGTACTCGGTCCATTGCAGGCGATCTGCGCCTATGCCATCGGAGGAGTCTCTCCTGTCTATCATCTCGTAACCCGTGAACAGCTTGTAGCAGTACGTGAGGCCCTCGTGGGCACCGGGCTGTTTTTTTTGTTTTTTCGACCGGGCGTCGTAGAACGGCACATACATGGGCTTGAGCAAACATGCCGCAGACAAAGGGCTTTCGAAATTCAGTTCCAGGAAAGGCGCGTTAGCGATCGCCATCACCACAGCGAGGTCTTTTTCTGACATCGCGTGGCTCACAATTACAGCGAGCTGCTGCACGAGATACAGAAAGATGATGTGATCGGGGTCTTCCGTCGGAGGCTGCTGAGCCACCTCTTGCAGAGAGGCGGGGTCGAACATGTTCAACAAGGAGCGTAACAGAGCGCCAATCAGCTTGCGGTTGTCGGCTTTGATGCGAGAAAAAACCTCGGGGTCCGCGCTTTCTCCCTCAGCTGCGTCGACGGCAGCTGTCAGCTCGTCGTCTTCGTTAAGCGCGCTCCTGTATTTCTCTAACACCGCGTCGCGTCCGAAGATACGCGTCAGACCGCGGAACAGTCTGCCTTCCAGCACACCGTCGATCGCAGGCACGCTCGGCAATGCCAAAAAGTGACCGAGGTGCTCGGCGTGGACCTTCATGATCGTGTCCGGGAAGACGGCCGGGCAGAGGATATGAAGTGTCACCGGGGAGTCCAAGAGAACCGGCGCGAAGGGGACAACGGGGTTGCCCGCGTCGTACACGACGCTGCCATCGTGGGGTCCGGTCGCGAGGCAAAAGGCTCTCTTCTGCAGGCCTATCTTGAGTGTCTTAGCAACGCTTGTCATGGTCGACAAAGGCGCAACGGGTCGGCCGCTCGGCTGCAGGGGAAACTCGTCAAACTGCTCACGGCGAAGAACAAGGTTCCCTGGGACGAAGACGCGTACAGATTTTGCGCGAATCAGTGGTCGAAGTTGAGACGTGCTTTTGTTCGCGATCAAAGAGACGACGATGGAGAGTGGCTGCCCGGCGCGGAAGAACTGAAAAGGTTCCGCGGGAGAAAAGTTATACTGAGACTCGCTTTGCTCGCGGACTTTTATAGGTATCTGAGAGACGGTCTCGGGATAAACAAGGAGGAGTGCGACACGAAACTCAAAAACATTAGTGGCGCCACTTTCGAGCAGGTCAACGAACAGAGAAACCTGCTGAGCAGAAATGTTTCAAAACTCGCCCGTGACGAAAAAAAACCGAAATGGTCCCGGTTCAGCTTTTCGGTCAAAAACAAGACCTATCGAGCCAAGATGGTGAAAGCTTTCCAGTTTTCGAAAACAGCAGGCTACTCCATGGTCACGCTCGAATCAGAGTGGGAGCTTGTCTATTACTATAAACTGGCAACTGCGTACAGCACGGACTGTCCCCTCGAGCTGGCCGCGGCGTGCATTCCGGAACTGAGCGTCGCGCTCGACCTCGTTCACAAGGAACAGTTTACCAAACTGACACAGCTGAGCGTCCGATCGCAGAAGCTTCTCTATGCAGTGTTGAACTGTCACATCAACTGGGTGCAACACAATCATAAGCAGGTTCTCATCGCGCCTGCCGAACGGGAGCCCTCGGTCACTTTGGGACAAGGAGATCTGAGATGTACCAGGTGTTTAAAAAACCAGACCTTCCACTCTTCTGAAATCAAAGGAAACCCAAAAAACATAGACGTAGAATTCGATTTCGAGAGAATGACGTTCAGTTCGTCTTGTTGCACTGCACCCGTGATGAAAATACCACTCAGCACGACGAAAACGAACACGTGCACTTACACCGCAATGAAACAAATGTACACGGCGTGTGTCAAGTGCGGTGAGACCATTTTCTCTGAAGTGCTAGTGGACATGGAAATGCTACAGAGTCGATGTGTGGCATGTAACAGTAATAGGCCCGATGCGAGCCCTCGATATCCTACTTCTGCATGCGAGAATTAAATGGTGGAAGTGTACGTGTGTGGGGGGGGGGGGGAATTGTGTAAAACCACTGAATAAAAACACGAGTGACTCAACGAACAAAGTCTTTATTGTTTCATTTTTTTAACAAACATCAAGCAAAATATAAACAAACTACTATGCTTAAACCGTACCAAGAAATGCACATACATCAAACAAAGTGATATTTACAACAGTTACTCAATGTACATGTTTCATCCTAAACCTCAGCGGCAAAGAATAGTCAGAGTTACAGACAGATGAGTTACCCTTGCGCACGCGAAAGGGTTGGTTTTCAGAAGCTTTGTTTGTATGAGCTTAAAATGACTCAGTGCTCTTTACGTCTGAGCAGCAGTCGTAGTCCAAGTCACACAGTTTTCTCTGTTACAAAACAGGAAAAAAAACACTAAGAAAAACGTCAGTCCAAGAGCACACCTTTTTTTTCCCCTGAAAAGAAAAACGCTAGTCTAAACAGTACAGTTTTCTCCACAAAAAAAATCTCATTTCTGTAAAACGAAAAAACTTCAGTCTGTGAACACACCTTTTTTTTTTCAAAACAAAACCTTAGTTCAAGTTGCACAGTTTTTTTCGCAAAAAGAAATCCTATTTTTATATATAAAAAAACGTCAGTTCAAGAACGCACTTTAAAGAAAACTCAGTGTTTTTTTTTGTGGGCTAAAAAAAAAGACTGATTTTTTTTTTGCAAAAAAAAAATACATTACAATCGGGGAAGCCACGCGGTCTTTACAGCTACTGCTCTATCTAGTTTTCAATTCGTGAACCGCGACTTCTCAGGCGCATGAATATGTACAAACATGGACTTGTGATACAGTGCATACGTCCAATGGCCAAACAAATGTTTTGTACTATGAACACAGTGATGGGACAGTGCGCATTTTTTGAGGTCTTGTAGTAAATGCTGATGGCAATCCACGGGAGCCAGCAAACCATCAACATCACAGTTGTCAGCGTAGCAAGTACCTGAGCTCTTAAGATGCGGGGATTCCTGCGCACAACGTTGTATTGTATATGTATCACAAGGACTATGTTGCTTACAGCGACAGTTATAATAGGTATTACGAAACTGACAAGCATTTTGGTCCAAAATGTTACTCTCAGAAACTCCTGGGATATTATTGTACACATGTAGGTATGGCTCACGGGGTTCAACATCACTGTGTAATGTGTCATGTCTAAAGCCGAAAAAATGACTGGTACACAAGAGCAGATGATCGTCCTGAAGATCCATCTGTAGCGTCGAGTGACCGGCTGCAGCAGATGTCTCCCCCATTTGACTTTGACGCATCTGTCTAAGTTGAAGTACACCAGGAGCCAGATTCCGTGCTGAAAGCAAAACTGTTACAACACAAAAAGTAAACGACAAGTTAGTTTTCGCCTAGATCAATACATATTTTAATGTACGCTCCTTAACAACAATATCTTGTTCTTACCGTAATGCTACCTCTTATCACTTTACACCACGCGGTGCCGTATACCCATCCTACTGATGCCACATTTTGTGTCAGCCAGAGAGGAGTTGCCAGCAAAGTGAGAATGTCACACACGGCGAGCGCCGTGAACACTCCGTCGGTCAGGTGCTTGGAAGCCGATCGTCTTTTTGACGCACCGCTGACCAACTCCCGCTTTTTCTGTTTCCTCAAAACAAGAATCATGTACACGTTCGCAACCAGCCCCGCAACCATAATCAGAACGTGTAATGCGGGTACGGTAATTTGCACGTTTTTAACCAGATCGATGTCTGCGCATAGTCTATGAACAGGAAAGGACTCCGGTGAGACCGTCACGTTGTCTATTTGGACCGTGGTGTCGTTCGCACGGTCCATGGTCTGTGCCTCAAAAGATGGTCTAACAAGACGAAACAGTCTTCTTGAAAGAAGCTCAAATTGCTTTTTGTGTAAAGTCGTGGAAAGTGTAGAGCACAAAAAAATAAGAATAAATGAATGAAATGAATAAAAAAAAATATCTGCAAACGCTACTTGGTGATAGCAGAAGCAATCTTTAGTGTTTTTAACGGAGCTCAAACTGTTTTTCAGAGGTGAGAAAGAGCGAGGAAGCTTTGGAATTTTCACTTCTGGCAGCACGATCGCTGCTCCTCGCTGTGTTTAAGGTTTTCCTTGTGCTGTTCTCTTAAAGAGAGCGAGAGTTTGCCCCACTCAGCCCAATCCGAGGCGGAGTCCATCCACTGCGGACGGAGCCCGTCCGTTTCAGGGCGGACTCGGTCGACGAGAGCACAGACTCTCGCTGACTTTTTAGGAACGCGGAGAGCCATTTTACGAGTACGCTCATGTGAACCAAAAGAGCGCCTCTCGCTCTAAAAAGTACCAGAGGGCGTCTACGTTTTTGTTAACTCGTTTGATATAAAGTCCGCTCGAATCGCAACTGTTTACAGTAGCCGCTTACGTGTTTTAACAGTTTCCCTCTGCTAAGGAGAAATCTGTTTCCTACAGTCGCCGTCGGACGCGAGCTGTACCGCTTCGCAAGGGAAGTCGGAATGTCGCCCTGGAAGGCAGTGGCTTTTCGGTTGACAAATAAATTTTTTCATGCTTGCGCGGCCGTCGAAAACAAGCTGTACAGCTTCGGTTGGGACATGCACGAATTGGACCAGCTCGACGTGCACGTATTCGACGCGGACTCCATGAGCTGGACGACGCCCCCGCTGCCGGCAGGGAAAAAGAGGCGCGTACGGCCGGCCGACGCTCCCCGCCTCCGTTATCGTCACACGGTCGTGGCGATTGGACGCACCATCTACCTCTGGGGAGGCAAGCTCGGGCACGGTGGTGACGACGACAACGACCCTGTGTACTGCAACGAACTGTACGCGTTCGACGTGGACACCCGCAGGTGGTCCAAGCCCGAGGTGTCCGGACCCGTTCCGGAGGCGAGGTCCTGCCACGCGGCCTGCGCCTCGGGGGAAGTCATGTATATATACGCAGGATCCGTTAACATAACAGACTCGGATGGCCGTCGGGTGAAAAAGCACTTTGATGACATGCACGCCCTGAACACCCGCACGATGACCTGGTCTTCGATCGAGGCGAGCGGCCATCGAGCGGAGCCGGTGTACGGTAACTACAAATTCATCAATATCATCGGCACGAGGATATACGAATTGCAGATGAAAAACGAACCGAGGTGCCGCTTGAGAATGTTCGACACGACGACCAACCACTGGATCGAGACCTCCGTACCGGCTCCGGAGCGTACCCGTTCGGCCTTTGCCTACGGCGGAGAGCTGTACGCGTATTGTAGGTTTCCCAACGAACCATCATCATGCATGTGGAAATTCAACCCGGAGATCTTCACCTGGAAGAAACTCGAGAGGGTAACACGTTATTTGGAAGAATACGAGGATTGCCCACAGTTTTTCCAGGCGAGAGATTTCGCCTTCGTAATCAACGGAGAATTCGGCGAGTACGACTTGCGCATACTGGATCTGAGCTTCGATCTGAGCGCCTGGTCGCTTGCTTCGTAGAAAAATAAGTCTGTGTACAATGTAGTTTTGGTCTGATGTGACCATCATCACGTTTTATTCGTATGTAACAATGTATGTATGTATGTATGTATGTATGTATGTATGTATGTATGTATGTATATATCATCAATGTATCAATAAAACACAAGATCATGAGATTTTACATTTGAGTTGTTTTATTTTACAAACCAGACCAAATCTACATCGTACAAAAAACTCTTGTCTGGTTAAACACAAACACAAATCATAGCAAATCTACATTGATGAGTCTACTACCAGAAACACAAACTGGAGTATGTTACAAGATAACGTGAAAATGATACAACACCAACACCATCTCTCTCCCTACATGCAGTCCCAAAGTCCATTCAGGCTCTCAAAGGTCCCAGGGCTGATTTCTGCACCATGACGAGCAATCGTGCCTGGAGCCTGTACAAACTCACTGTAACGTGCAACTTTTTCTTACAAAAAAGTCAAACTTTTTCTTGCAAAAAAAATCAAACTTGTTCTTGTAAAAAAAAGTCAAGCTTGTTCTTGTAAAAAAAAGTCAAGCTTTTTTTTACAAAAAGAAAGTTTGATTTTTTGCCAGAGAAAGTCAAGGATTTTTTTTTGCAAAAGAAAGTCAAGCTTTTTTTTGCAAAGAAAAAGTTTGATTTTTTTTTTGCAAGAAAAAGATTGATTTTTTTTGCAAGAAAAAGTCAAGCTTTTTTTTTCGCAAAAATATACTCTCGTTTCGAGTCAGTCGGAAAAAAGTCAATCCGAGGCACGCGGTTTTCTACTCTCAACACTCTCCAAAAACTTAAGTTTTTTGCGACTAAAAAGTACCCCATGGTCTCTTTCAGAGATTGAGTCGCACATGAAATATTCTTAGCAGCTGGCAAAAAAAAATCACACGGGGGAGATTTGAGACATGAGTTTCATGCTTATTGTTATTGACAGAGTCAAACTGTTAAACCGAGGAGGATTCTCTATCTTGGGGTAAAATAGGGAGCTCTGCCGACTATGAGGACATTCGCTATACGATACAAAGTAAATTGCTATACAATCAAAGCCATCTTACGACATCTTACGATCTTGTGTTTTATCGACCCGACAATTGAGCACTTACAAAGAAAAGTGCATGAAAGTGATGTTACACATTCGATAAAGTCCGCACGAATCGCATCTGCTTACGGTTGCCACTTATAACTTTGAACAGTTTCCTCTGCTAAGGAGAAATCTGTTTTCATCGTCTCCTTTGGACGCGAGCTGCACTGCTCGGGGAGCGAAGTTAAAAATGACGCACTACACGGCGCATATAAAGGACGCGTTGAATAAAGGTTTTACCGCCTGCGCGGCCGTCGGAAGCGAGCTGTACTGTTTCGGAGGGGACGTCCACGGATTGGCCCAGCTCGACGTGCACGTCTTCGACACGGAGTCCCTGAGCTGGACGACGCCCCCGCTGCCGGGGGGAATAGGAGGGGGGGACAGATATCCCTTCGATGTACCCTGCTTTCGCCGCGGTCACACCGTCGTGGCGATTGGACGCACAGTCTACCTCTGGGGAGGCGAGTGCGGCAACGTCGACAACGACGACGACCCTGTGTACTGCACGGAACTGTACGCTTTCGACGTGGACACCCGCAGCTGGTCCAGACCCGATGTGTCCGGGTCCGTTCCGCGGCGGAGGTCCTGGCACTCGGCCTGCGCCTCGGGGGACGTCATGTACATATACGCAGGATGGGTTAGCAAAAGAGGCCTCGATCACCGCCGGGTAAAAACGCACTTGGAAGACATCCACGCCCTGAACACCCGCACGATGACGTGGTCTTCGATCGAAGCGGGAGGCCATCGAGCGGAGCTGACGACCCAAACAGTCACCGCTATGATCGACACGAGGATGTTCGAATTACGGAAGAACAATCTATCCCCGAAGTACGGTTTGAGAATATTCGACATGAGGACCAAACGCTGGATCGAGACCTCCGTGTCGGCTCCGGAGCGTACAGCCTCGGCCTTCGCCTACGACGGAGAGCTGTACGCGTTTGGTAACTTCCGCGACGAAACACCAGCCCTGTGGAAATTTAACCCAGAGTTCTTCACTTGGAAGAAACTCGAGCCCGAGGGGTTACGAGGTCGGTTGTGTTTTGATTATGTGTACCCGCTATTTTTCCCGGCGAGAGATTGCGCCGTGGCAATCCACGGAGCATGGATCACCGCTGACGTGGGAGGGAGTTTTGACTTGCTCGTCCTGGATCTGAGCTCTGCTTCGCTTCATCGGTAGAATGTTATTCGGAGAAGCTGTTCTGATTTACAGGACTTGAAAACTGGGAACTGGGATAACAATTACCCCGTCGTACGAGTCATCAGTTGTACAGTTTTTAACAAATTGTATACAATTACCCCGTAGTACGAGATCAGTTGTACAGTTTTCAGATTTGTCTTCTCTCGACCCTGTGGGCTTTTTCATTGTTAGTTTTCGCAGTGGCTGTGAAAAATGTCTTTTGTTTTTTTGTCAGAGTTATAGTTTAAAAAAAAAATATATATATATATATATATATATATATATATATATATATATATATATATATATATATATATATATATATATATATATATATATATATATATATATATATATATATGTGTCCAATGTAGTTTTGGTCTGATTTGTGAAATAAAAACAACTCAAACTCGAAACCTCACGATCTTGTGTTTTATTGACCCCACACTTTGTCACATACAAAGAAAAGTGCACGAGAGTAATGTTTAAAGAACAGATGGATACAGAAGGAGGAGCCCGACGGGGCTAGAGCCATGGAATGTAGACGAAATGACGACGACTCCGTCCACTGACTTGAAAAAAAAAAATAAAACGGTGAGACTCTAGCACTCTCGCCGAGGGACTCCGTCCACGGACAGAGTGACTCTCGTTTATCTTAAAAGGACGAAGCAAGGTAACTTTTGCAGATTTCGTGGGGAAACCAACAGCTGCTCTTTGAGCGAGAGCAAGCGAGGCGAACTTAGCACCCCCGCGTGTCCCCGTCAGCCGCCGAGCTCTGTAAAAATGACGCACTGGAAGGCGCATCTAGTGGGCGCGTTGAGTAAACGTTTTACGGCCTGCGCGGCCGTCGAAAACGAGCTGTACTGCTTCGGAGGGGACTTGCACGGATTGGACCAGCTCGACGTGCATGTATTCGACACGGTGTCCATGAGCTGGACGACGCCCCCGCTGCCGGAGGGAGGAAGAGAGAGCGGGCGTCCCGTCGAGGCTCCCCGCCTGCGCATCG
Source organism: Benthosema pterotum (assembly GCA_039105355.1). NCBI lineage: Eukaryota > Metazoa > Chordata > Actinopteri > Myctophiformes > Myctophidae > Benthosema > Benthosema pterotum. The sequence continues at coordinate 29,918,366 of CM076983.1, read as the reverse complement.
GTCACGCCGTCGCGGCGATAGGACGCACCGTTTACCTCTGGGGAGGCGGGCGCGACGTCCTCGACGGCGCCGAAGCCGACGCCGACGCCAACGCCGAACCTGTGTACTGCACCGAGCTGTACGCTTTCGACGCGGACACACGCAGCTGGTCCAAACCCGAGGTGTCCGGGGTCGTTCCGCAGGGGAGGTACTGGCATGCGACCTGCGCCTCGGGGGAATTCATGTACATATACGCAGGATGCAATTACGAACGAGGCCCGGGAGGCCACCGGGTAACAAGGGGTTTGGACGACATCCACGCCTTGAACACCCGCACGGTGACCTGGTCTTCGATCGACGCGGGAGGCCATCGAGCGGGGCCGCCGTTTCTACAACACACCGCTATCATCGGCACGAAGATGTTTGAATTGCGGACCTACAATATGGACCCGAAGTACGGCTTGAGAACGTTCGACACGACGACCAACCGCTGGCTCGAGACCTCCGTGCCGGCTCCGAGCCGTTTGTACTCGGGCTTCGCATACGACGGAGAGCTGTACGTGTTTGGTAGATTCTACGACGAAATACCAGCCCTGTGGAAATTTAACCCAGAGGTCTACACTTGGAAGAAACTCGAACCCGAGGGGTCGCGAGGTCGGTGGTATCCAGATATAATTACGCCTCTGTTTTTTCCGGCCAAAAATTGCGCCGTCGCAATTGCCAGAAATGGAGAGGGAGATGTCTACGACTTGCTCGTCCTGGATCTGAGCTCTGGTTCGCTTGATTGGTAGAATGCTATTTAGAGACGCGGGGCTCTATTCGACCCGGCGTTGACTCAGAGCCAACCTCGAGAGAAGAAACGAACGCTTTAGTGAACCTGCGAGGCGAGCTCACGCGAACGGCAGCCGAGTTTTCCTGTTCTTTTTTTTGTTTCCATTCCACCGCAAAGTCTGTGAGGCTCATGCGATCAGCAGCTGCTGCTTCCCCTTCCCCCCAAGTGTAACTCTGTGATAAAATCGAGATTTTTTTTCTTAAAAGAAAAGAGTAAAAAAAAAAAGAACAGAAAGGAGAGGGAGAGGGTGGTTAGGGGGGTAGAGAAAAAGAACTGGAAATTTTTGAGGAAGAAAGGGAGTGAAAAAAAAGAACAGAAAGGAGAGGAGGAGGGGGGTAGGGGGGTAGAGAAAAAGAACTGGAAATTTTTGAGAAAAAAAAGAGTGAAAAAAATAATCTACAAAGTTCTTCCTGCGACTACCGTGGGGAGTTAGCCTTGCAGACCTTGGCCTTGGAAAAGCAGGAAAATACCAGCACTGGTAGACCCGTGAGCTCCTCAGACTTTGCGAGTGTGAGGAAGAACTTTGTAAACTGTAGATGTGAACTTGCGGGCCACGCAGGGCTCAGCTGCTGTCAGAGCAACAAGCGTGTTTTGTTTCGAGAGGTAGCGTTGAGAAAAACAGACACCTTGGCCTCTGATCGCGTGAACCCTGCACAGTCTCAAGTTCACAAAGTCAGCAAGGATCACGCAACCAACACCCGCTTTTCCTGTTTTCCCCACGTCCCCACATACCCACGCGTTAAGCGATCTGCAAAGAAAAAGTTATCGCATTGTTGACTTGTGTATCTGACAATAAAGATTCAATCGACCCATTTGATGTTTGTGTATGTTTTTATTGTTGATTTGTGTATCTGACAATAAAGATTCAATCGACCCATTTGATGTTTGTGTATGTTTTTTTTTATTGTTGACTTGTGTATCTGACAATAAAGATTCAATCGACCCATCCGATGCTTTCACGTTTTACCCATTTCATGTTTTTCGCCAAACTGTTCTCTCGGATGACTGACTCGGGGTTAGAGAGGGGAAGGTAGATCGACTTAACGCGAGGGGCTTACAGGGTTCACTCGGCCGCCGTTCGCGCGAGGTCTCCTCACAGGTTCACTCGATATTCGACCTGGCGTTGACTCAGAGTCAACCTCGAGAGAAGAAACGAACACTTTAGTGAACCTGCGAGGCGACCTCACGCGAACGGCAGCCGAGGTTTCCTGTTCTTTTTTTTGTTTCCATTCCACCGCAAAGTCCGTGAGGCTCATGCGATCAGCAGCTGCTGCTTCCCTTTCCCCCCAAGTGTAACTACTCTGTGATAACATCGAGATTTTTTTTCTTAGAAAAAAGAGTAAAAAGGACAGAAAGGAGAGGGAGAGGGGGGAGTTAGGGGGGGTAGAGAGAAAGAACTGGGAAGTTTTTGAGAAAAAAAAAGTGAAAAAAAAGGACAGAAAGGAGAGGGAGAGGAGGGGGCTAGGGGGGTAGAGAAAAAGAACTGGGAAGTTTTTGAGAAAAAGAAGAGTGAAAAAAAAGGACAGAAAGGAGAGGGAGAGGGGGGGCTAGGGGGTAGAGAAAAAGAACTGGGAAGTTTTTGAGAAAAAAAAGAGTGAACAAAAAAGGACCGAAAGGAGAGGGAGAGGGGTTTTTTTTTTGGGGGGGTAGAGAAAAAGAACTGGGAAGTTTTTGAGAGAAAAAAGAGTGAAAAATAATCTACAAAGTTTTTCCTGCGGCTACCGTGGGGAGTTAGCCTTGCAGACCTTGGTCTTGGAAAAAGGCAGGAAAATCCCCAAGTGTAACTCTGTGATAAATAATCTACAAAGTTCTTCCTGTGACTACCGTGGGGAGTCTCCAGTGGAAGAGGTGGGCTCTGAGTCAACGCCGGTCGGACAGAGAACGCACTTTATCTGAAATGAAACGTCGTTTGACTCGAAAAGGACGACGCGAGGTAACTTTCGCAGATTTCGTTCGGAAACAACAGCTGCTCTTTGAGCGAGAGCAAGCGAGGCGAGCACAGCACCCCCGCGTGTCCCCGCCACACTGGAAGGCGCATCTAGAGGGCGCGTTGAGTAAACGTTTTACGGCCTGCGCGGCCGTCGGGAACGAGCTGTACTGCTTCGGGGGGGACGTCCACGGATTGGACCAGCTCGACGTGCACGTCTTCGACACGGTGTCCATGAGCTGCACGACGCCCCCGCCGCGGAGGGAAGGAAGAGGGAACGGGCGTCCCGTCGAGGCTCCCTGCCTGCGCCGCGGTCACGCCGTCGTGGCGATTGGACGCACCGTCTACCTCTGGGAGGCGAGCGCGGCGACGGTGACGTCGACGTCGACAACGACGACGGCGGCGACCCTATGTACTGCACCGAGCTGTACGCTTTCGACGTGGACACCCGCAGCTGGTCCAAACCCGAGGTGGCCGGGTCCGTTCCGCGGCAGAGGTCCTGGCACTCGGCCTGCGCCTCGGGCGAAGTCATGTACATATCGCAGGATGCGTCCACGAAGGACGGCTCAGATGGCGCGGGAGCTTAAAGTGCTTGGATGGACATCCACGCACTGAATCACCCGCACAATGACCTGGTCTTTGATCGACGCGGTGAGGCCATCGAGCGGAGCCGGCGGTGCTAGCGGTCACCGCTATGATCGACACGAGGATGTTTGAATTACGGAAGAGGAATCTATTTCCGAAAAGTACGGCTTGAGAATGTTCGACACGAGGACAAAACGCTGGCTAGCGACCTCTGCGCGGCTCCGAGACGTATTCACTCGGGCTTTCGCATACAACGGAGAGCTGTACAGTGTTTGGTACATTCCCACTACGAAACCCAGCCTGTGGATAATTAACCCAGAGATTCGACACTTGTGGAGAAACTCGCACCCACGTGGTACATGCGTATTTGCCTCTGTTTTTCCCGGCCAAATATTGCGCCGTCGCAATGACCAGAGGTT
>CM076983.1:29744786-29914124 GCA_039105355.1 Benthosema pterotum | reverse complement strand
TATTTCGAAAAATGTTGAAATTTCGGATACAAAAAACGCAAGGCTATATTCTTACGTTTTTTCATGATTTTGGCGATTTTCAAAAAATGATGAAACCTGGCAAAAACGCAAGGCTCTATAGCCTACAGTCTTGCACAGCATAATTTTTTTCATCATTTGAGGATTTTTGAAGATTTTGAGGATTTTCGGGGGAAAAAAAAAACGCAAGGCTATAGCCTTAGGTTTTTTCATGATTTTGGACGATTTTCAAAAAATGATGAATCTGGCAAAAACGGAAGGCTATAGCCTACGGTCTTGCACAGCATGCTTTTTTTCATCGTTTTAAGTATTTTCGAAAAATGTTGAAATTTCGGAAAAACAAAAACGCAAGGCTATATTCTTACGTTTTTTCATGATTTTGACGATTTTCAAAAATGATGAACCTGGCAAAAAATGCAAGGCTATAGCTACGGTCTTGCACAGCATGCGTTTTTCATCGTTTGAGGTTTTTGAAAAAAATGTCGAAATTTTGAAAAAAACGCAAGGCTATAGCCTCACGTTTTTTTTTTTTTTTTCTTTCTTTTCATGATTTTGACGATTTTCAAATACGGTCAAATACGGTCTTGCCACAGCATGCTTTTTTTCAATCGTTTTGAGGATTTTTGAGGATTTTCGAAAAATGTCGAAATTTTGAAAAAAACGCAAGGCTATAGCCTTACGTTTTTTCATGATTTTGACGATTTTCAAAAAATGATGAATCCTGGCAAAAACGGAAGGCTATAGCCTACGGTCTTGCACAGCATGCTTTTTTTCATCGTTTTGAGGATTTTTGAGGATTTGAGGATTTTCGAAAAATGTCGAAATTTCGAAAAAACGCAAGGCTATAGCCTTACGTTTTTTCATGATTTTGATGATTTTCAAAAAATGATGAAACCTGGCAAAAACGCAAGGCTATGCCTACGATCTTGCACAGCATGCCGTTTTTTCATCGTTTTGAGGATTTTTGGGGATTTTCGAAAAATGTCGAAATTTTGGAAAAACGCAAGGCTATAGCCTTACGTTTTTTCATGATTTTGACGATTTTCAAAAAATGACGAAACCTGGCAAAAACGCAAGGCTATAGCCTACGGTCTTGCACAGCATGCTTTTTTTCATTGTTTTGAGGATTTTTGAGGATTTTCGAAAAATGTCGAAATTTTGAAAAAAACGCAAGGCTATAGCCTTACGTTTTTTCATGATTTTGATGATTTTCAAAAAATGACGAAACCTGGCAAAAACGCAAGGCTAGAGCCTACGGTCTTGCACAGCATGCTTTTTTTCATCGTTTTGAGGATTTTTGAGTATTTTTAGTATTTTCGAAAAATGTCGAAATTTACGGGGAAAAAAAAAACGCAAGGCTAGAGCCTCACGTTTTTTTCATGATTTTGACAATTTTCAAAATGATGGAAACCTGGCAAAAACGCAAGGCTATAGCCTACGGTCTTGCACAGCATGCTGTTTTTCATCGTTTTGAGGATTTTTGAGGATTTTGGTGTGTTCTCGAAAAATGTCGAAATTTCGAAAAAACGCAAGGCTATAGCCTTACGTTTTTTCATGATTTTGATGATTTTCAAAAAAATGATGAAACCTGGCAAAAAACGCAAGGCTATGGCCTACGGTCTTGTAGAGCATGCCGTTTTTCATCGTTTTGAGGATTTTTGAGGATTTAAAAAAATGTCGAAATTTGAAAAAAGCAAGGCTATAAACCTTACGTTTTTCATGATTTTGACGATTTTCAAAAAAGACGAAACCTGGCAAAACGCAAGGCTATAGCCTTACGGTCTTGCACAGCATGCCGTTTTTGATTGTTTTGAGGATTTTTGAGCATTTTCGAATAATGTTGAAATTTCGAAAAATGCAAGCAATAGCCTCACGTTTTTTCATGATTTTGATGATTTTCAAAAAATGACAAAAATCTGGCAAAAACGCAAGGCTATAGCCTACGGTCTTGCACAGCATGCTTTTTTTTTCATCGTTTTGAGGATTTTTGAGGATTTGGAAGATTTTCGAAAAATGTTGAAATTTCGGGGAAAAAAATGAAGAAACGCAAGGCTATAGCCTCGCGTTTTTTCATGATTTCGACGATTTTCAAAAAATGACGAAAACCTGGCAAAAAACGCCAAGCAAGGCTATAGCCTACGGTCTTGCACAACATGCTTTTTTTCATCGTTTTGAGGATTTTTGAGGATTTTGAGGATTTTCGAAAAATGTCGAAATTCGAGAGAAAAAAACGCAAGGCTATAGCCTTACGTTTTTTCATGATTCTGGCGATTTTCAAAAAATGACGAAACCTGGCAAAAACGCAAGGCTATAGCCTACGGTCTTGCACAACATGCTTTTTTTCATCGTTTTGAGGATTTTTGAGGATTTTCGAAAAATGTCGAAATTTTGAAAAAACACAAGGCTATAGCCTTACGTTTTTTCATGATTTTGACGATTTTCAAAAAATGACGAAACCTGGCAAAAAACGCAAGGCTATAGCTACAGTCTTGCACAGCATAATTTTTTTCTCATTTTGAGGATTTTTTAGGATTTTGAGGATTTTCGGGAAAAAAAAACGCAAGGCTGCCTTAGGTTTTTTCATGATTTTGACGATTTTCAAAAAATGATGAATCCTGGCAAAAACTGAAGGCTATAGCCTACGGTCTTGCACAGCATGCTTTTTTTCATCGTTTTAAGTATTTTCGAAAATGTTGAAAATTTCGGAAAAAAAAACGCAAGGCTATATTCTTACGTTTTTTCATGATTTTGACGATTTTCAAAAAATGATGAAATCTGCAAAAACGCAAGGCTATAGCCTACAGTCTTGCACAGCATAATTTTTTCATCATTTTGAGGATTTTTGAGATTTTGAGGATTTTCGGGGGAAAAAAAAAACGCAAGTCTATAGCCTTAGGTTTTTTCATGATTTTGACGATTTTCAAAAAATGATGAATCCTGGCAAAAAACGGAAGGCTATAGCCTACGGTCTTGCACAGCATGCTTTTTTTCATCGTTTTAAGTATTTCGAAAAATGTTGAAATTTCTGAAACAAAAAAACGCAAGGCTATATTCTTACGTTTTTTCATGATTTTGACGATTTCCAAAAATGATGAAACCTGGCAAAAATGCAAGGCTATAGCTACGGTTTGCACGCATGCCGTTTTTCATCGTTTTGAGGATTTTTGGAAAAATGTTGAAATTTTGAAAAAACGCAAGGCTATAGCCTCACGTTTTTTTTTTGTTTGTTTGTTTTTTTTTTCATGATTTGACGATTTTCAAATACGGGCAAATACGGTCTTGCACAGCATGCTTTTTTTCATCGTTTTGAGGATTTTTGAGGATTTTCGAAAAATGTCGAAATTTTGAAAAAAACGCAAGGCTATAGCCTTACGTTTTTTCATGATTTTGACGATTTTCAAAAAATGATGAATCCTGGCAAAAACGGAAGGCTATAGCCTACGGTCTTGCACAGCATGCTTTTTTTCATCGTTTTGAGGATTTTTGAGGATTTTGAGGATTTTCGAAAAATGTCGAAATTTCGAAAAAACGCAAGGCTATAGCCTTACGTTTTTTCATGATTTTGATGATTTTCAAAAAATGATGAAACCTGGCAAAAACGCAAGGCTATGGCCTACGATCTTGCACAGCATGCCGTTTTTCATCGTTTTGAGGATTTTTGGGGATTTTCGAAAAATGTCGAAATTTTGAAAAAACGCAAGGCTAGCCTTACGTTTTTTCATGATTTTGACGATTTTCAAAAAATGACGAAACCTGGCAAAAACGCAAGGCTATAGCCTACGGTCTTGCACAGCATGCTTTTTTTCATCGTTTTGAGGATTTTTGAGTATTTTTAGTATTTTCGAAAAATGTCGAAATTTCGGGGGGGAAAAAAAACGCAAGGCTAGAGCCTCACGTTTTTTTCATGATTTTGACAATTTTCAAAAAATGATGAAACCTGGCAAAAACGCAAGGCTATAGCCTACGGTCTTGCACAGCATGCTGTTTTTCATCGTTTTGAGGATTTTTGAGGATTTTGAGTGTTTTCGAAAAATATCGAAATTTCGAAAAAACGCAAGGCTATAGCCTTACGTTTTTTCATGATTTTGATGATTTTCAAAAAATGATGAAACCTGGCAAAAACGCAAGGCTATAGCCTACGGTCTTGCACAGCATGCCGTTTTTCATCGTTTTGAGGATTTTTGAGGATTTTAAAAAAATGTCGAAATTTTGAAAAAACGCAAGGCTATAGCCTTACGTTTTTTCATGATTTTGACGATTTTCAAAAAAAAGACGAAACCTGGCAAAAAACGCAAGGCTATAGCCTTACGGTCTTGCACAGCATGCCGTTTTGATTGTTTTGAGGATTTTTGAGCATTTTCGAATAATGTTGAAATTTCGAAAAAAATGCAAGGCAATAGCCTCACGTTTTTTCATGATTTTGATGATTTTAAAAATGACAAAAATCTGGCAAAAACGCAAGGCTATAGCCTACGGTCTTGCACAGCATGCTTTTTTTTCATCGTTTTGAGGATTTTTGAGGATTTGGAAGATTTTCGAAAAATGTCGAAATTTCGGGGAAAAAAAAAAGAAACGCAAGGCTATAGCCTCCGTTTTTCATGATTTCGACGATTTTCAAAAAATGACGAAACTGGTTAAAAAACGCAAGGCTATAGCCTACGGTCTTGCACAGCATGCTTTTTTTCATCGTTTTGAGGATTTTTGAGGATTTTGAGGATTTTCGAAAAATGTCGAAATTTTGAAAAAACGCAAGGCTATAGCATTACGTTTTTTTTCCTGATTTTGACGATTTTCAAAAATGACGAAACCTGGCAAAACGCAAGGCTATAGCCTACGGTCTTGCACAGCATGCTTTTTTTCATCGTTTTGAGGATTTTTGAGGATTTTGAGGATTTTCGAAAAATGTCGAATTTTGAAAAAACGCAAGGCTATAGCCTTACGTTTTTTCATGATTTTGACGATTTTCAAAAAATGACGAAACCTGGCAAAAACGAAAGGCTATAGCCTACGGTCTTGCACAGCATGCTTTTTTTCATCGTTTTGAGGATTTTTGAGGATTTTGAGGATTTTCGAAAAATGTCGAAATTCGAGAAAAAAAACGCAAGTCTATAGCCTTACGTTTTTTCATGATTTTGACGATTTTCAAAAAATGACGAAACCTGGCAAAAACGCAAGGCTATAGCCTACGGTCTTGCACAGCATGCTTTTTTTCATAATTTTGAGGATTTTTGAGGATTTTCGATAAATGTCGAAATTTTGAAAAAACGCAAGGCTATAGCCTTACGTTTTTTCCTGATTTTGACGATTTTCAAAAAATGACGAAACCTGGCAAAAACGCAAGGCTATAGCCTACGGTCTTGCACAGCATGCTTTTTTTCATCGTTTTGAGGATTTTAGAGGATTTTGAGGATTTTCGAAAAATGTCGAAATTTTGAAAAAAACGCAAGGCTATAGCCTTACGTTTTTTCATGATTTGGACAATTTTCAAAAAATGATGAAACCTGGCAAAAACGCAAGGCTATAGGCTACGGTCTTGCACAGCATGCTTTTTTTCATCGTTTTGAGGATTTTTGAGGATTTTAAGGATTTTCGAAAAATGTCGAAATTTTGAAAAAAAACGCAAGGCTATAGCCTTACGTTTTTTCATGATTTTGACGATTTTCAAAAAATGACGAAACCTGGCAAAAACGCAAGGCTATAGCCTACGGTCTTGCACAGCATGCTTTTTTCATCGTTTTGAGGATTTTGAGGATTTTCGAAAAAATGTCGAAATTTCAAAAAAAAAAAAAAAAAAACGCAAGGCTATATACTCACGTTTTTCATGATTTTGATGATTTTCAAAAAATGACGAAACCTGGCAAAAGCGCAAGGCTATAGGCTACAGTCTTGCACAGCATGCTTTTTTCATCGTTTTGAGGATTTTTTAGGATTTTGAGGATTTTCGAAATATGTTGAAATTTCGAGAGAAAAAAACGCAAGGCTATAGCCTTACGTTTTTTCATGATTCTGGCGATTTTCAAAAATGACGGAACTGGCAAAAACGCAAGGCTATAGCCTACGGTCTTGCACAGCATGCTTTTTTCATCGTTTTGAGGATTTTTGAGGATTTTGAGGATTTTCGAAAAATGTCGAAATTTTGAAAAAACGCAAGGCTATAGCCTTACGTTTTTTCCTGATTTTGACGATTTTCAAAAAATGACGAAACCTGGCAAAAACGCAAGGCTATAGCCTACGGTCTTGCACAGCATGCTTTTTTTCATCGTTTTGAGGATTTTTGAGGATTTTGAGGATTTTCGAAAAATGTCGAAATTTTGAAAAAACGCAAGGCTATAGCCTTACGTTTTTTCATGATTTTGACGATTTTCAAAAAATGACGAAACCTGGCAAAAACGAAAGGCTATAGCCTACGGTCTTGCACAGCATGCTTTTTTTCATCGTTTTGAGGATTTTTGAGGATCTTGAGAATTTTCGAAAAATGTCGAAATTTCGAGAAAAAAAAACGCAAGGCTATAGCCTTACGTTTTTTCATGATTTTGACGATTTTCAAAAAATGACGAAACCTGGCAAAAACGCAAGGCTATAGCCTACGGTCTTGCACAGCATGCTTTTTTTCATAATTTTGAGGATTTTTGAGGATTTTCGAAAAATGTCGAAATTTTGAAAAAAACGCAAGGCTATAGCCTTACGTTTTTTCATGATTTTGACGATTTTCAAAAAATGACGAAACCTGGCAAAAAAGCAAGGCTATAGCCTACGGTCTTGCACAGCATGCTTTTTTTCATCGTTTTGAGGATTTTAGAGGATTTTGAGGATTTTCGAAAAATGTCGAAATTTTGAAAAAAACGCAAGGCTATAGCCTTACGTTTTTTCATGATTTTGACGATTTTCAAAAAATGACGAAACCTGGCAAAAACGCAAGGCTATAGCCTACGGTCTTGCACAGCATGCTTTTTTTCATCGTTTTGAGGATTTTTGAGGATTTTAAGGATTTTCGAAAAATGTCGAAATTTTGAAAAAAACGCAAGGCTATAGCCTTACGTTTTTTCATGATTTTGACGATTTTCAAAAAATGACGAAACCTGGCAAAAACGCAAGGCTATAGGCTACGGTCTTGCACAGCATGCTTTTTTTCATCGTTTTTGAGGATTTTGAGTATTTTCGAAAAATGTCGAAATTTCAAAAAAAAAAAAAAAAAAAACGCAAGGCTATATACTCACGTTTTTTCATGATTTTGATGATTTTCAAAAAATGACAAAACCTGGCAAAAACGCAAGGCTATAGCCTACGGTCTTGCACAGCATGCTTTTTTTCATCGTTTTGAGGATTTTTGAGGATTTTGAGGATTTTCGAAATATGTTGAAATTTCGAGAGAAAAAAACGCAAGGCTATAGCCTTACGTTTTTTCATGATTTTGACGATTTTCAAAAAATGACGAAACCTGGCAAAAACGCAAGGCTATAGCCTACGGTCTTGCACAACATGCTTTTTTTCATCGTTTTGAGGATTTTGAGGATTTTCGAAAAATGTCGAAATTTTGAAAAAAACGCAAGGCTATAGCCTTACGTTTTTTCATGATTTTGACGATTTTCAAAAAATGACGAAACCTGGCAAAAACGCAAGGCTATAGCCTACGGTCTTGCACAGCATAATTTTTTTCATCGTTTTGAGGATTTTTGAGGATTTTGAGGATTTTCGAAAAAAAAAAAAAAACGCAAGGCTATAGCCTTACGTTTTTTCATGATTTTGATGATTTTCAAAAAATGATGAATCCTGGCAAAAACGGAAGGCTATAGCCTACGGTCTTGCACAGCATGCTTTTTTTCATCGTTTTGAGGATTTTGAGGATTTTCGAAAAATGTTGAAATTTCGGGAAAAAAACGCAAGGCTATAGCCTTATGTTTTTTCATGATTTTGACGATTTTCAAAAAATGATGAAACCTGGCAAAAATGCAAGGCTATAGCCTACGGTCTTGCACAGCATGCCCTTTTTCATCGTTTTGAGGATTTTTGAAAAATGCCGAAATTTTTATTTATTTTTTTTTTCATGATTTTGACGATTTTCAAATACGGTCAAATACGGTCTTGCACAGCATGTTTTTGTCATCGTTTTGAGGATTTTTGAGGATTTTGAGGATTTTCGAAAAATGTCGAAATTTCGAAGAAAAAAAAATGAAAAAAAGAAAAGCAAGGCTATAGCCTTATGTTTTTCATGATTTTGACGATTTTCAAAAAATGACGAAACCTGGCAAAAACTCAAGGCTATAGCCTACGGTCTTGCACAGCATGCTGTTTTTCATCGTTTTGAGGATTTTTGAGGATTTTCGAAAAATGTCGAAATTTTGAAAAAACGCAAGGCTATAGCCTCACTTTTTTTTTTTAAGATTTTGACGATTTTCAAAAAATGATGAAACCTGGCAAAAACGCAAGGCTATAGCCTACGGTCTTGCACAGCATGCTTTTTTTCATCATTTTGAGGATTTTTGAGGATTTTCGAAAAATGTTGAAATTTCGAAAAAATGAAAAAAAAAAAAAAAAAAAAAAACACACACACAAGGCTATAGCCTTACATTTTTTCATGATTTTGATGATTTTCAAAAAATGACAAAACCTGGCAAAAAAGCAAGGCTATAGCCTTACAGTCTTGCACAGCATGCTGTTTTTCATCGTTTTGAGCATTTATGAGCATTTTCAAAAAATGTCGAAATTTTGAAAAAACGCAAGGCTATAGCCTTATAGCTTTTTTCATAATTTTGAGGATTTTCGAAAAATGACGAAACCTGGCAAAAACGCAAGGCTATAGGCTTACAGTAGAGCCCTGCGCGGGACTGATTATTCCATCCCGCTCCTGCCCGCTCCTGCTAGATTTTCTGTCCATTCCCTCCCGCTCCCACAATGATTTTGACTGCCCGCGATGATCGGCTGTCCACCACTCCCTCCCGCAACAAGAAAGAGGTCCCATTTAGTCCTGCAAAATCCCGCATTTTTATCGATTAGTCCCACTAAAGCTAGAAAATTTACAATGAGACTGAGTAGAGTAGCTCACAGTCACAGAGAGATGGGAAACAGCTGGACAAATATTATAGGTCGGCCCTATGCAATGCATAATATTTTGAGGATTTTCGAAAAAAAAAAAAAAAAAAAAAAAGCAAGGCTATAGCCTTATCATTTTTCATAATTTTGAGGATTTTTGAAAAATGATGGCAAAAACAAAAGGCTATCGCAAGGCATCGTTTTGAGCATTTTTGAGAAATGTTGAAATTTCAAAATTTCGAAAAAACAAACAAAAACAAAAACGCAAGGCTATAGCCTTGCGGTTTTTCATAATTTTGAGAACTATACTATCGCGTTTTTCTCGATTTTGACATTTTAAAAGTCCCCCAAAACAATGAAAAACGGCATACTATAGTATGTTGTCTAAGAACTTGTGTTATAGCTTGTCGTTTTTCCCAGTTTTAGTCATCTTTTGAAAATTCTTGAAAACGATGCAAGACATCGTCAATGCAAGACATAGTATATACTATAAGTCGTTTTTTTCTCGATTTCGACATTTTTCTCCATTTTCCCCAAACATCCCGCAAAAATGTCAAAAAATTCCTCAAAACAATGAAGAACAGCATACGCTAGTATGTATCCAAGATCTCATACTATAGTCTGTCGGGTTTTTTTTTTATCGAACATGACGAAAAACAACATAGGCCTACTATAGTAACTATACTACGTCCCTTTTTTCGTTTGACATTTTTCGAAAACGGAAATCCTCAAAAATCACCCAAAACGATGAAAAACAGCATACTATATCTTTGGGGATTTTTTTTTTTGGATTTTCCAAAAATGCCAAAAGACAGGCTATAGTACATATCTCGGACAACCTCATATTAAACCCTTTCAGCAAGGCACCACAGGGAGTTGAACCCCGTTCTGGTAAACCAGAAGAACCACCACCAGTGCCGTAGTTTAGAGTTTTGTTGTCATTTACAGGTCCGCTGGATGTCTGTATGGATGGATAACATCCTATAGATGCTTGGATAACATCCTATAGTATGCTGTTTTCATTTATCATCAGTTTGGGGGATTTTTGAGGATTTTCTAAAAATGTCGAAAGCTGAGAGAAACGAAAGGCTATAGCACACAGTCTTGGACAACATACTATAGTTTTTTTTCATCGTTTTGGGGTATTTTGACGATTTTTGATGAATGTAGAAATAGAGAAAAAACGACAAAGTATAGTATGTTTTTTCATCGTTTGGCTTTTCAGAAAATGGCAAAAACTGGGAAAAACAACAGGCTATAATACACAGTCTTGGCCAATATACTAACAATAGTATGCCATTTTTCATTGTTTTGGGGGTTTTGAGGATTTTCAAAGAATGACCATACTGGGAAAAACAACAGGCTATAGTACATGGTCTTGGACAACATACTATAAAATAGGGCTGGGACGATATTGGTACCTCACGATACAGGTGGCGATATTAGATAATGAGTATATCACGATTTTTTTTTAATATATTGTGATTTGTGAAATATAAATACATTTCATGAAATTCATCAACAATATATCATGATACTGTAACTGCAGCTGAAAAACAAAACAAAAACAATAACTGTATGAATAAATCTGAACTTACCAATGTATATCCACAGATATTAATATTAGCTTTTATTTGTCTCAACTGATTCTCATACTGGGCTTTTTTTTGTTTTTATCTTGTGTTTGTTTTTTTGGGAATGAAGCAGCTATAGCAATCTAACATTTTAGTTCTGCAACCCGTTTTTCTTCCCGGAATTATCCCTGTTGTGGATGCTCTGCAACATGTTTTTCCTCACGATATTTGGTGAGGAATATACGATATATATTGCGGGAGGAAGTATACGATATATTTCAACACATCCTTACTATAGAATAGTAGTATGTCATTTTCATCATTTTCTATGATTTGCAAAAAAAATGACAAAACCTGGGGAAAACGGCATACTATAGTATGCCGTTTTTCATCGTTTTTGGGGATTCTTGAGGATTTTCGTAAAATGTTGAGATTCTCGATGGCGTCATTTTCTCGAAATCCCCCAACAGCTAATTATAGTATATTATGTTGTCCAAGACCGTGTGGCTTAATATAGCCTGTCATTTTTTCCAGTTTTTGCCATTTTTTGAAAATCATCGAAAACGACGAAAAACGATGTGCAGTACTATTAAAATACGATGTGCAGAGCTACTAAAATAACCAGATTAATATTATTTAATTTTGACCTGTCACCTGTGTCATTGTCATTACGATAATTGATAGAAATATTTCATATTTGTAAGTGGTATTGGCCGTTGTTTGTTGTTCGTTGTTTTAGCCGATACCGATACAAATACCGATACCAGAGAAGAATATATATAATAACATACAAAAGAAAAAATACCTTTTATATGAAGTCACCAACTGGGAATGACATACTCCTCTCTCAAATGTGTACTTGGGAAACTCCAAAGCAAACTACACATGACCCAACATTTTACTTAACTGCCATGGTGTCAACCCCTTACCCCTGTGTTTGATCACTGGTTAGTCATATTTGCCAATATGTGACCCGATAAAGACAAATAACCAATACTGATACTTTTCCGATACCTACATTCAGTATCTGCCGATACCAATATGACAAGAAAGGGACAAAAAGAGCCGATCCGATACTTTGGTATCGGTATCGGGACATCACTAATTATTAAGGTAATTATCAGAACAAATGTCAGGGGAAAAAATTGTCCAGCCATCACTAAAACAGCAGCTCCATAACACCGCTCTACATGTCCCAGACACTTCTCGTATGGAATGAACATCCCATTGCAATCACAACAGCATAGACTCAATCTTCCGCCGCAGTCTGAAAAGTCAGTCTCCATCTTACGTTGCTGATAGCAGGGTATGGACTATAGGGGTTTTCAACCTTTTCACTATTTTTTCAGCCACCATTTGATAACATTTTAGCCCCACAGACCCCAAAACTAAAGATTTCTTTTGCTTTCGTCCACAATACCAGGCTGGATTTCAGGAAACATAACAGTCAAACATACAGATCAAAATGACCATTAATCTTCTACATTCTCTAGTTGTGTAGACTTGGGGCTAATTCAGACGATGACTATTTTAACTTGGTTTCATGTTTAAGAGTGTAAATATGAAACCAAATGGACCCGCAAGGGTGCCTTTCATTTTTACGCTCTCAAGAGGTACATCTGGTTAACCAACTTTTCATCTGCTTAACTAAATTAGCTGGGGGCCACCTGGAACCCTCTCAAGGACCACTGGTGGTCCTCGGACCACTGATTGAAAACCACTGGACCATAGCATTTCATATAACCACTAGACAGCATTTGTATACACAGATTAGTTATAGCTATATAGATTCTTACTGTTATGGTTTTAAATATGAAAAGATGTGGAGAGAGACAATGGCTGGCTCCAGAGCAGCCTATTGCAGACCCCTGGTGTACAACCCAGTATCACATGTCAAAAGTCAAATAGTGACTTTTTTCCAGACCCCACACAAAGTCACTATTTGACTTTCCAAAGTCAAATAGTGACTTTCTGAAGAGGGCGTGGCTTTCCTTTTGTCTTGCAAAAAAAATGCATCAAAACAACCCTAATCTCAGTAAACTATGCTGAAATCAGCAGGGGGCACAGTGGTTTAGGAGGTAAAGCAGGTTGGCCAGTAGTCAGTAGGTTGGTGGATCGAATCAGTGCCGCTACTGTTTTGATGCATTTTTTTTTTTTTGCAAGACAAAAGGAAAGCCACGCCCTCTTCAGAAAGTCACTATTTGACTTTGTAATGTCAAATAGTGACTTTGTGTGGGGTCTGGAAAAAAGTCACTATTTGACTTTTTCTGTGATACTGTGTTGTGGTTGTGGTGTAAGTGAGTTCTGAGCTGCTGTTAACATCCACTAGAGGTCAGTGGTGGCTTAGGAACAGCTTTAGAACAGAATCCAGTACAGTGAGACTGTAGCTGTATCAACACCAGTATTTGTATCAACCAGATTCAGTTTCACTAACACTTTCTGATCGATATTATTATCATGGTGGAAGTAATATTTTAGTGAAGCATGAGTGTGAATGACATAATCGTATTTTATCCATACCTAGAGTAGCCTACATAGACAGCTAGTAAAAGTAGTATGGGCAGAGACAACTTGACTGAATGAATGGTAACAAGCTTGGATTGGATTTGGGTTCCAAAGTCTATCTCCATAATAAAAATATGGAATTATATGTGCTCCAGGGGTTGACATTAACCTTTTGCGGAACTTGTACAAGTCAATTTACTATCCACTTTTGGAATACATGTATGCATGTATGATACAATGAATTCCAAATGCACAACCATGAATTGGCCCTATCCATAGTTACTGTACTGATCTCATCAGCATTTAGGACCAGCAGCACCCCATACAGATCTATGAGTGGGACACAAAATACATGCACACCAAGCCAATTGACCTTAATGCTCTAATGTGTAATCTAATCTTCTAATCAGTAAAATTAGTCGTGGCATTTTACTAGACGATTGATTGTCACACAAATAAATTCGGTTAACAATTTAATTGTGATTCCAAATATTTTTTGGACATTGAACATTGGAACGTTATAAATAAAAATACCTTTTCATTTTAAAACCCCTTTAGCCCTTTGTAAACAAGCCTTTGGCAGGACATGTCCAATAACTTATATATACAAAGAAATGATAATAACATTAAACATTTTTTTAAAAACAAATAAGATAAAGATTTGTGGATGTCTACAAGATCGATCACAATGTGTCACGTCGTGGCATGGTTTTGAGCAAAACCATTGAATTCATGTGAAATATCAGATAACTGCGATCAGGGCGACTAAGGGCGCGACGATCATTATCAGCAGTGCAGTCGTCGTCTTCATCGTCGCCATTGCTCCTCACTCTGTATACAGCCATATAGTTTGTGGTGGGGGGGGGGGGGGGGGGGGGGGGGGGGGTATATTTTTGGGGACATTATGGAGAGCTTTGTTGGATATACAATTTGTCAATGTGACTCACCTTATCTTACAGGCCCGGATGTAACATTTCCCAATTGGGCGGGGGCTAGCCTCGACACCCAGGCTTTCATTTTCGTCCGCCTTGCGCGAAAACGGAAAGCCTGGACTAACGCGCGTTGGAAAGTGGCCTTGAGGGGCGTGTCAATCTTCCGGGGTGGGCGTCGCTCTAAATGATGTGACGTAGAACAGCAGTGGACGGGCGTGGGAGGGGCCGGGGATGACGACACGTTAGTGAGATCAAATCAGAGCGCAGCACTTCCGCCGTGTGGATCCCACGACATCCCCGCCCCCCAAGGCCCAAAATCATTGAGGGCTAGACCAGGCTAGGCGGGGGCAAGCGAAAATGGTATGGGGGCGACTTCATTGCCCGTGCCGCGAAGCGACAAGGGCAATGAAGCCGCACCCATACCATTTTCAGTTACAGTTATATTAGGCAAGTAAGCATCAATAATAACATCAGTTGTTGTTAAAGTTGCAACAGGCACACAGCATGCATAAAGCTAAAGGTCTGACTCTTTTCTGTTTTGAATGATGAAATGCTGTTGGTTTAGTGGTGCCACAATTGTACTTGCAGTAGTAGTGTTTCAAATCCTTTTAAATATAATCACTTCAATGTGAAATATCTTTGAAATTTGGATTGTTTTGCATGCCTATAGATCCGGCTCTGTTATCTTAGGGGAAAAGATTTACGCATTCACACATTAGGGTGTCCCGGAATGGCTGTTTGAAACACAGGACATCGCTCCTCACTCTTCCGCCGCACGTTGAGTGACGTCAAAGGTCATCATGATGGCCACGCTGCCAGACTCCTTGGGCGACGCGGCCAGCTTCAGCTTCCGCGGCGCCCTCCCTGTGGACACGTCCCCCTCCCACACCCCGCTGCCGTCCGGCTCCAGGTGGGTCCACTCTCCGTCCTCGGCGATGACGCACACCCTGCGTGCCTGGGGCACCCGCAGCCTGAAGCGCACCTGGGACAGGGGCTCCAGGAGGCCCGCGCGGGGCTCCAGCAGCTCGCAGCCTTTCCCCCAGTCAGAGTAGAAGTGCGGGAACGGCGGCCCTGGGCGAGCGCAGCTGTTCCTCACCACAAAGTCGCACATGGGGTCGAACTGCTTGTCTCCAGGAGACGTCTTGGCGTACAGCCCCAGCCGGTAGATGCCCGGCCCCGGCAGGCTGACGCCGACCGACGTCACCTTGCCGGCGTAGGTGACGAAGGTGCGGCGCTCTAGCCGCGAGGTCGCCCTCGTCTTGCTCTCGCCGTCCCGCTCCAGCACGGCGAGGATTTCCAGCTCTCGCCGGTTGCAGAAGGTGAGGTCGAATTCCCCTTGATCTGTGCTGATGAAAGCCCCCGTATGGCTGAACCCAGAGAGCCCCGCTTCCTCCGCGCACGTCCCCGGCCCACACGACGAACCCAGATTGGAGGGGAACAGCTCGTCCGCGCCGACCACCCTCCCTCGGCAGTGCAGCAGGTAGTTAGCGGCGTTCTGCAACTTGGCTCCTGCATTTTCGGAATAGTCCCCAACGAAGACGGACAGGCGGTAGAAGCCGCGCAAGGGGCAGAGCACGTGGCACGTGAGGCGGCGGGGCTCGACCTGCGTGGCCAGGCAGCGTTCGGCCAACGCCGACTCCAGCTCGGGATGCACCAGCTGGGCCAACACCGTCAGGGGCCTGGAGGTGTTCAACACCAGCTCGAACTCCCCCGTCTCCACCTCGGCCGATTCGCCGCTCTGGCCGCACCTCCCCGTCACGCCCAGGCACCCGGCCGTGGGCTGCAGGCCCCAGGAACTGAAGGGGTTGTCGGGCATCGCCTCCCTGGCTATGGGTGCGACGTCGCACTCCACAGCAAAGGCACAGACCAAGCTGTGTGTGGTGGCTGTCAGTTCCGGACTGGCGAACACCTCGACGTTGTACGTGCCGCTGGACAGAGGACGCACCTTCAGATTCATGCCGCGGTCGGAGTAAGTGAGGAATCCGCAGGAGTTTAAGTCGGAGTTGGAGTTCTTGGCATGTCTGTGCTGAAGGTTCTGCTGCTGACTGATCGTGTATATGAACTTTGTGGGCTTGGAGAAGCCCATGGACACATTGGTCTCACCGCCAACTGCATGGGGAAAAGACAACCAAATTGGATTTCAGCGTCGACGACTAGTGTTGCAGGCAAGAGCACCAAAATCGAGACCTAGACATGACCAAGACCTAGGGGGATCGAGACCAAAACCAGACCGAGACAATCGCGGACTTGGTCAAGACGAGATCAAGACGAGACTAGCACCTAGAGGGGTCGAGGCCGAGGCCAAGACCTAGAGACGTCAAGGCCAAAAAGCCAATTTTCGATTGTTCTTTTTGAGTGTTAAATGTAATACTACAGAACACATTACAGAGACTTTAGTTCTTACTGTACAATACTCCCGGTTTGCGGACTGCTAGTGATATGTGCACATCATCTAGCGCTGCGCTCTTGGTTGAGACCAAGACAAGACCACAAGACAAATGAAGTGCAGAGTAGCGAGACTGAGACAAGACCAAGACAATTGAGATTGAGACAAAAACAAGAGCGAGACAACGAAAATCTATCTTGATACTGGTCTCAAGACAAGACACTGTCTTGAGAACTACAACACTATCAACGATTGGCACGTGATGAACAGCTTTCTGTGTTATTTGCGAATGGAATCAGTCACCTGTGACCACTTTGTGGTGTTGGGGTTGGAGGCGGCTGAGGCCCATGGTGAAGAAGGCCGCCGTCCTTTCCACCCTCTTCTCAAACTCCTCCAAGGTCATCGGCGGCTCCAAAAGCTGCCATTTCTCCTCTATAGGGAAGTGAGCGTCGATGAACTCCTCTGGCTCCGTCAGGAAGTAGAAGTCATTGAACCTTAAAGGATGTAATCAAGGCTAGGTTGACAATCATCTTGGTGATGCATGGTTTCATTTTGTTTTATCTCCCAGCGATTGCTGTAGGATAAACTTTGGCCAGTTTGGTACAGATGTTATGACACGTTCTTTATCATCATGATATTCGACCGCACAGCAACTATAACATTAACCTGAACACAACATTTTGTGATCAGGACAGGAGGTATGCTTTTTCTGTTATATCCAATCTTGTGAAATCTACACACAAGGCACCACTGACAGGGACGTCCTTGCTAAGACTTCACTCCATAGGAGGCCTCATAGGGGGCCTTAGCTGTGTTTCACAGTTTCAATTGAAATGCGCCTCCTAGCTCAGCCTGACCTCTCTCTTTCTGTTAAATTACGGTATGCTTATTAGTTCCTGTTAACAATCTATACTCAAACCCCTTGGTGTTTTAAGCATTAGCTGGCATTAGCTATTGAAAGCATTAGCTATTGAAAAGCTGTTATAAACATTATAGAGTTAGACAAAAATAGACATTATAAACAAACAGAATGTTAAAAAGTAACAGTTGGGCACAGATGGGTAGAGTTTGTTTAGACCTACATTGTGGTGATGTTTTTTTTTTTTTCACGAGTAGCCGATAACACCTGCGTCACACTGAAAGGTCGTAAAGCTTTATCACCTTTTCTCAAATATCCTGCGCTGCATGTCCACTGTCCCTGCACCCCAGCATGCGTCCAAGAGGAACCACTGCCCAGCCAGCCGCACAGCGTTCCAGGCGTGGTCAGGCTTCACGTTCCTCAGGCTCTGGCCTGGGCGATATCCAGCGCCTTTACCGTGTCCGGACACCTCGTGGCACTCGATACCCACCTCCCTGCAAAGGGGGACAACCAACCACTGACAGGTCATTGCGGGATAAATCATTTTGCAATGGCAGCAGTCGGCCACAGCTACTGGTCCTATTCCTCCCAGACTGATAGGACACCCTACGCGCTGCAATCTGGCCTAGAGTCAGGCCAGGTCGCAGCCCATATGTGGATCACCTTTGTGGCCATTCCAGGACGTCTTCAACAGTTGAAATAATGAAGCTTATTGTGGGCCAGATCTGACTAGTTACGTTTGGTTTAAGTTAGTCTGGCCTCAATTTCACTCTCTCTGATTCATCCAGGGACGTCCGTCTCGTGCCGGTCATTACTGTGCTTACTGAAGGGAATGATGCAAGTTGGAAATGCATGTCCAACCCAGATATCATGTTTGTGTTCTTTTCATGCCCATATATGTTTGTCATGCATAACCAAATGTGGAGTCTATACAGCCACCAAAATTATGTTGCTCAAACAAAAGCCTTTTTGGTGGTGGTTCTGGACAACTGTGGGTCCGGCCAACTCGACACCAACCAGTGCCGGCCATATAGTACATGCCATTATTCAACAGGCCAATTTAATCGTTATGCTAACCGATTTCTCCCTGTGACTATACCTACCACTAAAAAGGAATACAAACTAAATTTAAATGCAAATTAAAACAATGCTAACATTGACATGTGCAAAAAAAAACTTAATATGTTTTGTTTCCAGGTGAGTTTACCTGCACATTTCCAGACAGAGGCCGGCGTATCCACTGCAGACACCCTTGCCTGCTGCGATCACCTCCTCTGGAGTACACGGCTTCCGTGTCTGGCCCAGGTACCCACTGACATCATACTCTATGATGAGACATCACACAAATCACATCATTATCTGTCATCACAGAAATCACACATCATATTCACATGCATTCCATATTTTCACTACAAGCCAGGTTTCCCTAACTTTTCAGCCGGCAGCCCCAGTTTGGGGTCAGATGTAGTAAACCTTAAGCACTTTAAGCCATACGAATGTGATGTCTCCACTACGGCAAAAGGAACTCGATCCGTGCTCGATAGATAAACCTGTTTGCCGTATAGCAGCCGTTCCTACTACTACGGCAAAACCTACACTTTAATGTAGTTTCCACAACGTCTGTTTGACACACGCTGCATAGACACAATTACGTCATAGCAGCCGCACTTCTCGTAAAGGGTGCCGTTCTGAAAATGCGGCAGCTTAAAGTGCCTATTATACCCACCTATGTTGTGACAGAGCCACAGCCAGATGTATAGTGAACTACGTCACCCACATATGTTGTGACAGAGCCATAGTGAACTACATCACCCACCTATGTTGTGACAGAGCCACACCCAGATGTATAGTGAACTACATCACCCACCTATGTTGTGACAGAGCCACACCCAGATGTATAGTGATCTACATCACCCACCTATGTTGTGACAGAGCCACACCCAGATGTATAGTGATCTACATCACCCACCTATGTTGTGACAGAGCCACACCCAGATGTATAGTGATCTACATCACCCACCTATGTTGTGACAGAGCCACACCCAGATGTATAGTGATCTACATCACCCACCTATGTTGTGACAGAGCCACACCCAGATGTATAGTGATCTACATCACCCACCTATGTTGTGACAGAGCCACACCCAGATGTATAGTGATCTACATCACCCACCTATGTTGTGACAGAGCCACACCCAGATGTATAGTGATCTACATCACCCACCTATGTTGTGACAGAGCCACACCCAGATGTATAGTGATCTACATCACCCACCTATGTTGTGACAGAGCCACACCCAGATGTATAGTGATCTACATCACCCACCTATGTTGTGACAGAGCCACACCCAGATGTATAGTGATCTACATCACCCACCTATGTTGTGACAGAGCCACACCCAGATGTATAGTGATCTACATCACCCACCTATGTTGTGACAGAGCCACACCCAGATGTATAGTGATCTACATCACCCACCTATGTTGTGACAGAGCCACACCCAGATGTATAGTGATCTACATCACCCACCTATGTTGTGACAGAGCCACACCCAGATGTATAGTGATCTACATCACCCACCTATGTTGTGACAGAGCCACACCCAGATGTATAGTGATCTACATCACCCACCTATGTTGTGACAGAGCCACACCCAGATGTATAGTGATCTACATCACCCACCTATGTTGTGACAGAGCCACACCCAGATGTATAGTGATCTACATCACCCACCTATGTTGTGACAGAGCCACACCCAGATGTATAGTGATCTACATCACCCACCTATGTTGTGACAGAGCCACACCCAGATGTATAGTGATCTACATCACCCACCTATGTTGTGACAGAGCCACACCCAGATGTATAGTGATCTACATCACCCACCTATGTTGTGACAGAGCCACACCCAGATGTATAGTGATCTACATCACCCACCTATGTTGTGACAGAGCCACACCCAGATGTATAGTGATCTACATCACCCACCTATGTTGTGACAGAGCCACACCCAGATGTATAGTGATCTACATCACCCACCTATGTTGTGACAGAGCCACACCCAGATGTATAGTGATCTACATCACCCACCTATGTTGTGACAGAGCCACACCCAGATGTATAGTGATCTACATCACCCACCTATGTTGTGACAGAGCCACACCCAGATGTATAGTGATCTACATCACCCACCTATGTTGTGACAGAGCCACACCCAGATGTATAGTGATCTACATCACCCACCTATGTTGTGACAGAGCCACACCCAGATGTATAGTGATCTACATCACCCACCTATGTTGTGACACAGCCACACCCAGATGGCCCGCAGTGTCTCCAGCTCCGTTGTGGTTCCCTGTGTGATGCTCTGTGTTATCCTCTTCAGGTCATACACACGCTTCTGCTTCAGCTGCATGGAGCCATACACACCAACATGCCAACATACACACCAGACAGACCACAGTCCACAAGCACGCACATTCACACAAACATAACAGTAGATAGATACAGTGCATCATTATAGCAGCACAACTCCTGCCCAATCTGGATGCTATTTTAATGCAATATAATGCTTATGACACTTGGGGTGGCTGTATACTCGCAGTTTCCCATCTATTGATAGAGACTGTTAATGGTAAGCTCTTTATGTCAATGGTAGAACCCGGAGCAAGCAAGATAGCTATTTATGTCAATTTTAGAACCCTGAGAAAGCAGGAAAGCTCTTTATGTCGATTGTAGAACTCTGAGCAAGCACGGAAGCTCTTTATGTCAATGATAGAACCCTGAGGAAGCAGGAAAGCCCTTTGTCAGTGCAAAATGTCAGCAGAATTTGAAACCAAATTCAAATCTAGGGTTGGGCAAAAAGCAAAATCTTCAAGTGGTGTGTTGCTGACACTGATACCCGTAGCGCCTTTATCCAAGGCGCTTGTCATAGATTGTGCATCACATTCATCCATTCACACACATTCATACACTTATGGCAGAAGAACCCATGCAAGGCACAACCAGCACATCCTCCGCCCCATCTATACATATACTGTAAATTAGGGTTGTAACGTTATTGCAACTGCATCAAAAAATCAATCCAATTCAGAGCAACAAGCCACGCCAAGAGAGCTAGATCCCTCGGTTACAGTCTGTTGCAGGGTTGTTACAGTAGCCTATTTAAGATTGGTAGAACGTCCGACCCACGACGCCAGTAATGAATCGCTCTGTGCTCGATATATAGTCCTCGCGGTCATCCTACCCTCTGCTCGGACGGCAGAACGCGGCTTTTGGTGTTGTGTTAACAACGTGGACGAGTGCTACGCTGTAGAGGAGTGTCACCATGGAAACCAGAGACGCCAGTGGAAGAGGTGGATCCCGCCGGCGTCACCTGCTTTATTAACTATGTTGGACTTCTGTTGCAATTGCGACGGACCACACCTACTGTTCTCGTGTCCAAGGCCTAGAGACGAAAACTTAAATTCCCTAATATCTAGTCAGTCAGTCAGTCAGTCAGTCAGTCAGTCAGTCAGTCAGTCAGTCAGTCAGTCAGTCAGTCAGTCAGTCAGTCAACCGTCCAACCAACCAGCCAACCAACCAGCCAGCCAACCAACCAGCCAGCCAGCCAGCCAGCCAGCCTGGCTGGCTGGCCAACCAGTCAGTCAGTCAACCGGCCAACCAACCAGCCAACCAACCAATCAGTTTTTGAAATGCGCCGTTTATATGTGCCAGTTAATGCAGTTTTGTTGCCTTGGCTTTAGACTGTAACTGGTGTATCTTTATTGTTTTAACTGTTATTGTTTCCACGGGATTTATTGCACCACACCCTTTTAAGCGTTTTGAAAGGAGCTTCGTAAATGAAGTTCAGTTATTTACTCATGCAGAATGAGACAGCAGAGGAAAACGTGCAAGGTAAATTTTTTTAGCAGAGCAATCAGCCTTGTGTACCAATATTTATTTATTTATCCATTTGTGTGTTTGTTTGTTTACATATTTATTTGCTCAGAGTGTCTACTGTGTGAGTTGTATTGAGGGAAATATCTGTGTGCTTTAGCTTCAATATCTTAATCAAGAGGCCACAAGAGTTAGAATGTCATCGAAGAGTTGTGATTCACTGGGACTTTTCTCCTTTGGACATAATAATAGCGATTTCTGTTGACGGCAAGTGTTATAGTACAGTACCATAAATTCCTGAATGTCATTTTGATTAATTGAATACAAATATATAATTATGACCACAATGGCGACCTTTCATTTGTTTTGTTTAGTTCAACTAATCAATCAATCAATCAATCAATCAATCATTTTTTCAACTAGCTTGTTTAAAGCAGCACCATGTTACGTATGTGTGTGTGTGTGTGCGCGCGTGTGTGCGCGCGTGTGTGCATGCACACATGCTTTTTGTGCATGCTGTGTCTGTCTCTCACCTCTGCCCCTGCCCTGACAGCATGAGCGTCGACCCTGTGGAAAACCTCTGTGCTTGTGAAGAGGTCTTTCCGACGCCTCCTCCTCTTCACCGCCACTGCTGGTGCTGTCGTCCTCTGTCCCCGCTGGCTGTTGGACCTCTGCACCGCAGCTCCGTCCACCTCCGTCCTCTCCCTTCCCTGCAAAATCTTCTTCAGCACGGCGGCGCGTCTCTCCGTCTCGCTGTCTGAGGACAGACGCCTCTTGGCTGCAGGGGCTGCAACTAGAAATAAAATATTTATTTAATCAGAACTAATAACCGACGTGATCTTGCTTTTATTGATGTTTATTGAACCTGCACTTCGAAGCATAATACAAGTAAAAACCTCACCCGTGCGAATGAAGTGCTGCGTGTGTGGCTACAGTATACTAAAACACACTTCGTCCCATTGTGCTTGTTTCTCTGAACATGGCAACATCAACAATACACACTTCGTCCCATTGTGCTTGTTTCTCTGAACATGGCAACATCAACATGACTCCACGCATGCAGGCAGGGACAGACAGACAGACAGACAGACAGACAGACAGACAGACAGACAGACAGACAGACAGACACACACAGACAGACACACACACACGCACATCTTGTAAATCGTCTAAGGGAAGTGCTTGGCACCACTTCAAAAACCTCAGTGTTAATTTAACTCTGAGAGTGTACCAAAAACAATGACACATGCCATCGACCAGTAGATGCGAGTCATCATTGAAATGTGATCCTCTTGTCTTTCTAATGGTACACTGTCCATATAATAGACTAGAGCATATAGGGCGACTATGCTTTATGGCAGAGATGGCCAACTTTGACAATAGTTGGACAATAGAGGGCCACTATCTTTCCACTTTCACCCAAAGAGGCCCACATTACTGTCATAGCAAAAATAGACAATTTACAAGCTCAGAACATGATGCAGTGCTACACAATTTGAGCCTGCAGATCAGCTGTTTTTGCTATATTTTCATTGAAGTCCTCAATAATTTGCCTTTTGAATTAGAACCATGCAAACTATCATGTTATTACATTTTAAATGTATTCACTATTTAGGAATGTTAACCTTCTGAACTAAATACATTGGACATAAAAAAGACAATGGCTGGTATTCTCTAACACTATGGTGTAGCCAGGTAGAGTGTAAGTATTCTCAGTGGCTGCATGGTAGCAAATCAGGTCTGGGGCCTTGTGAGTAGGCCAAATGCCTGTACCACCAGACCTGGGCCTGGTAATCATAATAAAACCAGCCATCAAGAGCTTCAACTCATACTGAACAAAGCAGGAAAAATTGCAGGTTTTATTTATTCTGGGTAATTATTTGGTAAGCCCAGGCCCAGGTCTGGTGGTACACCATAGCTTTTAAGAATACCAGCCAATAATATATCAAGTTTGATATGAACCTGTAGGCCACAAAAAATGATGTGCCCATGTCTGCTCTGTGGCGCAGACGCAACAGGTCCCTCACAAGGTATAATTGTGAGTGTGTATACTCACAATTATACTGTACATTGCGAGAGAGCTCAGAATGTGGCATAGTACTGGATATGGCATTCTTATCATGGATGATAAGAATGTCACGGATGATAAGAATGTCTGCCTTGAAATGCTTTGATAACATGGGATGATTTTTTATGGCTTTATGACTTAACGATTGACTCTAAACCTTCAACTAGTTGTACAAATGCAAGGTTGCATTTGGAGGAATAATAAGAGTGAACTATGAATCGTGCCTGATTGCGATTCATCTCGGAATGCATTGTTTTCCCCCCATTCTTACCCACATGGAAAGAAAATATTTGTACATACATGCCAATATATGCATCATGTACTGTATGTTGCATATGCAACAATCAGGTACATACTGTATGTGTGCATATACAGTATGTGGATATATAGGACATACACTGTATATGTCCTATCCACATACTGTATATGCGCATATACTGTATGTTAGCCTGACCACAGTCTGAATTGTCATTTTACTTAATTATTCAGACTGAAGTCCCTCTCTACCACAGCAGTTTCTGGGATGGGCGGTAGTCCCATGAAGCAGCAGTCACACTGAAGCAGCAGTCTTCAGTGTGATTGGTTCATATGAATCCCTCATATGCATATGAAGAATATTTGAAAAGCAGCTGACGTTGGGGTCGAAGTGATTGACTGGGCTGTTGGCCAATCAAGTGCTGGGATTGGATTTCCAACCCGCACAAACGGCCCCAAAGGCAGGGAAGCCAGTCCTTGAATCACAGGGAAAAAATAAGCTAGTATTAAGGTGCAGAGTCAGAGCTGAGCCAGGCTGTCACAAGGTGTCCCATCATGACACATTGTTGCCTTGTGGATCGTCTTCATTTTGTTATACTGTACTGAAAGTACAGTATAACAATAAGTAATAATAACAATAACAATAATAACAATAAGTGTGACAAAGCAGGGTTTCTGACATCTTGAAACATGGAGGTGCGAGGTTTCCAACAGTGATGAAGTGCTGGTGAAATCATTAAAGTTCTTACCTCTCTCGTTTCCATCAGGAATAGTGCTGCTGATCTTTGTTTGGGTGTTGTCATCTTCATCCCCATCCTCATCGCTGTCTGACGAGTATCCAGCGTTAACAGCTTGGTGAACACTCTGAGGAAAACAGGTCAATTCCAGGAATGATCAGTACAACCAAACTTTTAAGTTTGAACTATGGAAAAACAAACTCCTTCTCCGTATCAGGTAAGGCCAAGGTCTTGAGCATAAACGATAGTATAGTATAAAAAAAACATACGTTTTATACTGTACACAAATACGGACCTTACCTCAGCTTTGTTCCTCATGCCACCATCCCGGGTACCTGTTTGCATGAGTGACAATAACGTTTTAATACACATTGAGCATTCCAATGTTTCTTTATTTCCACACACTGTAATCATATGTGCTGTGATGGTGAAGAGTCAGTTCTATGGATTGCTGTCCTTTAGCTTTAGCTTTTGGAACATGAAGCATTGATGGACGTCGTTCCTCACGTTTCACGGGGACAGTGCTGCTGCTGTGTGAAGACGTTCTGCTGTCTTCTGCCTCATCACCGTCCTCTGAGTAGCCAGCGTTGACAGCCTGGTGAACAGTCTATGGAAATAGGTCGATTTTAGGGCTGCAACGATTCATTGATTAATCGGATTCAAATTGATTATTCAATTAGTTGTTTTAGTAATCAATTAATCGGATCGTCAACCAACCTTAAAGAGGTTGTGAGGACTTGATAAAAAAAAGTTCTCCTATTTTGTGTTTCCTAGAACTGGAGGTTTGAAAAAAAAATCATGAACATGGTGCAATACAACTTGATGACATCATCAAGCTGTGTTTCACCATGTTAATGATTTTTCTTTTAGGACCCTTTTTCTGAGAGTATACAAATGGAACCAAATGGACCCGCTAAATTTAGAAAATGGGCGGAATCCCCCTTTAAGGTGATAACCCAGAGGGAAAAAAATGCTTCTTAGTTTAAGCTCAGAACCGTCTCTTGAGACACCCACGTTTATTTCTCATTTTAAGATCACCTATGATCACCTATGCCTCTTTATGGCTCCTAAGATGAATAGCCTACTAGCATCCATAAATGAGATACATGAGGCAAAGCTGAATCTCTCCATTGGCTGTTACAGCTGTATTTGAGAGATATGTGTACATGAGACAAAGCTGAAATCTTGCTATATATACGCATATACTGTAGAGCAAGACTGAAACCAGTTGCCTGAAAACAGTGACTCTGCACCTTCAGTAGAGCTTTTATAATTTACTTAACCCTTATGTGTGCCTACGTGCACACTGACCAGTGCATGTTGTATTTGCACACTTTATTACTCCTGTGTCTCTGAGCAAAGTAACAAAGGAGTTATTTGCAGTATATGGCAGGCAAGTGCAGAAACACGGTATCAGGCTTTACATCTCTCAATGCTCATGAATATTCTACCATATTGTGACATGATGTGGGTTCCTCCAGTCCAGATACTACAGATCAGATGAGAGCAGATCAGTGACTTTAAATATCTGGGAGCAACCATAGACAATAAACTCACCTTCCAGACAAATAAAAAAGGCAAGGCAGTGGCTTTATCGCCTCAGGAAATTGAGAAGTTTTATGCTAGTAAACTAGCTAGTTTTATGCTAGTAACTAAGCACACCCCTGAAACTGGGCTATAGATTATTATTGTTGTAAACTGACTGCCGGTGTTGCCAAAGATAAATTTCCATTTTTAAGCAAATCTAATGTACAATAAATGTTGTTATCCTTTTCAGCCACTGCAAATTATGTAATGCAATTATCTCCCTCTGCCAACTTGGGGAGAGCTACAGACTGACCTCATGCTTCAAAATAAAACAAAATAAACAACAATTTGGCTTGGACTAAATAATGCATACATTTATACTCAGTGTCAAATACAAATATCTTACCTGATTCTTGTTCTTCCTGCCACCGGCATTGATGGGACCTGGCACAAAATATAATTTAAATGTTATGTACATTAAAATGAATTGTTTACCAAAAAGGCTTATTTTTCATCAATTGCACAGCCGTGTGGACGCATTTCCCAAGGCTGAGGCAGTAATTTCATGGCTGGAGGAAAGATGCTTATGTCATAAACTTATAGAGAATACAGGGATGTGATTTTAAAAGTGACACTTAACGCATTTGGCGACCAGATCTGTGTGTAATATCTGTTTCAACCCTCTGCCTAAGAACAAGCAATGCACCAAAACATAATGGAATTTGTAGTTCAGGATTCCAGGAAGGAAATTGACATCATGGACAAGTTTGTAATACTCATTATTACCGACATAAAAAGTGTATTATTATTAGGTTAATATAATTATTATTATTATTATCAACCAAGGTTGATGTTTTAGGTTGTTAATTGTTTTACATTTGCTGCTTTCTTTAGTTTTAGGAATTTTAGCCGTTTTTCTTAGGGGGGCAGCCAGTGGCATTCCAACATGGTCCTAAATATGAATTTGTTTGCAACATTTTAAAGCAATTCCTTGTTTTATTATCTACTACAGTCCTAATAAGCCCCAGGAAAATACTGTACATATGGCTGCAAAAGATCACAGGATCTACTGGATGTGAAGGTGGCAGCACACCACGCTGCACTCTACACTGTAGACAGGCTCACATTCAGTGGATCCTGTAACCTTTTGCAGCAAATACAATACAAACACAAAAAAATCACTTTAAAATGACTGCTTTAAAACCTCTCAAAAAAGGGCCAAAATCCCTAAAAATAAACAAAGCAGCGAATTAAATCAAATTAACACTTATCTTTTAATTTCTCTATCTTTTTGAAAAAAAAAAAAAAGGTTTTCCTTTACCTGTCTGACGTGTGTTAACTTTGTCCTGACGTGTAGACAGTTCAATGCAGCTGATATCCGAAGACTTGTTGATTTCGGCATCTTCTTTGCAACAACAACAACAACACCACCGCTGGAACCATGACCACCAAGATCGCTTCCTTGTAGCATCTCTGGCATCTCTGTGGGCCATCTGAAACATGCATATGAAAACAGAAGCAACAACATTAGATAAAGAAGGCAATTAGGTGAGTCAGGAATGTCTTAATCTACAATTTCACCCACTGGCTTGGTTAATTTATATATTTAAAAATTAACTTTGTGAAAAATGTCAATTATGGTTAGGTTGTAGATAATAAATGATGTGGCTTTTATCACCATTGACGCAGCAAGCCCGTATTAATTTCCTTACGAGATATGACACAATGCTGAATGCACTTTAAATTACTCTCCAAATTTTGTGTTGTCTAAATCTGTGGTTCTCTAGAATAAGCATACGTCAAGGTTCGATCCTTAACCGGGTCGTCAAACCAAAGCCTGAAAAAGTGCCTATGGCTGGCAACGGTTGCATTGAGGGCTAAGTCCCTGCAAAATACTAGCGTTATGTCCTGTATCACAAGATGTATCACACTACAGAAACAGCTATAGGGCTCCTGCCCTATAGCCCTATAGGTTTACTTGCTTTCTCTACTGTCCCTAAATATGCCGATCATACCCTAAGATATAGAATGTCAACAAAGAAGCATTGAAGGAATATCAATTTCCTTGGGGACAGATCAAATTCAAAATCTGAATACAGCATAGGGGCGGCTGTGGCTCAGGAGGTAGAGCAGGTCGTCCGATGATCCATGGGTCGGTAGATCGAATCCCGGCTCCTACTGTCTATGTGTCGAAGTGACCTTGGGCAATTAAGACACTGAATCCCACATTGCCTCCAATGAGTTGTGAGCTTGCCACTGTTTGCCGCTTCACCTCCCAATGCATGAATGAATGGACATTGTACAGCGCTTTGAGCACTTGGAGAAGTGCTATAATAAAATGCAATCCATTACAAACAAAACTTTGATTTATTCTAATACAAGCCACATGGTAGCTTCTGTCAGATAGATGCCCTTATTTATTTCTACAGCACGCCTACTTCTCATCAATCCGTGGGGACCTTTGATCCCTGTGTGTGTGTGTGTGTGTGTGTGTGTGTGACTGTGTGTGCGTGTGTGCTGATGTGGCGAAATTTGCATGCATGCATGTGATTTATTAGTTAATATACAGTATGTATTTGATATCATATTTGTAAATACCTTTTTATCTTTTTTGGTTTATTGTCTATCCTCCCCTTCCCCAACCATCCCTGAGCATTATGCAAACATTTCCAATTAAAATAGACTTTTGGGCTATTTAACACATACAGTACATACACAAACTGGACATTCTGCACAGAGATACATTCTATTCTTGGCTATTCAAGTACTTACCTACTTAATTTCAGACTTGTGACAGAGCAATTCTAAATTGCAGTGTGCTACTTTTTCATGAGTGAAAATTGCGAGTGCTTTTTTCCACCGCTGTCGTTCAGATATACCAGTATAATAATATGGTATAAACACACTCACCCTACACTAGTGGACGTGTGGATCCTTCTCTTCTTCTCCTCAGCTGTGTGTTTCTGTTCTCAATGGAATGTGAATAATACTCTCTTATTTCCTTCTACACCACGCCTACTTCTCCTAATCTATAACTCACACACCTGCGTTGAACTTTGCCCTCAGCTTGCCTGGAAGTCAGCCCTTACTGACAGTCAGTGTGTGTGTGTGTGTGTGTGTGTGTGTGGCATACGGGCCGCATGCTGGGGACAAATTGTATACTTCCTTCGACTTCATATCTGAACTGGATTACAAACGGCCCACCCAAAAGTGCGGGAAACTTTTAGATTGACGTTTATTATCAACCTGGGCATTTCCCGGAGTAATAAGTACAGAGGCGCTGCAGAACACTAGCCGGACTGCATCAGCCTAAACATAAGTTAAAGTACAAATATGTCCTATAATGCAGTGGTTTTCAACTTTTTTCATACCAGGGCCCACTATTTATTCAGCATTTGAGCCACGGACCACAATTTGAGGATATTTTTACCCCACAGACCCTGAAAGATTTCTTTTGCTTTTGTCTGCAATCCCAGGATGGATTTCGAGGGAAACACAAACAGTCAAACATACAGATCAAAATGACTGTTAATCTTCTACATTCTCTAGTTGTGTAGACTTGGGCTAATTCACATGATGAATATTTTAACTCTTGAGGGTGTAAGACCCTTGCGGGTCCATTTGGTTCCATGTTTACGCTCTCTCAAAGAGTTACTGTACATCTGGTTAACCAACTTTCCATCATTTAGCCTGGGGACCACTTGGAATCCTCTCAGGGACCGCTGGTGGTCCCCGGACCACCTGGTTGAAAACCACTGCTATAATGGAAACATGTTTTTTCCTCATAGTGTATGTTAAGGGGATGGATTTGCACGTGTATGTACCATATAATAGGACATGTTGGGAATTTAAAATGAGTGCAGTATCTTAACAAAGTTGTGGATGCAGTGCTGAACAGCATCCCTACTGTTCAGGGTCCTCCTTCCTCTGTGGTACTGGCACTTAAGACTCTGAAGCCTGTTGGAGAAAATCATTAGACAATATTATGATATTAGTAATTTATTAATACATGTGGATAAAATGCTAATATCAGAAAACCTACATTGTTGTCTAGTGGTGATAAGTTGACAAATGTGAGATAAATAATAAAATGCTAGAATGTGCTGTTCACATCCAACATTCATCCACAGATTTTAGACTCTGGTTTTCTACCATATTTATGGACTTTATTTATGTAGGTATTCTTCCCGTCATTCAGTCAACTTCATTTCTGTGTGGGAAAGTCACGCACAGGTGTGACATGTAAGGCCATGGAGGTAAGGCCATGGAGTCATGCAAGACCACATCCACCTGGGTCTTATGGTGGACGGCATCCAATGGTAATAGAGCAGAGCAGTCCCTTGTGACGTCACCCTTGTTCCAAAAATGGATTCCCCATTCATTTTTCTCATAGACTTTTCTCGAAGATTTCTCGAAAATTTCTCGATGAAAAAAATGATTCATATAAAGACGATTATGCCGTGCACAAAGCCAACTCGGTAGTGACAAATGCATGACAACACGCACAATTAATGTTTTGAGACAATCAAATAATTTCTAAGAAAAAAACGAAAGGTGTGGTATCCTGCCATTTTCTTCTTCTTGCTAATTAGATATTGCATGATAATATTGTGTTTGTTGTCGTGATTTGGCATGACCCGAGTTGGCTTTGTCTGCTGCGTAATCGTCTTTATATTAAATCATTCTCAAAAAGTCTATGCAGAAAATGAATGATGATTCCTATTTCTGGAACACGGGCGACGTGATGAAAGGATTAGGATGCTAATCTACCATTTGCCATTATTCTTATTACAACAGAAACTCAAACCTCTCCTCCAGCGGTCTCCACTACCTCCACTGGGTGGGTGCTGGAGACCCACAACCACTGACACTGTACTACGTACACACAAGAAAACCGTTAGGCTTGTTTCCGTTGTGGTTCTCTTGGGGTAAAGTGGATAGGGTGCAACAATACATTGCTAGGGGTGACAAAAACAAATGCCAGGATGACATACTGTAAACAAACCAATCCACCATGTTAGTCCATCTGTGATGGAAATGTGAGATAATACATATTGCATTGACATTTTAGCCACTTGTGCAGTGATATTGAAGCAAAATAGCGGATACAACTGATTAGTAGAAACGCAGGTCTCATTGAAAAGGAACTAAGTTGTATAAGACACAGTTTATTGCTGCCTGTTTGAAAGGCCATTTGTAGGAGAGTTCTAAAATGTTTGCACTGGCTAAGTCATGTGAAGTTATCATCTGTCCACAGAAGACCAAGGACACTGTCTCTGGCTTCTTGGCATATTCTCCCCATATTCACTTGGCAATAATATACAGTTTAGAGAGAGTCATGTCAGCTCAACTAAGCCACCCCCTCCCAATCATTACTTCCATCACATATACTGTAGTTATCAGCAAGTGCTACCAAAATGGGTTGATAGAAGCTGCTGTCCCATTGTGCTGTACGTTTCTGTTTTTGGGCCAACACTGCCCACTATTGGAGGTGTACACTGTGTACTTAACAGCGGCCCAAAGCTCAGAGGTACACTCTACTGTACATGCCCTCTCATAGAGCTCTGTGGCATTTTGACTACCCGAGAAGTGCAATGTTAGAAATGTTGACTTTGGGTTCCCGAGCATGTAACAAACCGCCAGATGTAACATATACAAGCAAGTTTCATAATTGGCATAATAAGCTGGCATACTGTTGACATCCTATAAGGCAGGGGTTGGTGGATAAACAACACACGAGCAGCTTGTGAAGAAAACTGAACGAACGAACGAACGAACGAACGAACGAACGAACGAACGAACGAACGAACGAATGAATGAACGAACGAATGAATATTAAATTTCGTGTCTTGTCCATGACCCATCCTTTATGGGATTAGAAGATAACATAAGTGACAATGGATGTGTGATATAAACAACATCACATAACACTCCCATGAAGCCACATGAGGCATTACTTACTTTATGGTAAGTATAGACAGTGCAGGAATACAAAGAGTCTTTATCAGTTGTTGCGTTTCATTTGATATTCTCGTCACAGAAGCTCACAAATTTTGCTGTTAGATGGAACAGCCACTAATAAAGACTCATCGTATTCTTGCACTGTCTGCATCACTATCACCACAAAACTCTACGTAAAAATAACCTTTTTTTTTTTTTTTTTTTTACAAATGTACTAATTGCTTTGGACCACACTTTATCTGGCCCGTCCCTGAGATCACTTTGCCATGAGAGACCCTACCGGGAGCATTGTTAGCCTGGAATCTAGCCTGAATGATTGACTGATTGACTTAAAGATGTATAAATATTCACTTCTGTGAAGTCAGAAGCAGCAGATCAGAGTGGACGTAAAAGGGAAAGGGAGCCTATAGGCTCCAGACATATCAATTAACAACAATTAGGCCTAATATTGGCAGTCAAAGGTATTGGTGGCTGTACTGTAAATGCAATAAAATAGGGTTAGGCAACCTTTTTGAAATGAAGTGTCGCATCTTTCTTGATAGTCGGCGTGCCATGTCGACGTTATATTTAATCATGACACATTTATATCCGGTTTTGATTATCCATACGCAGAGCAATGTATTTTTAAATTTCCTTTTAGGATTTATGGTCATTAGGCTCAATCATTATACCACTGTTTCACCAGTCAGAGTTCAATGAATACGAGTTTAAATGAATGTAGAATTATTTGCAGGATGTATTTGCATACAGATATGAGAGGACTGTACACCTTTTTTCTATAAATTTAAATTTAAAGGAAATCATCCCTCTCACACTTGTGCCAGTGATCACCCGGCGGGGAGTGCCAATGTTGGCAACTGTGCCTAAGATTGCCTATTCCTGCTTTAATTGTTGTACTTGGTTGTATACTGCATTTCCATGAATACTAATCTATATTCAAAATGTATTAAACATATTTGGATTTATTTACTGTAGAAGAGGTAAACTGATATTGTTCATGCCTCTTGTGTTACAAATAAGATGGATTGAACATGTACGCCGTAATATGATTTAATTTGGGTGTATTGTAAATAAAGTGTTAGAACTCTCCACCAGTTCTAAGATTGCAATTTAGGTATTTATCAGATCTTAATCTAGACTGAGTCACAAGTTATCTCGATGATTGTTTCTCAATGATCCTCATGATGTCTTGAAGGTGATCAGATAGTCAGGATAAGCTGCGGCGTCGTGAAACACCACATAGATTGAAGGATTCTGTAGGTTGTTCACTGCACAGTGATGGAGGCCTTCGGTCAGATCATGGGGGTTGAGAGGTGTTGGCTCCACCATGCCCGAGGTCCCTCTGCATGGTTTCCCAACCAGTACACGAGCACGGTAGATGTACTTGATACTGTTGGCATCAGGTCTGGAGTACTTATCTTGTAATGAATACCAGGACTCTTTGGCAAAATAAGTCCCTTTACCATACGCTGTGCCTGAGAAAACAGAATTAAGATGAAACTCAGATGATGAAAATTGGGACGTGCCATCCTTTATATACAGTACATGGGTGCAATGACGTTGTTGCGCATTGTTGCGCAATGCATTGCTGCGTAATGCATTGCTGCACAATGCGTTGTTGCACAATGCGCGCTGAGCATAGGGAAACACGGTGCCCAGGGGCACCCGGCTCCTGCAAATTGCAACGACAATTTAAATCAAAAGCTGTAAAATTCTAATCAAAATGCTTGTTTTTGACGGCCTATAGCGGCATTATGGTTAATCGCAGTAGGTATATGACTTTCCTTTGTGCACGAGGTAGCCCTACCCTGTCACCCTATGCAATTACAATTGCATAAATCATTTTTCTTGAGTGGTCACATTACGCTTTTTCTACAATTCCCAACATATTTTTGCCAGGGGAGAAATAGAGTGCACAACAATTAATTGGCAGTCAGCAGTGAGTTATAATTTCTTTGGAAATCTAAAATCAATCATTCAATCTCAATACACATGGGTATTAAATAATACAGTAATGAAATTAATAGGCCTGCCAGTGTCTGCTTACCTTTTTCCACAGAAAAGGACAATCAACAATGACACTTTCTTGCAGGCATCATTCAATGTCGGAAATCATTATTATAATTCTGATAGACAGCTTAGCAAACATGATACTGTGATTCAATTCAATTCTCTCTCTGCGCCTCTATTTGAACGAGAGGCAGATGTCTCCTGTTCCCCACAGGAAACAATTCAAATATGTTACTTTGATGTACCATTACTTCTAGCATGTGTAGCCTAATGTTCCTCCCTAAACATAAGAAAGGGAAATGGTGCTCAAATTGATCTGAATGAATTGTCGAATCCGCTTGCCTCTTTTTTCTTCCTCGAGATTTGACACCCAAACAGGTTGAGATTTAATTCTTTCCATATTAAAACTGAAGCCTCGCTGGTGTCGTTGCGTACAGGTATACAAATTGTGTTGGTCGTAGATAGCCGTTATCTGTGTGCTGAGCGAGCTGCACATCCCAACGCCCACTATGTCCCAAAAAGATTTTTAATATATTTAATCTGTTCACACAATCAAAGAAGGAATCTTTTACAGGTGGCGATACCTTGCGTTGCTCAAAGGTATTCACTAGCACTGCATATTACACTCAAGTAGATTTCAGTTTGGTAAACTGAAGGAAAAAAAAAAACAGTTTAGCTGTACTTCATGAAGCTTGAATCACTTGCACCGCCTTGCACACATGCCTTGTGTGTGTGTTGGGATGGCAAATTTCCATTGCTACGGACAATTAATTATTACTGTTTGAAACTCTGAGGCTATGCTGTGAGGGTGCCGTTTCCTGGACTCCTGTTCCTGTCACCTCCACACCTAACTTCCTATCTAGCACCCTCACTATAGATTATTTTGTCTAGCGCAGGGGAGCCCAACCAGTAGATCGGGATCTACCAGTAGATCTTGGCCTGATCATGAGTAGATCTTGGGAGATGTGGGGAGGAAAGAAAAAAAATGAGGTGGAAATGAAAAAAGAGCGATATTTGTGTGTGTGTGTGTGTGTGTGTGTGTGTGTGTGTGTGTGTGTGTGTGTGTGTGTGTGTGTGTGTGTGTGTGCGTATCTGCGTGTCTGTCTGTCTACGAAGCGGCTCATTTGGAGGATTGTTGTCTGCTGTCTGTGAATTATGCCAACAGTATTGTTCAATGTGTAATGGACTGTTCTGCAACTTATAATGGACTATTCTGGACTGTTCTTATTATGATTGCATTTGCAATGGCAGTGTTTGCCCAAGTCTGTTGTAGGCCTATTTATGACAAGTCCGTTGTACTTTATGCTTATATGGACATAAAGTAAAGTGGTAAAACAACGTAGTGTTGTGTTGTTGTGAAGTTACTGCAGGCCGGCAACGATGTGTGTGGTTTGAAATGTTGATATTGGACTGGTAGATCCCGGAGGGGTTGGCTGCTGAAAAGTAGATCTTGGGTCAAAAAAGGTTGGGCACCCTGGTCTAGAGTATTCCGTCTTGTGTATTCAAACATGTGCTGCCATGTTAACCTGTGTTTATGTCCCACCCCTGGGTGGGACTTTCGGCCAACATATAGAAGAAGGCTATTGGGGGAGAATCGAACACACAGATTGGGAGGCCGGTTACTGCAAAGGCCACAGGGCCTGGCCACGTAGGTCGGAATGCTATGGCACACAACAATATGCTATCATTGAGAGACACTTACTTGAATGCAACCCTGACAATGCTATGGCGATGCTATCCTGTCACTCAAATAAACCTACAGTATTATTTACCAAAGATAGCTTTTGCCTCACGTGTTTATTGTACATTTTTCGCCACATCAGTGTGCGTGTGTGTGCGTGTGTGTGTGTGTGTGAGTGTGTGTGAGAGAGAGAGCATTTATGCCAGGCTGACCCACTGCATCCATACATAACATTATACCACACAACATACCAGACTTACCATTTGTACCACAGAAGCTCCTGTTGAAGCCGTTAGCATTGATCTTTTGGCAGGTGTCTGAGGTTGTGCCGTGGTAGAGATTCATCTCATTCTTGTTGGTTGGATACTTGGTATCCATGAGATTCTTTCTGGTTATGTACATGTTCCACTGGTCTCTATTCTGGATTCTCTGGATCTGTGACCAACACCAGGGTATTACTGTTTAGTTATACCATGATGCCATGAAGAATATTGTGTTTTATTTTAGGTTTTATGACTACAATTTGGCGTGAAAATGGCAAACACGTATCTAAAACTACAAACCTAAACCTAACTAAAACATTACCTTGACAACTTCAATAGTCGGCGTGACAGCAGCATGTGGAGTTTTGGATGTTTGTATAAATTCTGTCTTAACTTTCCTGTACTCTTCTGAGGTTGAAGCAACGTCAACTATGTCCATGTCCTTGTTGTCCATCGGGGTCCAGGTCGGTGGAGACTGTACGACAGCTGAAACAAAGGGACATTACAATACGATGACAACATCCTGTCTCAGCTACCACTTATAGGCATAGGCCAGAGAGACAGGGATCAGCAATAAGTGGCCTATCATGTCCTACTATGACAGATTGTACTGTATCTCCGCCTATCAACAATGTAGCCCAGAAGCTTGTGTTCTAGAGTTATTGAAAACTCCATCCACGTCCCTTTACCGCTGTACTATGAGGGTCAATGTATTGGCCCCATATGGCAGCACTGAATCCAATGTAATGTAGTTATACTTCTCTCTTGAGGTCGGCCTCCCACACTCTCCTCATCTTTCTTGTGCTAGGCATTCTACGCAAGTGCAATCTGGACCTTTAGTTCCTATAGCTGTTCAGTTAAGGACACTATGAAGGAAAGTAGACTACTAGTAGTCTTGCAGTTTTGTGGCAACATGTTGATGGACATTTTTCACCAGCATGGGACACAGAGAAGTTTGGAAGAAAAATGGCACTGAACCCTAATCTACCTCATGATTACAAATCTGCCCGGGTGATATTTGTGGAATTATATAATGTGGCTGTAAGCAAGAGTTAAAACGTGTGTATAATTGCCATAACCTATGATGTTCTGTTGATGCAATGGTATACTAGGACTGAAACAGCTCATTAACTGGAATGGAGATGTGGTGAACATGACCACCTGGACTTGAAGGCATTATCTAAAAATGCCCTATGTTGAAATTAAATATATTGCACATATTCACATTAATGGATAAACGACGATAAACAACAAAGTATTTTGCATTAAATACCACACAGCTTTATTTTGAGGGATTTGGTATAGTATTTCATGGATTACGAGATTCATGAAAAAAAAGCTTTAAGTGTTATCATTGGGCACGCTGTTGAATTCATAAGAGGTGAGCAAGCTACAAGAATCAGTTGAGGAAAAAAAAAAAAAAACGGCTGACAAAAGCCAGGTTCACCCCCACGGCTCCCGGACTAGTAACAAGAATAATTATTTCTATTATAATAAACAAAACCAATACAAAACACTCTGTGAGGGACTCACTCCAGTTAACAGATTTATGCTTACCATTAGAGGGAGAGCAAAATCCAAAATTATCGTAACTGGCCTGACCCGTTCCCAGGGGGTGGGCAGTTTCTGACACAGGTCGGGCCGGTACCAGCAGGCAGGGAGACGTCTTATATTTCTCCATGACCACCTGAAAGTCCTGAATCAAGTCGGCTAAGAATAGCACAATGTGAATGGTTTTAAGGGTTGTGGTTTTGGTGCTTTTGATGTGATCTTCAACT
This sequence comes from Benthosema pterotum, assembly GCA_039105355.1. Taxonomy (NCBI): domain Eukaryota; kingdom Metazoa; phylum Chordata; class Actinopteri; order Myctophiformes; family Myctophidae; genus Benthosema; species Benthosema pterotum. The sequence goes on along the minus strand of CM076983.1, from coordinate 29,875,661 downwards.
GCTGACATCATTGCATTTCCAACTTGCAAGACCCCAAGATGCCCAGCTCCTGTAAAAGAAAAATAAGAGCATTGCATTTTTCCACATGCTTCAAAAGCTCCTGGATTACATTTGCTGTCGTGACTGCAAAAAAAGCAAACTCAGCTGATTTTGTATCTCACTATGTCCTGAATAACAGATAAAAAGTTGCCTGGAATTGTCTGAGGGGAAAGGCTTGAAAATGGGATCCAGATTCCCGGGAAGCCCGGGTACAACGGACTTACTTTCCCGCCCGGAAATGCATTCGGGACCCGTCTTCTTGGAGGTTATCATTTCTTTCTTAATTTTTCCACACAGATTGCGTTTTTTTCACATATCTTTGGGTGGTTAAATACCAAATATAACCCTTGCATAATTATACTGTAGCGAGGGCTACATCATCGGGAGCTTCTCGGTGCCTGCGGGACGCAATATTGGCGACGCATGGTCTAAATGCGAGCGGCCATGACTCAGGACCACATGAGTACGACTGCCCTCTCCGAGACAGCATGGAAATGCTGGCAAATTCAGCTGAGTTTGCTTTTTTTGCAATTAGCTCAAGGTCAAATTACATTATTACTAGAATAATGTGAAGCCGTAAGTTTAGACGTAACTTATTATTAGCAAGTCATTCTTGTTGGGCCTCTGTTTTTACTCATGTTTATATACAACGTACAGACAGTGATGAGGATAACGGCGTTATCAATAACGCCGTTACGTAATCAGACTACTTTTATTAGTAACGAAGTAACCTAACGAGTTATTTTTGCAATTTAGTAGTTAGTTACTTAGTTACATTTCCAAAAAAGTAACTCGTTACTATAGTTCGTCCCAATTCATTTTCTTGAGACTGCCCGGTGTTGTAGCCTATATTCTTCCTTCTGTTAGTGTAGAATAAGCCGACTGCGCGTCCTTACTTCTGTGAGTGATGTGCGTAGTTTACATTTACTGTCTGCACATCCTGTAAGTCCGCCTAAGAAATAAAAGTAAACCTACTGTCTAGCTGGTGTCTAGTTATACTCTAGTATGAATCTTTTATTTTGAAAAGGAAGAGGAAGAGGAAGTCCGCTACTAGGTTGGGTAGTGACACAGAGCTGTATGCGCGACTTGCTAAAAGTCTTGTAAACAATGAAGCCGTACACTTTTGGATATAACACAAAACATAGTACATCCTCTGGCTGCGTTATTAGGTGAGTAATGTTTAATTCATTGTTTGGCTGCCGTGCCTTGTCTTGTCTTATACAGTATAGACTACTGTGTAGTTCATAGGCTGGTTTACGATGGTAGGGTTGTTGTGGTTGTTGTCATTGCGCAGCGTGGAGAGGGCATCATCTCTGACTGGTTGTACCGCGTACAGCATAATATTGTCTGTAGGCCTACTGTACATCTGAGATGCATAGCCTACTTTGTAGCAAACTAGTTCATAGTGGGTGACATGGTGTCAGTACTCAGTACAGTTGTTGTTGTCGTTGTTGTTGTTGTTGGTGGTGGTGGTGGTGGTGGTGGTGGTTCATGTGTGCAACATGGAGTGCGACTCATGCACTGGTAATACAATGCAACTAAATTGTGCATACATTAAAAACAAAGAGAAAAGGAGTATTTTAATTGTGTTCAGGAACGGAAAATAACGGAAAATAATCTATTACGTTACTTTTTATAGAAAGTAACTTGTAACTTAACGAGATTAGTTTTAGGGGGCAGTAGTCCAATAACCTAACGTCGTTAGTTTATAAAGTAACGATACCCAACACTGCGTACAGAGTTATGCAAAGTCAGTTCACTTCACAGGGCAAGTCCAATGGCTGCTCTTCTACACAGACTTTATTGAGAATGGGGACAACAAATAGCGAAAGTGTACTCCTGGACCGGTCATAGTTGTTACTGTACAATACTACTATCCCTACCGACAGACAGACATGCTACTCAATTTTTGGAATCTGTGACAACTGTTTTTCACCTTACACTCAAAAGCTGTCTTTCTGAGGCAGACAGCTCTACATTTCATCTTCCTTTTCATTAATCAATTCAAATCAAATCAAGTGTGTGTGGGGGTATCCTTTTAATCGTGCTGCGTGCATAACATGTGAATGAAACACCAATCATTTCAAGTCGCAGGGATTTGAACAGACAGCGTTCACATGCAGTCAAATACATAAATCACTATTGGTTGATATACTGGATGATCAGCCTGCAATCATACAGTATCACTTACATAGCATCAGTGTTGGGACATGTGCACTACCTAACTTAATATATTACATAATATATTACCAAAATGCAGTAACTGGTAATATAAATATATTACTAAACAAAAACAATATAATACGTAATATTCCCAACACTGCATAGCATGTATATGTTACTTCATACCTGTACCGAATACTGGAAAGGAGACAGAGTGAAGTTTGTTGTCTTCACACATCTGTAAGACTTTACGCATGGAGCTGGTGATGTCTGTGCATGTGGTTTGTCCCACCATGTGAATGATGTGCTTGCTGGGGAGATTGCCAGCTTTGGTTATGACAACACCATTTCTGGGTTGGGTTCCTTATGGGATTAGAGCATAAATATACATGTATTATAGACAGGGCGAATACAGATCAAGTGGGCACAGTGGAAATATAACTAGGCATTCGACTTTGATGTTTTGATGAGATGGTGCCAGCTGGTGTCAGCAGTTGTTGGTGTTAAAATATATATATATATATATATATATATATATATATATATAATATATATATATATATATATATATATATATATATATATATATATATATATATATATACTGAGAATGACTTTACAGACTGAGAATGACTGAGAATGACTTTTTAGTGCCGTACCCCAAACAGATACTCTTTAGAAATCTCGAAATCTCGCGCACGCACGCACGCGCACGTGCACACACACACACACACACACACACACACACACACACACACACACACACACACACACACACACACACACACACACACACACACACACACACACACACCTTACCCAATGTTTTGCATTCTGCAACCACACTCAGTCCAGCAGCTTTCAGGATAGCTCCTGACACACCTAAACACAGAAACATATAATGTTACAAAGTCTTACACACTGAGGCCGGTTCATCATTGTTGATGTTGCTACAGGAATGTTTACCCGAAACCTTCCTGGAGAAACCTTCCTGGAGAAAAAACTAGGGGTGTGTACAGGGTAACAAACCCACATTCTCTGATGTCACTGAGCATCAGTGTTGGGCAAATTACTTTGAAAAAGTAACTCAATTACAATTACAAAATATAGCTGCAAGCAGCAATAAAACGGGACCAAGCAAGCAGCAATAAGGAGTAAGAACAATATGCACAAATAAGGTGTGACTGAGTGAATGATTGGTGAGCTGTGAGTGAGAGGTGAACTGAGCTATCATTAGTGACAACATGGCCGAATAGTGACAGTCAAACAGTGACAAAAACCAACATGGCCGAATAGTGACAACCACCATTACCATTAAAAAAAAGTAAGTAAGCCTTGCCCAGCCATGAGGCCCATAGGGCAGGTGCCTATCTCCTGTTTCTATAGCATGAGGCAGCTTGATGTACAAGTACACCCTCTGGACATGACGCTAGTATGACACAGGCTCTTAGCCCCAATCCAACCCTTGATGCTGAGTGCCAAGCAGGGAGACATTGGGTCCCGTTTTTAGAGCCTTTGGTATGACCCGGCCGGGAATCGAACCCCGTCCTCCCAGTCTCAGGGCGGACACTCTATCCACAAGGCCACTGAGTTGGTGAATGAGTAAATGATTGGTGAGCTGTGAGTGAGTGGTGAACTGAGCTGTGAACTGTCATTAGTGACAACATGGCCGAATGGTGACAACCACCATTACATTGAGTTTTACCCTGGGTTACACATAGAACCATGAACTTAGAAGTAGAAGACCACATGAGATTGTGCATGATTGATTCATATTACTAGGTGTCAGTGCCGGGATTTGAACCCAGGAACTCTCAGTTCCAAGTCATGCGCTCTACCAATGAGTCTACCCAACAGACACAAGATCTACTGGAAACAACACACACATTCAGTGGACTGCTTGGTCCCTTAACCCTTTCAGGCCGGGAATCCATATTTGGATTCTGTACAGTATGTACAGTATCCCATAATTAATTATTTTTGGATGTGATACATAAATATTTCAAGTTTTTCAGAAATCTTAGGTCAGGCTATTAAATATGCACCAATAAGCCATAGAAACATGGAAGAAATACATCATGTGATTGTGGGAGCACAGCTGGGTTTTTGGAGACTCTGACTTTGTATTGTCAGCAGTGGGACTTGAACCCTCAATCTTGTGTTCCGAAGTCAGTGCCAAGCAGGGAGGCATTGGGTCCCGTTTTTAGAGCCTTTGGTATGACCCAGCCGGGAAACGAACCCCGGCCTCCAGTCTCAGGGCGGACACTCTAACCACAAGACCACTGAGTTGGTGAATGAGTAAATGATTGGTGAGCTGTGAGTGAGTGGTGAACTGAGCTGTGAATTGTGTGACAACATGGCCGAATAGTGACAAAACACAACATGGCCGAATGGTGACAACCACCATTACCATTACATTGAGTTTTACCCTGGGTTACACATAGAACCATGAACTTAGAAGTAGAAGACCACATGAGATTGTGCATGATTGATTCATATTACTAGGTGTCAGTGCCGGGATTTGAACCCAGGAACTCTCAGTTCCAAGTCATGCACTCTACCAATGAGGCTACCCAACAGACACAAGAAACAACACACACATTCAGTGGAATGTGTGTGTTGCCCAAATAAGCCATAGAAACATGGAAGAAATACATCATGTGATTGTGGGAGCACAGCAGGGTTTTTGGAGACTCTGACTTTGTATTGTCAGCAGTGGGACTTGAACCCTCAATCTTGTGTTCCGAAGTCAGGCACCCTACCGACTGAGCTATCCAGGCACAATGATTTGCTTAGTTGTTGTCATCAATGAAACAACCCAACAACACGGCACCAAGTAGTAAGCAATATGAACAATATGCACAATTCAGCAATCCGAGGGTGGAGCTTAGTGGTCAAAGTGACACAATTGTTTCTCATTAATCAAGGAGCATGTGGAAACAAGTTCCACATGCTTATTCCTCTCACACAATCTGGCACAATGTACTTGCTCCAGTGTTGCCAGAGAGAAACAAGCAGAAGACTCTTCACAAAGCAGCAATTTTCATTGGCTTATAAAAACGTCATTTTTTGATGAAAACAAATTTGCTTCTGAACTTTTGTCCGGATGGGGCCAAAGTTCTCATGTAGCAGGTGTCATGCAAATTGATCAAAAATCCAGGCAGAAAATCAGGCATGAGCATTTTTCAAACTGCTTAAAATGGCGGACACTCTGGGGGTGGAGCTTACCGGTCAAAGTTACAGATGTGTTCCACATGAATCAAGGAACATGTAGAAACAAGTCCCATGATTTTTGGCCGAACGAGGCCCGAGTTATGCTTGTTCAAATGTTTCAGTTTAAAAGAATTGCTATAGCGCCCCCGTTTGAGCAATTGGTGTAAGACTGGTTTTACTGCCATTTTGCATCACCCTCTACAAAACTGTAAAATCTCAGAAGCAGATTACGCTGCATGTGTAGATTAGGGGCATTAGAATCATTTTCACAAACGAGCAATTTTCATTGGCTCATAAAAACATAATCTTTTCACTTAAAACAAAATTCACACCTATTTTCATATTTGTATGGCTCCAAAGTTCATGTGTAGGTCATTTTTATGCATTTTGATCACAGATTGTAGGAGGAGACGCATTTTAACTGTTTTACATATAATTCAAGATGGCAGCTCATCTAAAGGTCAGATGAGCTTTAGATGAGAGTCAAGCAGTTCATGAGTTATAAGTGTTTAAAGTTTGCAATTTCAGTTAAGTGCTATAGCGCCACCATTTGACCAGTGGTCACAGGCTTCACATCATCACCGTTTGGTATCACCCTCTACCAGATTACCAATTTTTGCGAAAACCAACTGCACGGTTCAGCCAGAACAGCTATTTTTGGCGGAAGGAGAAGGAGAAGGAAAAAAGAGACAGTCCACTTCGTGGACTGCTTGGTCCCTTAATTACTCCTTAAAAAGGTAATTGAGTTAGTAACTCAATTAGTTAGAAACTCAATTAGTTAGTAACTCAAGTTAGTAACTCTTGAGTTAGTAACTCAATTACTCTATTATAAAAGTAACTAATTACTAAGAGAGAGAGAAAGTAATCTTGCGTTTCTAAACAAAGTAATATGTTGAATAATTTGTTAGATAAATCGTAGTAGGAAACTTTAGGCAATTTTATAAATCTTCTCAAGGAATGACTTGAATTAAAAGGCCATAAGAAAAGGGACACACTATCATGTAGGATATATTGTAGGAAAGGATAAAAAAAATACCTCTAGTCTTGATTGCATTTGCATTGAGTTTTTATCTTTCAGTTATTTCAAGTAGGCTATAATTTGTTTTAGACACATAAATGTAGGCTGTAGTTCATAATCAGACATTCATTACTGTTCTCCTTATGTTCTCCTCTTTTTCTTCACATGTAAACAATAACGTGTGTGAGGTGTGTATGTTACATCAAAACGGTGACCTATAGAAACCTGCACCTTAGAATGGTCACACAAAGGGAGAACATAAGACACGTTTTTCCATGTAACTGCGTTTTCTAGAAATCTACACAGCTGTAATTGATGTTCCTGCTGACTGCAGTGGTTTTAGACTGAACATTGCGGTGGTCAGTGGCGTAGGGAGCAGAGGATGGGCCCTGGTGCAAGAATATTTTGTGGGCCCCTATCTACCATTGCCATAAACGAGCAACTTGTACGCATGTGTGCGCACAAACACCCACTACAGCTATACTGTATAGACTAACAAACGTGCCTGGCTAGTGGCTACACAATTATTTCATTCATTTTCAATGATCTTGGCCATGAAAACCACACACACACACACACACACACACACACACACACACACACACACACACACACACACACACACACAGCATTTTCAGAACCATAACAACATGGACAGATGCCAAGCTCAATCTCTATCCTCCATCATTACTAATATCTAACAGCCTGCCCTGACCTGGGCTCAAACATGATGTCCCCAAACTATTACATTCACACATTCACTTTATGTCCAACACCAACAAAGCTGGTATGCACTTCCACAGCATAAGTAACAAGCATCAAGAACACAGCACTAGCTCTAGGAAGTGAACGGAGTTTGCACAACTCCGTCTGTACTCTATAGAGCTGCACGCTGACTTCGGTTGGTTTTACGTTTATGGTATGGTATTTACCTAGCCAGCAGCAGGCTAGCCAGCAGCAGCAGGCATGACTATATACTATACAATATACACGTAGTCGAATCTTGGCAAACAAATAATTAAACCAGCCTTTGGTAAGGTTGGTCTTATGGTTCACTGACCACCAGAAGCAGGCTGGTGGGCAGCAGGCTTAAGCCTATATATACAATAGAAACGTAGTCCAATCTCGGCAAACAAATAATTAAACGAGCCGACGGACGGCATTTATTGGCAATCAAAACAGCGTGTTACCCGTGGCTGTGTCGGATCGGTCTCATCAGAAAGGAGAGAAAGGACAGCGGTGTCATGATGAAGTATTCACTAATGTCAGTCACATCACAGGGCAGTAGAAAACTTAGCTACCGATGACAACATGCACGATGTTAATAGTTGGTAGGCCCAGCCACTCTGAGCGTTTAACCCCCTAAACAGGTCCATAGTCGCAGGGGCCCGCTGTCAGCAGCCTTTCTTTTCTTTTTCCCCCTTCCCTCTCAGTGGGCCCCCAAGGGGGCTGGGCCCCGGTGCACTGCACCGGCGATAAATACGCGCCTGGCGGTGGTTTTAGACTTATTTTAACTTCTGTCTAGTCTGCTAGCAATACAGGCTACAGGACATGTAAAACAATTTGAAAGGACCGATTTATGGATTATTCTGCTGTTTGACTCTGAAGGGAGGACGCGATGAAAGGTAGGCTCTCTCTCTCTCTCTCTCTCTCTCTCTCTCTCTCTCTCTCTCTCTCTCTCTCTCTCTCTCTCTCTCTCTCTCTCTCTCTCTCTCTCTCTCTCTCTCTCTCTCTCTCTCTCTCTCTCTCTCTCTCTCTCTCTCTCTCTCTCTCTCTCTCTCTCTCTCTCTCTCTCTCTCTCTCTCTCTCTCTCTCTCTCTCTCTCTCTCTCTCTCTCTCTCTCTCTCTCTCTCTCTCTCCCCAGCCTGGTGCACTAGGGGGCCCTCAGGAGTAGCTACACTATGTGAACCTGCTGATCGATCCTGATTGGAGGAGAATTCACCCTCCACCTTTTATTAGCTCCTCTGCTAATGTGGGGGAGGGGGAAAGTCCATATATGGTCTGCACACCAATAGAGCATTTTAACAGGAAAAAAATATTTTTTGGGTGATATCTGACAAAAGTGAAATCACTTCCCCTACCTTTAAGTCATGTTTGCAATTCTAACAGCGTTGTAACGCTGGATAAAGTAATTATTAGATTACAAATTACCAAGAAAACTAACGGAATTACGTAATTACATTTATTTAAACGGGATTACTCTCAACCCTGCTGAGCATCATGAAGGTACTGAAAGACCCACCCACCTCAGACATCATGATGTCACTGAGCATCATGAAGGTACTGAAAGACCCACCCACCTCAGACATCAGTAACATTATGATGTCACTGCATGCAAATATCTCTGCTGAAACATGCATAGTGAATCACCAATGTTCAGGGTTCTATGGTTTCAGTTTTCAGTTCAGGGAGAAGAGAACACTTTTTTCTGACGGTGAAAAGGGCAGGGTCCTTCACCCCCTTTTATATACTGTGTACATCCCTGGAGCTACCGACATATACTGCATAGGGCAATCCATCCATCAACCACTGATGAGTGGATGGAAGATGGGACGTGTAAAAAAGACTCAATCAACCAGGTAAACAAACGCTGCACCTGATCTGCTGTTGAGGGTGAGGTTGGTGCTGCTGACAATGGCATCTGTTTTCTCCTGTGTAATGTCACCCGTTAACACCTTAACTGTCACTGGTCCCACCATGGCTTCAATGCTGTTGGCTGGGATTGAAGTCTGGCCACTGGCGTTATCTTGATGAGATGAGAAAGGGAAGAGGGAAATTGATACGTTACTGCAGAATAGCTTAAAATGTAAACAATAGACCAAAGACCCCGGACAGAGGGTTTTAAGCATCAGGGGAGAAAGTGCTTAGAGTCAGTATGGTATAGTCTGATGCCGGTTGGCGGGAAGAAGAGTGTATACCGCTCAGTGTTCAATAGAACTGGCCTTCTTTGTAATCTTATGAAAATCATTTAGCTCCCAGGGCTGAACCAAGGCAAATTTGATGCATTTAAATCTCAAAAAATATATTTTTGGGCATTTGAGGGGATTGGTGCATGAAGTGGTTAATATGAACTAATTAATAATAACCTACTTGTTTTAATCAAATCCAATCAAATCCTGTCCACTCTCTCAACGCGATGTCACCAACCTCACCTAACCTTGATACAATTACAATAAGTGTTATGTGTGCTACATTATAAATATTTGTATTTGATGTTCATATTTTGGTGAAATGAATCATTTAAAACAATGAAATATCACTATTCTATTGAGAATATTAAGTATCTACATATAAATGCATTTTAGTGAAACTTTTTCCTTTTGTTTTTTATGGGAATTCCAGGGAGGCCCGGGAAATCGCTGTCAAATTCCTGGTATGTAGGCTAAAATGGGCCAAATTCAGAAAAATGTTAAACCCTAGTGAGCACCTGGTTGTCTCTTTGCTTTTGCACTGTAGAAAAATTTGATGTATTAAATACCATAAAGCTTTATTTTGAGGGATTTGGTAGTATTTTGGGCATTGACAAAAACCAGGTAGATAAACAAAACTTTACCATTAGAGGGATGGCAAAATCCAAAATTATCGTAACCGGGCCGGGTCCGTATCAAATTGGGTCGATTCCGACGTGACCTGGCCAGTTCCGATACAAGCCATGCCGGGTCGCGGTTTCGAAGTGTCTGGGCCACAGGCTTGGTTGGGCAGGTTCTGATGGTCCCGAGCTGGTCCCGATATGGGCCACTTCCAATGCGGACCGGACAGGTCCCTACAAAGGCCAGGCCGGTGCTTTTGGATTCCACCCCTGCTGGAGGATTATTGGGAGCCTTCTTGTATTTTTCCATGACCACCTGAAAGTCCTGAATCAAGTCGGCTAAGAATAGCACAATGTGAATGGTTTTAAGGGTTGTGGTTTTGGTGCTTTTGATGTGATCTTCAACTGCTGACATCATTGCTTTTCCAACTTGCAAGATCCCAAGATGCCCAGCTCCTGTAAAATAAAAAAAGACCATTGCATTTCCCACATGCTTGAAAAGCTTCTGGATTACACTAGCTGCTACCTCTAGTGCCAATCATTGTTGTTGGGTTTATGTTTTTACTCATAAATACATTGTAACCATCCTTGCACACAGACTGAAGTGGAAAGTAACGTTTTGTGAATAAAATGTTATTTCCTGTAATATGTATGGTACTATAGCACTGTATAACTTGCTATTAGTATAGTGGTCAGTCAATCAATCAATGCATATGATGCTAAAAATCTGTTTTCACAATACGTTGATCTGCCTGTCTCACACCATCACACAGAGCTAGATACAGTAGGTCCAATCAGCCAATGGTTGGACCTACTCGGGTCTCACGCGGGAGACCCGAGTTCGAATCCCGGGAGTAAGTGTGCGTTCACACCTAGGAAATCGAACGTTTCCTGGAAGCGGCCATCTTGAAACCATTTCCAGTCATTCCCTATGGGGATGACGTCATTTTGAAGAAACTTCCGGTTTCTTCAAGGGCCTACATGAAACCAAACTACAGTTGTAGGCAAGTCGGACTACAGAGTCCATGACAACCCAAAAAGGGTTGGGCAAACAGCCAACCAGTAGTAGAAAAGTCGCATCTTTGATGTCATTAGGCAGGGTTTATGTTGTAGTCTTTTTAGACTCTAGTCTTCACTCTTTATTGACTGCTGTCAAAGAACAGCTTATTGGCATCTTTTAAACAGAAATGATTTTCATTTAAAGTATGACATATTCAGGCCCTGTCCCTTAAGTAATTCAACAGGATAATATAAATCCTGGCACAACAGAAATGTAAAACTTTAGAATTCAAGGTACATATACAAAATATTAACTTTTGACATTTTAAATTTCCAGTAGTAACCTACCCAATGAAAACTGAAAAGTTCGCATTGTACAAGCCTTGATCACTTCACACAACAGTCAGTAATAGTCTAGTGGTTAAGACATTGGTCTTGCAACGTGGCGGCCCGGGTTCGATTCCTCTCTAAGGAATTAACTTTTTGAACAAAGTGGCCGGTAAACAACTGTTGCTAACTAATGTGTCCAATCACATTTTTTCAATTTGTTGTAGTTGTACTTGAATTGTACTGTAATTTTCCAAGCTTTTATCACTTTTGTTGTAGCAGTCCAACTTGACATGTAGGCTACTGTAGGGAGTTCATATTCCATTTATTCATTCACTATTGTATGGACCAGGGGCAAAATCACCCCCCCCTCTCCCCCCTAGGATAATTTCTCAAAAATATGTTCCTTCTTCTTTACAACACAAGTGGACAAAGAGAACTACAAGGCAAACATGTGGGTCTGTTTCCTCATTTCCTGCCTTGCCCACAACATGCCAAAGCATTGTGGGAAATGGTTGCACGGCCCCATGAAACCAATGCTACCACTGGTTTCATGGATTTCATGGATTTCAACTGTATGAATACAACCTTACAGTGGTGCCGTGACCCGGATCAGGTTTCCCCGTGGAAGGAGGTCAAAAGGGAGGTGAGTGTAGCAGGTGGCTACAGCCTCTGTGGTGATGGCCTCCAAAGGCTAGTATCTGCCCCGGAACAAGGGGATGTCCCTTTGGTCTAGTGGTTAAGATGTTGGACTTTCATGCGGGAGACCCGAGTGTTACACACATACAAAATATGAACGCTTGAAGAGAACGTTGAACTTCCCTACCACGCTGGGCTGCACTGGAATGTGGCATAGGGTGTATTAGGGAGTGAAGTGAGACAGATAGAGAGCAGTCTGTTTGTTATTTTCGGCACCCTCCCAACTAGTGCTGTATAGTAGGCCTGATTTGAGGGTTTGAGCTTCGTCATGAATTTCCGAGCGAGGTTCGCAACCTTCGCTTCTAATTAAGTTGTAAAAAAAAAGCAGCATGCTGCCCCCCGCTACTAACTACTAACTATTAAAATCGGGCACCTTCTGTTTTTGATGTTATTGTCAAGATTGTCATGACAAACTATTACTAACGTAATATCCATAATCCATGCACCGTGTCTCCAACCTCTCCTCCCGTAACAACTAATCATCGCTCGGTTGGTGGTGGTGCTGCCTGCTGCTGCCGGCCAGCTAACCTAATGAGTCAGTGTGCAGCTCTATAGAGTACAGACAGGAGTCTGTACAGGAGTTACGCAAACTCCGTTCACTTCCTAGAGCTAGTCTAATGGCGGATCGCCTACATAGACTTCTATTGAGAATGGGACACCTTCATTGAAAACAATGCATTTCCAACTCCAGTAACAGCGCGTTTCACAGCGAGTTTCTGACCCCTCAATGTCGCAGATCTTCTACTAGATGGGGAAAAAGTTAATTAATAAATAAATACGAATGGTTCGGGATCATTAATATTCGTTCGCGTGGCGACCTTAGCGAGCGAGTGGTTCGAATCCCGAGCTTCGGTATACAGCCTTACTCCCAATCCAGTTTTAGCCTGTATTGAAAGGGCAATAAAAGTAGTGAGTCAGCCGTGAGGGACCATAAACGCTACAATATTATACATTGCCCATACAATATCTATGGTGGACAAGATATGTTTGCGGTATGTAAAATGGACCAAATTCAGGAAAAATGTTTAACCCCAGTGAGCACCTGGTTGTCTCTTTGTTTTTGCACAGTAGAAAGCTTTGATGCATTAAATGCTGTAAAGCTTTATTTTGAGGGATTTGGTAGTATTTTGAGCCCAAATTGTTTACAATGCAAAGTCATTTTTAGCGGTATGACATGATTTTGACATGATTTTTTGGAATCAGTGTTGCGTGTATGTTTGACTCTGCCCCCATCCCAAGACATGCCTACATTTCATCTTCATCATTTGCTATCCATTTAATTGCGCAGTGTTCATAGCAGGTATCCTGGGCTTGAATGAATCAAACACCAATCAAGTCAATCTATAAATCACCAACAGTTGGTCAATCAATCATGTACGTATGTTTTATCATACCTGTACCGAGTGCTGGAAAGGAGACAGAGTGAAGTTTGTGGTCTTCACACATCTGTAAGACTTTACGCATGGAGCTGGTGATTTCTGTGTACGTGGTTACTCCCACCATGTGAATGATGTGCTTGCTGAGGAGATTGCCAGGTTTGGTGATGACAACACCACCGCTGGGTTGGGTTCCTAATGGGATCAGAAGAGAAGATCAATTATGCATTCTTTAAATGTATTGTTAATATTCCTGCAGTGCCTTAAGTATGCGGCATTACTGGTGATAGATTCTATTCTCAATATATAATACATTGATTATATTATGCATTATAGTATCTGCAATAACTGAACGATGGGTTCACCATAATCAACTAGAAAAGTGCCCTTCTGGGCACAGGTCTCCACCAGGCCAGGACAGGTTGTGGCCTCATGGTGGCGCGATAATAGGCCAATGTAAAAAGGGTACCATTTATTATTATGACTTTAGCATTTGGATGATTTGAGGCATTTTGTCCAAAAATGTGTTTTTTCAAATGTTCACCTGTTGGTGGCGCTATAACAAGCCATTGTGAAAAGAGTGGAATATTTTTCTCAGCCTAGTATTATAGTGTGTTGAAGATTTTATGTAAATTGCCTGCTGTGTTCATCATCTTTACAAAATCGGCCTCCTGGTGGCGCTATAACATGCCGTTGTAGAAAATTTGGGGCAGAGGTTCATGGTTGACATCCAGGGAGTGTGTGTGCAAATTGTGGCATCGATCAGGTTAACGGTTTGGGAGACTAGCTGGTAACAGACGGACACACGCACAGATTTTTGCAAAACAATGGCAACTAGAAAAGTGCCCTTCTGGGCACAGGTCTCCACCAGGCCAGTTCAGGTTGTGGCCTCCTGGTGGCGCTATATAATATGCCAATGTTAAAAGGGTTCCATTTCTTCGTATGACTTTAGCATTTAGATGATTTGAGGCATTTTGTCCAAATATGTGTTTTGCAAATGTTCACCTGTTGGTGGCGCTGTAACAAGCCATTGTGAAAAGAGTGGATATTAGAGAGAATATTTTTCTCAGCCTAGTATTTTAGTGTGTTAAAGATTTTATGTAAATTGCCTGCTGTTCGTCATGTTTTTAAAATCGGCCTCCTGGTGGCGCTATAACATAGCGTTGTCGGAAATTTGGAGCAGAGGTTCATGGGTGGCATCCAGGGAGTCTGTGTGCAAAATGTGGCATCGATCGGGTTAACGGTTTGGGAGATTAGCTGGTAACAGACGGACACACATACAGATTTTTGCACAAAGATGCCAAAAATTGGCCTCGTGGTGGCGCTCTAACAAGCCGTTGTGAAAAATTTGAGGCAGAGGTTCATGGTTGGCATCCAGGGAATGTGTGTGCAAATTGTGGCATCAATCGGGTTATCGGTTTGGGAGATTAGCTGATAACAGACGGACACACACACAGATTTTTGCCAAAGAATTGCAAAAGTCGGCCTCCTGGTGGCGCTATAATAGGCCCTGGCCAAAAATTTGGAGCAGAGGTTCATGGTTGGCATCCAGGGAGTGTGTGTGTAAATTTTGGCAGCGATTGGGTTAATGGTTTGGGAGATTAGCTGCTAACAGACAGACACACGCACAGATTTTTGCCAAAAAATTGCAAAAGTCGGCCTCCTGGTGGCGCTATAATAGGCCCTGGCCAAAAATTTGGAGCAGAGGTTCATGGTTGGCATCCAGGGAGTGTGTGTGTAAATTTTGGCAGCGATCGGGTTAATGGTTTGGGAGATTAGCTGCTAACAGACAGACAAACACACATTTTTTTGTAAAAAGATGCCACAAATTGGCCTCCTGGTGGCGCTATAACAGGCCGTTGTGGAATATTTGGATCAGAGGTTCATGGTTGGCATCCAGGGACTGTGTGTGCAAATTGTGATGTCGATCGGGTTAATGGTTTGGGAGATTAGCTGTAACAGACAGACACACACATTTTTTTGTAAAAAAGATGCCACGAATCGGCCTCCTGGTGGCGCTATAACAGGCCATTGGGAAAAGATTGGATCAGAGGTTCATGGTTGGCATCCAGGGAGTGTGTGTGCAAATTGTGGCATCGATCGGGTTACCGGTTTGGGAGATAGCTGCTAACAGACGGACACACGCACAGATTTTTCCCAAATAATTGCAAGAATCAGCCTCCTGGTAGCCTCGACACCCAGGCTTTCATTTTCGTCCGCCTTGCGCGAAAACAGAAAGCCTGGACTAACGCGCGTTGGAAAGTGGCCGTGAGGGGCGTGTCAACCTTCCGGGGTGGGCGTCGCTCTAAATGATGTGACGTAGAACAGCAGTGGACGGGCGTGGGAGGGGCCGGAGATGACGACACGTTAGTGAGATCAAATCAGAGCGCAGCACTTCCGCCGTGGGTATCCCACGACACCCCCGCCCCCCAAGGCCAAAATCATTGAGGGCTAGACCAGGCTAGTTTGTACCTCCTGGTGGCGCTATATTAGTCCCTTCTGGAAAATTGAGAGCAGAGGTTCATTGTTGGCATCCAGGGAGTGTGTGTGAAAATTGTGGCATCGATCAGGTTAACGGTTTGGGAGATTAGCTGCTAACAGAAGGACACACACACAGATTTTTTGCAAAAAGATGACAAAAATCGGCCTCCTGATGGTGCTATAACATGCCGTTGTGGAAACTTTGGGGCAGAGGTTCATGGTTGGCATCCAGGGAGTGTGTGTACAAATTGTGATGTCGATCGGGTTAATGGTTTGGGAGATTAGCTGGTAACAGACAGACACACACACATTTTTTTGTAAAAAGATGCCAGGAATCGGCCTCCTGGTGGCGCTATAACAGGCCATTGTGAAAATTTTCAAAATACCGCCTTTTGTCCAAAACAGTTGAGAAATGGCATAGCCGTTTTTCCACATTACTCTCTATTGCATTAAATGTGTCATATTAGCCATGGATAGTTGTGATATTCCCTCCTAAATGAAGCACATATTAGCTAACCAATGCTTAACTACCGGTAATGGTTAAAAGTGTACCATCAAACAATGGCACGATGGCATCTGCTGGAGGAAGAGGAGAAACAGGAAGAGGAGGAGGGAGGGAGTGAGTATGCGGGCGTGTGTACATCACACCGGCAGACAGCGCCTCCAGGCTTGAAGATCCCTGCGCTGGTGGTCAAGTTTGGTACTGCAGGCGGGTGGAATTCATGCACGAACGCCCCGAGAGCACGCACGCTGGTTTGCTTTGTGCACGCGGACAGGGCAGTTTGTGTTTAAGTTGTTTTCTGAATAAACCAGCGGTCCTCACGTCATATACTACCTCTCAAAACACAACGGATGTATTATATGACAGATAATAAGCTCAATGCCAACCCACAAGCTTGTTTTTTGATGCTTTTTGATGTTTTTTTCCTTTGCTCGTTCGCGACGGCGCTCGTTCATGGTTCCCATAATCCCTTGCTTCGGGCGCGTTCATGGAGAAATACTTCCGCATTTGGGCACCAAATTTTGGTGCCCAAATGCGGAAATAGGCGCACTTCCGGCGGTCTTCCGGATGCTTCAAAGCGCCAATGAGCAACTTGTATTGAAATGAACGGCAAGGGGGCGGGGCTGTCGCTCGAGTCCGTTCTCTATTATTTTATTACTCTATGGTGTACATGTGTGGGGATGTTGTATACTGGTCATGCGCCTGCTTACAATCTCAGTGACGGAGCACATGAAGAAAACAACAAGAAAAAAGTAAGTTGTTTCTGCTTCTTCCACGACAAAGTGACATGACACTTTGGCTTGTGTGCGTGTGGGGACGTGCAATAGATTTTGGTTTAAGTATTTAGTAAAGTTAACATGAATAAGAAGTAACTTAACGGTAACTGGTTAACGGTTCTGACAGAATGGTCCATATCTCGCATGGTATCAACTGCCCTTAAAACGCACATTAACAAACTAGTCATATTTTGTCTTATTTTTTCCATATTAATACAGTTCGAATGTTTTCATCCGAACAGAGTCAGTTTATTTTGCCTAAGGTAATTCTTTTTTGGCGGTGGTTAGCGCGCGCGCGCACACACACGCACACACGCACGCACGCACGCACGCACCTTACCCAATGTTTTGCATTCTGCAACCACACTCAGTCCAGCAGCTCTCAGGATTGCTCCTGACACACCTAAACACAGAAACAGATAATGATACAAAGTGTTGCATTTGCATTTCCCCTCTGATCTCAGGCCTATACATACTGAGGCCGGTTCATCATTGTTGATGTTCCAGTGCTCTGGCGTATGCAGAATTCCCACAATGCACATGTCATTCCAGCCTTGACCTTGAACTTGAACTCATGTTCACACAAAAAACACATCAGGTCGGGAGCTCTCGTAGTATTTGTTCTCTCTTGTTTTTCTGTCGCACACAAGCGAAGGTCTATTGTCTGAGCTGCTGACAGGCATCTAAAGTTATGTATCCACTCCTAATAGCTCCTAATTACTCATTAAAACTGAGTAATTAAAAACAATATAAAATCCTGTATGGATAATCATTGCTTTACTGGCCATCTGGCTTTGTTAAAAGATGCAGCAGCAGTACCAAGTATGCAAGAATATTTTGACTGCAGGACAGCAGCGGGAGATGACATGCCTAATCCTGGTGAAGCAAAGAAGGGTGGTAGTAGGGTGGGACGTGAGGCTGCACCTGATCTGAGGTCGAGGGTGGGGTTGGTGCTGCTGACAATGGCGTCCGTCTTCTCCTGTGTGATGTCACCACAAAACACCTTAACCGTCACTGGACCCACCATGGCTTCAAGGCTGTTGGCTGAGGTTGAAGTCTGGCCACTGGTGTTATCTTGATGAGACTTTATTATCCCTGCAGGGAAATTGATACATTACTGCAGCATAGTGTAAATGTAAACAATAAACAGACAGAAAAAGACAACAAGACCAAAGACTTCGGCCAGAGAGCCTTAATCATCAGGGGAGACAGTGCCTATAGTCTGTATACTCTTTGTGACCTGATGAAACTCATTCATTTCCCAAGCCAAACCAGGACACATTTGATGCATTTAAATCTCAAAATGTGTCTTTGTGGGCATTTGAGGGGATTGGTGCATGCAGTGGTTAATATGCATTAATTAATGATACAATGTATATACATTATTTTTTTATCAAATATGTATAAATCAAATGTGCATATCCACATTCACAAGCACTATAGGAAGCTTAATGCATTTAGGCCAAGTATGTTACATTA
Source organism: Benthosema pterotum (assembly GCA_039105355.1). Classification (NCBI taxonomy): domain Eukaryota; kingdom Metazoa; phylum Chordata; class Actinopteri; order Myctophiformes; family Myctophidae; genus Benthosema; species Benthosema pterotum. The sequence continues at coordinate 29,857,060 of CM076983.1, read as the reverse complement.
AATACCAGTGCCACAAAGCTTTATTTTGAGGGATTTGCTGTTTATCTCTGTTGAATATAGTTTTAAAATAGCTTAATTGAATTGCACTGTTTAAACATGACAATTGGATAATGACCATTCACACCAAGTGTCATCCCTAATCAGTAGGAATTGGCCCATACATGCTGTGTGTGCTTATAGACAGGAAGTGACACTCAGATTCAGCTTGAATTGTTTGGACTTGGACTTGCCACCATTGTTCCACCTCCCCTTTCCCCTGTTTTTAGTATTGTTAAACGTATAGGAAATAGATGAATTTTAATTGCAAGTAAGAATTGGTCCTGTCTGCTGATATTCGCACCGCTAATAGAGAGAGTTTGACTCTGACAAACAGAGAGTTTGACTCTGACAAACATGACATCAGTTCTGGTATCCCATAGGGCTCAATACTCGGTCCACTTTTGTTCTCCCTATATGAACTTTCTCAAACTAAACGAGGATAAAACAGAAGTTCTCATAATTGGCTCCAGTGAGCAGAAAGAATCAATATAAGCAAACTTGGCAATCTCATTGTAGAAAGTAATAGTACAGTAAAGAACTTGGGGGTCTTCATTGACCCCGAATTGAATTTTAATTCACACATTAATCATGTCACCAAGACTGCCTTTTTTCACCTTAGAAACATTGCACAAATCAGGGCCCATCTGTCAATGGATGATGCTAAAACCCTGATCCACGTCTTTGTATTTTCCCGGCTTGACTACTGCAATGCACTTTTTTCTGGTCTCCCCAAGAAAACAACTGACAAATTACAACTTGTCCAAAACGTGGCAGCCAGAGTTTTAACTAAAACTAAGATGAGAGAACATTACTCCTGTCCTAGCCTCACTACATTGGCTACCGGTTGTGTTTAGAATTGATTTTATTTTTTTATTTACTTGTCTATAAAGCGCTTAATGGTCTTGCACCTTCCTACCTACATGACTGCCTGCCTAAGTATGTCCCAGGGCGTCCCCTCAGGTCTTCCACTGCAGGCCTGCTTGCGGTGCCCAAAATGGCAACTAAAAAAACACGGTGAAGCAGCCTTTTGCTTCTATGGACCGACGGCGTGGAACAAACTCCCATTATACATTCGACAGGCAGCCTCTGTAGACATTTTTAAAGCACAGCTCAAGACGTACTTCTATGCACTTGCTTTTAACTGATTCTCCGTGATTTTATATTTTATGATTTTATATTTTATGCCTTATTTCAGGTCCTCACTGTACTGCTTCTTTGATGTTTTGCTATTTTAATGATCTCTTTAATTCATTCCCACTATTTTTTGTCTTCTCTATTGCAATGTAAAGCACTTTGAGCTGCATTTTATGTCATGAAAGGTGCTATACAAATAAAGATTATTATTATTATTATTATTATTAAAATCTCACAGTGGCGGTTTGAAGCACCCGGAAGTACTGTCTGCTTCCCCCATAGAATAACATTGTACTTCTGCATTTGCCCTCCAAATTTTGGTGGTCACATGGGTGGCGCCATGACGCACGTGATGTCATGAACGTCCATTCACTTCCATTATAGAGCTGAACTTCCACTTTTTGCCAGGGGCACACGGCTTCAACATGAGAAGAGTACCACTGGGGGTTTGGCCAAAACCCTCTGTGGGACTCACTCCAGTTAACAAATGTAAAGGGTTTACATGCTTACCACTACGATAAGGGGGATGTTGAAATTTAACAGTACGTGCCACGCCCCTCACACTGTCTGTGCTCAGATGTGGCAGGTCCTGTTCCGACACGCGCCGGCGAGTTTCCGCCGGACTGTGTTCCGACGGAGGCTGGGATAAGACTTTTCTGTCTCGGGCGCGTTCTGGGCGGAGAGTGTTGCATACTCCATAGCCTCCGTAGCCTCTGGTGTCATCTTGACAGCAGCATTGTGTAAAAGGTAAAAAAATATATATATACATCACATACACAGAAACACAATTAGTCAGTTTTTCAATGACATCCAGACAGCTTTATTACTTGGTTCAAAGTTAATCATGCTAAAATATGCATATACGTTGTGTATAGGTTAGAAATAATTGCCTGGCGTTGTTCCTGGTCTCTCTGTCACTTTGTTGACAAACTAAAATGCAAATGATTCTCAAAATGAAAGTGACAGAGCAATCCGATCCCAGAGGTCCTATAGCCTGGAGTTGGTTCTGAAACTAAGATTATTCCGTTTGATGTTGAAACTGAATGCCCAAATTAACCATTTCACTGGACCTTTATTGCTATGGCCTCACCACATCATGCCAATGCCTCTTGAACAGACCTGGATGTTCATGGTATATGTGTTATTTTGTATTTACTGATTTATTTTTGTCATATTATTGGCTTAGGAATGCGGTTAAAATGTTGGTATACCTATTTTGCTTTTATATAAAAGTCAGCGAAATTGAGCTACAGTATTTGATTATTATTGGGCCTTAGCATATTAGTCATTGCTATAGCGAGTCAGTAACATTAGTACTATATTGTGATAGGTAATCATTGTTATAGTGTGTTTGTTCAGTAGTATATTTAGACATGCCCCCTTTAAGCATCAGGGGAGAAAGTGCTTATAGTCAGTATAGTATAGTCTGATGGCAGTTGTCAGGAGGGAGAGTGTATACCGATCTGTGTTCAACAGAACTGGCCTTCTTTGTGACATTATGAAACTCGTTCAGCTCCCAGGACAAATTTGATGCATTTAAATCTCAAAATATATCTTTTGGGGCATTTGAGGTGATTGGTGCATAAAGGGCTTAATATGAATTAATTAATGATACAATGTCCTCTATATATTTTTTAATCAAATAGATTGTGCATATCCATATTCACAAGCACTGTAGGACGCTTAATGCATTTAGGCCAAGTATGTTGCATTAGATACCATAAAGCTTTATTTGGAGGGATTTGCCGTTCATCTCAATAAAAGTTGCTCAGTGGCGTTTGGAAGCACCCAAAAATACTGCTTCCCCAATAGAATAGCACTGTACTTCCGCATTTGTCCTCCAAATTTTGGTTGCCACATGGATGCCGCCATGACACACATGACGTCATGAACGTCCATTCACTTCCATTATAGGGCTGAACTTCCACTTTTCGCCACTAGGGCCCCACAGCTTCAACACTAGAAGAGCACTACTAGGAGCTTGGCCAAAACCCTCTGTGGAACTCACTCTGGTTAACAAACGTAAAGAGTTTACATACTTACCACTATGATTAGGGGGAGGGTGAAATCTAAAAGTACGTGCCACGCCCCTGACACTGTCTGTGCTCAGATGTGGCAGGTCCAGTTCCGACGCGCGTCGGCGAGGTTCCAGCACAGACCGGTGAGTTTCCACCAGACTGTGGCGGTTCTGACGAGGCTTGCTTGAGACTCTGGGTCGGCGGTCCCGTCTGAGACTGCCGCGTGCTCTGACTCCACAGCCTCTGGTGCCATCTTGACAGCAGCATCGTGTAAAAGGTAAAAAAAAATATAGATCACATACACAGAAACACAATTAGTCAGTTTTGAAACCCCATTTCAATGACATCCAGACAGCTGTATTACTTGGTTCAAAGTTAATCATGCTAAAATATGCATATACGTTGTGTATAGGTTAGAAATAATTGCCTGGCGTTGTTCCTGGTCTCTCTGTCACTTTGTTGACAAACTAAAATGCACATGACTCTCAAGATGAAAGTGACAGAGCAATCCGATCCCAGAGGTCCTATAGCCTGGATTTGGTTCTGAAACTAAGATTATTCCGTTTGATGTTGCCCAAATTAACAATTTCACTGGACCTTTATTGCCTCTATATGGCCTCACCACATCATGCCAATGCCTCTTGAACAGACCTGGACATTCATGGTATATTTGTTATTTTGTATTTATTTATTTACTTATTTTTGTCAGATTATTGGCTTAGGAATGCAGTTAAAATGTTGGTATACCCATTTTGCTTTTATATAAAAGTCAGCGTAAATGACCTACAGTATTTGATTATTATTGGGCCTTAGCATATTAGTCATTGCTATAGCGAGTCAGTAACATTAGTGCTATATTGTGATAGGTAATCATTGTTATAGTGTGTTTGTTCAGTAGTATATTTAACACTGTTACTGAACTCTGCTATATCCACAGTATAGCAAAATAGAGCTATTTAACACGGTTACTGTATTAACACTCTTGCAGTATAATGGATTAATAATGGATTGCATTTTTATAGCGCTTTTCCAAGTGCTCAAAGCGTTTTACAATGGTCCATTCATTCATACATTGGGAAGTAGAGCAGCGAACAGTCGACGCCAGCGTCCCCACTTCCCACATTCACACACCAATGGTGGCTAGCTCACTCATCGCTCAACTCATTGGAGGCAATTTGGGGTTCAGTGTCTTGCCCAAGGACACTTTGACATGTAGACAGGAGGAGCCGGGATTCAAACCGCCAACCCACGGGTCATTGGACGACCGGCTCTACCTCCTGAGCCACAGCCGCCCAGTATAGGCCTACTATATCACAATATAGAGCTATTTAACGGTTTTAGATCTTTAGTATTGAAATCATTACGGTTTGTACCTGACATAACATGCAATGTGATAACTACTGCAGGATCTTCTTTTTTGCAACAACACCACCGCTGGATCCATGACCACAAAGTCCGAATAATTTTGGCCATTTTGAAATCACACCTGCGTCTCAGAGGAGGGCTGTGGACAGTTGTGGACAGTTCAGAAATCTTACAAAAGTCTCAATGAAATCAACAACCAAAAATATCTCATGTTTTCACTGGTAGACGGGTTTCTGAAGTGTTGAAATCATAGTTTTGTTGAAATCCAAAAACACAGTAGGCATACTTATCACCCTGGTCTTATCATAAAAGATTTAATTGAAAATGACATCACTTTATATGCCTTATGTTTATACGGTAGCAGCTTTGTGGTTAAAGTGTCTGCCATGTTAGTGGGAGGTCAGGGTTCAAATCTCAGCTGAGTCAGACTTGCCTCCCTGCTTGGCACATCTTCAAGTACCAAGGCATGGGTTGGGGGTCAGCACGACATACTATAACGTCTTGGCCAGTGGCTTGGCACCTGAAAGGTGCCTTATAAATAAAATGTATTATTATTATTATAGTTCAACCCACATATGGCTTCCACCAATCTACCTCTGTGAACCTCTGTTTCTGTAAATCAGCTATGTGTGTGTGTGTGTGTGTGTGTGTGTGTGTGTGTGTGTGTGTGTGTGTGTGTGTGTGTGTGTGTGTGTGTGTGCGCGCGTGTGCGCGCACATATGTGTTGGGCAGTAACACATACTGTAATGTTACCTTTGCCAGTAAAAGTAGTGTAACGATATTACTCTGCAAAAATAGGTGTGTAATATCATTTGTTGCTCTACCAATACACGCTTCATTACTTATTACACATGAGCTTGTTGCATAGAACAGATCTACCAGCTATCAACAGCTAACAACAAATATGTGCAGTAGTTTATATGATGCTAATCCACCGCAGCATTCTGCACACATGACGTACAGTACACTGCATGTTGTCACTAAACAGAGTGTTGTACATCTCTATTGTTTTGCTGGTGAGATAAGGGGGGAGACTTGGAAAAGCAATACCGGTAAACTGGTTGTGTGATATTCAATATTAAATGTTTCATTAAATAATTTAATATTAATTGTTTAATTATTATTTAATAATAAAAAAGTTTTGGAGTGAAGTAATCTGTGTCTGTTCTTACCTCCGATTGAAGCAGTTACAAGTCTTTCTTGCGGTCAAGTTCAGGTTATTCAACTAATCTGTCTGTAATCTGTAATCAATTAATCAAATTATAGATCCTTTTACTGATATGTGTCTCTCAGTTATGTGTCCCTCAGTTTGTTACTGTCACAGAGGCTGTCTGGAGAGAACATAATTTGAGAAAACTGTGATTTGTGGCAGGACAAGGAAATGAACTTTGATTCATTATCTTGTCTTATGATGGGGGGGGGGGGGGGGGGGCGTGTGCATGTGTGTGCGTGTGTGAGCATATGAGGTGCTATTCCTGCCGTATTCACAAAGGTGTATACATGCATGCATGGATGCATGTATAAACTCGGGTGTGTGCATGCAAGTGTGCATGCGCATGTGTGACTACTGAACTTTTTTCCAACAAGGGACAGATTATGGCTATTAACTATAGTTCTCACATGACAGTCAGACACTGAGTCTTCAATTTAGTTAGTCCAGAGACTGAGTGAACATTTCTTATATTTTCTTTTTCGTACTACTTTTAGGTAAAAGCACGTACAAAAAGACAATTACAACACTGTTTCTGACATACTGTTCCTCTACCAGGTTTCCACCAGTAGCCTATATATAGTGCAAACAATTGTAGGGATGTCAAACTCAAATACACGCAAGTCGGGGGCCAGAGCCCTCATGTTTCAATACATGGCCACCGGAAACAAACAGCAAACAGCAAAAAAGTAATTTTTCTTCAAAAATCAAAATGTCCCTTAATAGCAAGTTAAATGCAAAGATGAAACTGCATTATTAAATTAAAGTTAAAGTGCATTATTAAAGCTCAGTTTCCAGTTCTATGATCCTCATCAAGAACTGCTTTCATAGTAAAATGCGAAAATAAATCAACTGAGTTGAGAAAGTAAAACAATTAGTTGCATTAATTTTTTATCATGGTGTGTGCAATATAATAGAGGGCCAGTTCGAATACTAATTCAATTCCTGCGGGCCGAAGATCATTCATTCATTCATTCATGGGCCTGATTTGGCCCCCAGGCAAGAGTTTGACATATAGCTATAGTGGACAACTGGTCCTTCTCCTCGGCTGTGTTCCTCCTTGGAATAGAATGTGAAGGATGGTGTGTTTTTTTTAGATTTATTTCTTTATACACCACACTTACCGGTAGTTCACCATATCCTCACACACATTGAACTTTGCTCCTTTACTTTAAGTTGTCAGTTGTGGGCCAGGCTGTGTGTGTGTGTGTGTGTGTGTGTGTGTAGAGATGCGCGCACACACACACACACACACACACACACACACACACACACACACACACACACACACACACACACACACACACACACACACACACACACACACACACACACACACACACACACACACACACACACACACACACTCTGTTCCACCAAAGCCAAGCGAAACTCAAAATGTGCGGTTTGGCGAACCAGGATCATTTAGCCTCGCTTACAGGCTCGTGCACATACTGCTTGAAAAGCCCACGATGCCAAGCATAGATTCCTTGAGCGTGACCAATCATGGGCGAGGCCAAGAAGACCCAGCGAGCTGTGCCTTTGACAGCAGAGGAGCAGCAGCAGCAGCTGATTATGAGGATAAACCTCTATGAGGAAGTGAATGCGATCATTATAAAAGGACAATACGAGCGTGATTAATAAGTCCAGGGACAAGGCATGGCAAACTATTGCCAATAGACTGAATGCATAAGTTGTCAAAAATAAAAGTTGAAGACCATGAATAGCCTATATAATTAATTAAGTAACCCTCATACCTCCGCGGCTATATCGGACTAGAAGATTATACGGTACTTTAAGGGTGCTTTCTGAAATAGCGCACTATTGCATTGTGTAATGCAAAGGTGTGCTCCGGACCCGAACGAAGTAGATGTCTAAATATATCATGTATGCTATTATACGCCATGAAATGCTGACATTAAGTGGGCTCTATCCAGCATCTATCTATTCATCATCCCTCTCTCCCTTTCTCTCTCAGTGGTTTTCAACCTTTTTCATACCAATGCCCACTATTTATTCTGCATTTAAGCCACGGATCACGATTTGATGTTGAGTTCTGTGTCCCGCACCCACAACTAAGGATTTTCAAGTTTGTTTCCACAATTCAGGAGAGATAAACTGGCAAAACGTTGATCAAAATTTTCTACATTTTCTAATTGTGTAAACTCTTGAAAATCAAGTAATTCAGATGTTTAAATATAATTTAACTCTTAAGGGTGTGAAATGAAACCTCATGGTCCCACAAGGGTCCATTTCAAGTTACAGATCTATAAGGGTCCATTTGGCCACCAACTGTCCATCATTTAGCTGGGGACCACCTGGAATCCTCTCAGGGACCACTGGTTGAAATCCTCTTATCTATCTATCTACTTAATATTAATATTGAGCTAATAAACAGCAAAGACATGAGGATTAGGTTAAACCTGACTGTTAGCCTGGTCTGGAGCAGGCTATGTCCATAGCATTAGTTTCCATGGGAACTAGTGTGGCATTGCTTTCATGAAACCAAATCAAGCCTCAACATATCCAGGTTAACTGGTCAAGTTAATCTGGCAAGAGGTGGGGGGCGAGGTGCCGTCCGAATTTGGACGGCAGATAAGCTGATCTGATTTCACTAAAGTGTCGTCAGTCCCGGCCTTTCCACTGCTGTGCTACGTCACATCATTTGGAGCGGCGCCCACCGCGAAAGTTTGACTCCCTCTTCTAGGCCACAGCGGCTAGAAATGCGGACAAAAAATGAAAGCCTGGGTGTCGAGGCTAGGTTGAATGTAATGCACTATATGTAAAGCGCCTTGGATAAAGGCACTATATAAATGTAACATTTATATACCTGGAATTCATTAATGTCAGTATTACGAATCCTCTAAAAAAGCACAACTTCACTACATTGAAGACAGCTTGACTACATCGAAGACTCACGGTCTGTCTGGCTGTCATGTGAGAACTATAGTTAATAGCTATAATCTGTCCCTCGTATAATCTGTCCCTCGTTTGGTTTCACGTAAAAATGAAACCAAATTGGACCCTTGCGGGTCCATTTGGTTTCATTTTTACGCTCTCAAGAGTTAAAATATTCATCATGTGAATTAGCCCTAAGTCTTGAACAGCAGAGCGCTCAGTTTCTGACCCCTCAATGTGGCAATTCTGAGAACTAGGTGACTGATCTCATCTAGTGGTCAATACCGGTAATATCGAATATCGAGCTAATTAACACGTTATCAATACCGATCTTAAAAAATCAATACCGCCCAAGACTAGACTGAACCGGGACTCCCACTCGCCAGTCTAATGCACCACCATTCGCGGCATTAGGGCTGAGCCCAGTTGGCTCATGGCTGGGTGCTATACACCCCATGATCTTTTGGAGCTGTAGCTGAAAAACAAAAACTAACTGCAGCTGAAAAACAAAAAACAATAAATCAATAAATAAAAACTAAAATAAAAAACTAAAAGGCAAAAATCAGAGGCGCTTAGTGCTCAGATGTGTGGCGAGCAGCTTGGTGAGGTGATGTCGCTGGTCGTTCGTGTGGTCAACTTTATGGTTCCCCGAGCTTTAGATGATTGCCAGTTTAAACCACTGCTGGATGAAGTTGGGAATAATTATCCTGGTCTGCTGTTGCACAGCAGCGTGCATTAATTGTTTGTCAAGGGGGGAGGTGCTCAGCTGTTTTGCCTCTTGTCTGAGCGAAATCCGCACTTTTCTTAACATGAAAATGTTGTGCATCCCGAGTTAGCTGACACTGAGTGGCTCCTGAAATTCTACTATCTCGTGGAAATGACAGAACATCTACACCAACTCAATGTGAAAATGCAAGACGCAGTGTTTGCATTTGAAAACAATCTAGAACTCTTCATCGCCAACATTGAAACAGGTCATTTACTACACTTTGAAAAACTGTAGTAAGTTTAAAGATGCATACACAGCGAGACCCTAATCAACATCTTGATCTTCAGCAGCTAGCAGGCTTCACATCTGATCTGCTGCAGTCATTCAAAAAGCACTTTGGATATTTTCACGAGCGCACTTTTCTTTTAATTTCATCATCCATCCACAGGAGTGTGCAGTGGACAGCGCGGACCATAGTTACATCCCTGGTATCTCAGTTAGAGATTTTGATAATTTGAAGATTTGATAATTATCACAAGTTTTCTCTGTGATTGTTTCCCAATGCTCCTCACGGTATCTTGAAGGTGATCAGATAGTCAGGATAAGCACATGCGTCGTGAAACACCACATAGATTGTAGGATTCAGTAGGTTGTCCACTGCAGAGTCATGAAGGCCCTCGGTCAGGTCATCGGGGTTGAGAGGTGATGGCTCCAACATGTCCCATGTCCCTTGGCATGGTTTTCCAACCAGGACACGAGCACGGTAGATGTACTTTATACCGTTGGCATCAGGTCTGGAGTAGGTATCTTGTAATGAATACGAGGATTCTAGTCATAATCTGAGGTTCTGTGACCATCCTCTCGGAAGGATGGTTTGATGATTGATTTGACATCTATGGACCCTTTATAAAAGATTTAGCCTCCAGGTCCCTCGCAAAAATCCCAGCATTTTTTTGCTAGAGGCCGAAAATCCAAGATGTCTGCCCAGAAATCTGTTTTTTCCTTCATTTTTCCTTGAAATGCATTAATTTTACACCCCATAAATGTATTGAGCGTTAATACAAAGTTGGGCATTATGGACAATTTGCTACCAAGTACATGTCTGTATCTCCTACGGTTCCCGAGATACAGCATAGAGGTACTTTCACAGTGTAATATTTATAATAAGTGCAAAAGGCTAATATGTGTAATAGCGTAATATATGTAATAGTGTAATAGGGATAATAGTGTAATATGTGTGCATTTGAGTAATAGTGTAATAGGGTGTTATGTGTAATGTGCCGTAGTGTATTATGTGTAATATATGTGTAATAGTGTAATAGGACAATTACACTATACCACTATTGCATTACCCTAATGCACAATTGCACATGTTATACTATTACACTTCTTAGCCTATTGCACTTATTACACATATTACACTATTACACGTGTTACACTATGACACTATTACACATACTACCATAATACAATATAATGTTATTGCATATATTACACTATTACACTACTACCCTAATTAGGGATGTTAATCGACACATATTTGGAATGCCGCCCAATATCGACAATCGATCGATTTTTTTAATTTATTTTTTTAGCCCGCGGCGCCGGCGGGACCCAACGCAAAATGTTGCGGCGCGGGCGGCATGAAAATGCCTGCGGGAGGGAGAGGTCCAAGATAAAATAAGCATCGAGCAATATATAATATATAATACCAAAAGGAGAACGTTCCATACTGCGCTTGACAATGATCAGGCATGTTCTCAAAGCAAAGCACATGGCAGAGCGGGGCGCAGAGCGCACCACACAACAGACAACAGACGCGCGCCCGCACCTGGCATTCCACATTCATTAGTAGCCTAATCGACTTGATAGAGGAGTTTTCCTCTTTCGTTGCGACGGATTCCCTGCATCTTTGCTTTTTCCTGCGTCTGCTGTTAGACATGGCCAAACAACGTGAAACAGAACACTGACTGGACAAGTACAAATAATATAGGCCTGTTCTATTAACCACCAGCAGCACGCGTCTCTCTCTCTCTCTCTCTCTCTCTCTCTCTCTCTCTCTCTCTCTACCATGTGAGACCTCGGTCTTGCGCAGGAGAGATAGCTTTCTCCCATGCGTAACGCTCCATTTCGGCCTCTACAGACAGAGGTGCCTGCTCGGCGAAATAAAAGTCAATCATTGCGTCCGGCCTGTTTACCTTTTTTTTCGGCGGGTGCAGGCCGGGGCCGCTGCCGCCTCCTCCTCCTCCTCCCCGGGGAAAGCCGGACTCGCCGCGCAGAACGCAGGGGGAAGGAGGAGGACGCAGCACAGACGCGCGCAGCACAGACATGTTCTCACCACAGTGATAGTAGCCTAATAGGCCTACCCGAAATAAGCAATTCTCTTCCCTTGAAAACAGTATAACGTTGTGACGTTTTTGAACAAGAAATTACAAAGAATACAAAATAAAAATCATTAATATAAAAAAAGAAAAAAGAGGCAATTTGTCGACTCGTACTTTTTTGTGTCGACGTCAGCACGTGTCGACAATCGTGTCGGTTTCCGACTTTTTTTCACATCCCTAACCCTAATGCACAAATATTACAGTATTACACTTATTAGCCTATTACACGTATTACATATTACACTATTACCCATGTTTCACTATGACACTATTACACTACTACACTTATTAGCCCATTACACGTATTACACATATTACCCTATTACGCTATTACACATATTACCCTATTACACTATATCACTATTGCATATATTACACTATTACCCCAATGCACAAATATTACACTATTAGTCATATTACACTATTGCATATATTATACTATTGCACTTTTACACTTATTAGCATATTAGGTGTGAGACATAAGACGGAACAATACAAATTAATTTACGGACGTTATCAAAGCAAAACTGGGCTTCCATAATGCTTCAACAGTGCCACAGGTTGATCACCTCCATGCCCCGTCCCATTGATGAAATAATTTGTTAAAAAATAGTCCAGACCAAGTGTTAACTGCACACACTAATATACTTTTCAGATAGCCAACATTTCTTGTTTAAAACATATTTTTTAGTGGTCTTGTAAAGATATGCTAATTCATTGAGATAGGGTTTTGGGGTTTTCATGAGCTGTACACCATAATCATCAGGATTAAAACAAAAACAAAAACATGTTTCTGTCTTTTATAATCACATGAACAATGAATGCAGAATTGAAGTCATGTATTGTTTTTGTCCTACACAAAGAATAAATTCCTGTTGGAAATGAATGGATGCATTTACATATGTGTCTGACCAGATCAGATATCTTAGCTAGGATATCATTATACAGTACACAAATATTATAGTATTTTTTGTTTTAGAGCTCCCCTCACATGGGTGTGATTTTTTCTTTACCATTTTTTAGAAGATAGGTGTCATTGCTCATTGTTGTGTTGACGATTTAGGTGACATCAGGTATTAGACAATTATTTCTACTTTATATTAAAATATATGAAAAAGGTTTAGACCCCTGAAAATCTTTCACTTTTACAACCTTTTTAGACACTTGTGCACAGTGGGTAAGGTGCGGTATATAAATAAGAATATAGTAATATGTTTATGTCTGTTGTCTGTCTCTCTGTCTGCCTGCCTCATGTCTTCAGTGACAGTTGCACACCTCCACCGCCAGGGAGCGAAAGACATTGAGGCCCAGAGCCTCAATGCCATCTAGTGTCAGAGTTGCGACATTGAGGGGTCAGAAACTGAGCGCTCGAGCTGCTGTTCATGTAGCTTGAATACGACACACTAGATTTGGAAATACATAGTTTAGTAATGAGGGGGGCGCAAATAAGAACTATTTTAGGGCATATGTGAAAGATTAACTGTTGTAAAGTAGTTAAGCATTGTGGAGTAACGTATCGACTAAAGACTCGGTAGCATAGTGTTTATGTTGTGTAGGCCTATGTATCTAAAACGAAGGGGTTTAAGATAATTCAAGCTGGGCTGTAGCCTGTTGCCTGATATACGAGTCCACTGCATTCCTGCCCTTTTCAGGGACTTGTCCCTATTCCCAATAGAAGTCTGTGTACAAGAGCCGCCATTGGAGTGGCCCCATGAAGTGAACGGAGCTGGCGTTACTCTACGTCTATACAATATGCTCTGTTGAGGCCTAACAGTGCGTGGATGGGTCGGACTCGTTCATCGCACGTTCAAACACGTTGACCAGGAAGAATGTTTATGTTTTACTCTTGTTTTCTTAAGCAGCATGCTATGAACAAAAGGAGATGATGATCGTAGAGGATCCCAACAGTGCAGGTTAGTAAACGCATGTTTACATCACGATCAACAACAACAACCAGCGGCAGCAATAAGCTATTTGATCATCATGTCAAAAAAGGCTCCAAACATACCTCGCGTGAGGGAGAGTGACTGCGAGCTTTGGTCGGGTGCCTATATGGGCGATGTGAGTTCCAAACATGCGGACCAGATCACCATGACTGGCCTGAACTAACCGACGGTTTTCTTTATATCCGGGGCAGTTTCCAACCTTTCCAACCCCGGAGAACTATGTACATAGAGTGGCTATGTACTGTATGAAGATAAATCAGTGTTTTAAGAAATCCTTCTTCTCTGTCCCCAAAATGAGCGCATCATGGGGCAACTGCGCTACAGCGCATGCCGCTATATAGCGGCCGGAGGGTGAACTGCACTGCACTTTGAATAAATAGAGGTTAAATAGCCTACATGAAATATTTTTCCAGTTGTTTTCATGCAATGACTGGGAAATAATCACTCCTTTGTTTGCGCAGTGCATTTTGAGAAGAGAGACGGAGACGGGAGAGGACTCAGAGGATTGAGCAAAAAAAAAGAGAGAAACAGAAAACCAGATAAAAAAAGTTTCAGTCAAAGTACAGTATTATTTTTATTTTTGTTATAGACGATTTTAAGGTTTTATACATTTTGGTTAGGTGAAAAGACAAACTCCGGTGTCTAGTGTACAGGGTAAAACAAACCCACAAGGTTTTCTTTCATAGAGTTTGTTTATATTATAATCCTTTATTGTGATTCTTGCACTTTTCTTTAATTCTGTCTAGGTTATTAATTGTATATGATTGTCTGTATTATTGAAATTAATCTCAACTTATCCTTTTATCAGTTTTACTACATTTTCTGCTTTGATTCTACAGGAAAGAAAACCTTGTGGGTTTGTTTTACCTTGTAGACACTGGAGTTTTGGTTTTGGTTAGTCACCTAACCAAAATGTATAAAACCTTAAAATTGTCTATAACAGGGGTTTTCAACCTTTTTGACACCAGGGACCACCATTTATTCAGCATTTTAGCCATGGACCACCACTTGTTGACATTTTCACCCCAAAGACCTTAAACTTAAGGATTCCATTGGTTTTGTCCACAATTCCAACCAGGATTTGCAAACAAAATGGTGTGGACGTGGACGTCTTAATTAAGTAGTGATAATTCAGATGGTGAATATTTTAACTCTTGAGAGTGTAAAAATGAAACCAAATGGACCCGCAAGGGTCCATTTGGTTTCATTTTTACATTCGCAAGAGTTACATCTGTTTAATCAACTTTCCATCATTTAGCCTGGGGACCACCTGGAATCCTCTCAGGGACCACTGGTGGTCCCCGGACCACCTGTTGAAAACCCCTGGTCTATAACAAAAATAAAAATGATACTTTGACTGAAACTTTTTGGTTTTCTGTTTCTCTCTCTTTTTTTTTTTGCTCAATCCTGAGTCCTCTCCCGTCTCCGTCTCTCTTCTCAAAATGCACTGCGCAAATAAAGGAGTGATTATTTCCCAGCCATTTGCATGAAAACAACTGGAAAAATATTTAATATAGGCTATTTAACCTGTATTTATTCAAAGTGCAGTTCACCTCCCGGCCGCTATATAGCCGGGGCCGGGGGGCGCTGTAGCGCAGTTGCGCACATGATGCGCTCATTTTGGGTACAGAGAAGAAGTCAAGTAACATCCGGGGGCGGGGTACGGGGCTCGGACAGAAATGGATTTCTTAAAACACTGATTTATTTTCATACATAGCTCTCCGGGGTTGGAAACTGCCCCGGACATAAAGAAAACCGTCGGCACATCCCGGTAAGCTGCTTTGTTCGTGCGTCTGTGTATATATGTAGCGTTAATTTGACTAGAGCGATCCCCCAAGATGAATTTGGAGGTTATCGTTATAACTCCACTGGAGCCGCCATCCAAGTAATCCAAGTAAACGCCCTCCAGTGGAAGTTATATATTATGGCTATGCACGCTCCACTGTTTCTGGGAGTCAACGGAGTGCCGCCACTCTCTTCTTACTCATCTAGAGACAGAGTTCTGACAACTACATTCACTTCATGGGGCAAATCAAATGGTGGCCGCTCGCGCTCCTGGGGAAGAAAATAGCGACACTCGCAGACAGGAAGGATGAATGAATACATTCTAATGTCACATAACGGCACGAACACACTTTTATGACTATACCTTTGGAGAAAATAATCAGTGCATACAAATGAGAGAGGACATGTCACAGGATATTTTCGTATTCTTTGTTTGCATTATATTGATGCCTAAAGAGCAGAATAGTAGTTTCCCCAATAGCAATTCACTGCAAAGGAGCTTTATTGGCATGAGAAATCGCACCTCATTCACAAAGTGACACTTCCGTGAACGTCACTCTCGCGATATTCCCGCGAGACTAACTCTGTGCTGGTATCGTTTGTGACATAGCGATACCTAGTGGTATCGATTCACTTCAAAATGAACGGTGCCTCATTTCGATACTTTATACTCTCATTCTGTGCCGCCACACCTCAAATAGCGAGCAGAAGGACTGATGCTGACAAGACAAAACAGCTGTCCTGGTTGACTAATTATGACGAAGACGAGTGCTTTGACTAAAAGTTTCTCTGCATCGAAATGTTCTGCTGGCGCTGGCATAGCCTATATGCTGCCACTATAATACATCATGTGTGTATGCGCCCCCACCCTCCATCTGCGCAGCACGCACATAAGAGTCCAATCGTGGCGTGGCGTGGTGTGGTCCAATCGTGGCTTTTAAAAGTAATTTCCCCCAAAAAGTGACAAGTCCTAAGCAAATTCTTCACAGCTGTAAGTAAAGTTAAATGCCATCGCTGTGAACTAAACTTTTTTTCTTTCCTTGTGCGCCAACACTGAACACACTAACCCTGGCCCCTCTTCCCTGCTCTATGCATAGCCATAGGGTAACTGTTTTTCCCTGTAAAAAATGATGGCATTTTTATTGTTATTGCTAATAAATTATTTAAAAGGATAGCTTTATTGTAATTAATTAATTATTTTTATTTAATATTTAAGATATGATTCAACCCAACAAAATTACTATGATGTGTATATATATATATATATATATTATTTTTTTTTTTTAATATATATATATCGTATCATTTCCCAGGTATCGAGTATCGTATCAGTTCAAAGGTGAAAGGTAAAAAATGGGTTACAAAATCATGGGATGAAAAAAAAGAAATGGGAAAGATGAAGTTTCTCCAACTACCAAAGCTATAAAACAGAAAACACTCCATGGAAGAAAAAAAAAAGTTCAAACATTAAATGTTTTTCTCTCTTTGTTTCCTTTCCCCTCTTAGTTATCCAGCTCGTCCCTGTGTGTAAAATGGAGGTTAAAGAGGAGGTCTTCACTGAACAACAGGCGTGGAGCTCCAGTCTGCCCCAGGAGGAACCACAACCTCTGCAGATTAAAGCAGAACAAGAGGAGATACTACTTCAAAGACCAGTGGAGGCTGATGGGTCAAAGTCGACACTGACCGCAGTGAAAAGTGAAGATGATGCAGCCAGCACCTCAACTCAACACACGAGAATGCAAGCTGATGTAGAGGACCGTGGAACATCACAAACAAATGCTGACAGTCTCTCTTTTCACGGTTCTGAATCTGACGCCGATGATTGGCACAAGACGAGCGACATTGAAGAAAGCGATGGTGATTGGCAGGAGGCCAGCAAAAGAAAGTCAATTTCAAAAACCCGGACATCACACAAGTCACAACATGTAGAAGGACAAAGCTCGTCTTTGAGCAGCAAGCTGGCCAAGGGCACGGTATCGTCGAAACAAACACACTCCACGAGGAGTCAAACGGGGAAGAAAGACTTTATTTGTACAGAGTGCGGCAAATGTTTTAATCAGAAGAAACAATTGACGAGACACGCAAAGACTCACACGAGGAAAAGACCCTTTACTTGCGAAATTTGTGACAAAGGATTTACCAAAAGTGGTCAACTTAAAGTACACATGAGCACTCATACTGGGGAAAAGCCTTTTACTTGTAGCGTTTGCGGTAAAGGCTGTAGTTGCGTGGGTAATCTGAATAAACACATGAGGACTCATACAGGGGAGAAGCCCTTTGCTTGCGAAATTTGCGGCAAAGGCTTTGCCCGTATCGATCATATAAAAAGACACATGCATGCACATATTGGGGAAAAGCCCTTTAATTGCGTTGTCTGTGGCAAAGGCTACTACAACAGGGGCCAACTAAAATCCCACAGTAGGACCCATACTGGCAATAAGTGCAGTGTTTGTGACGAAGGATTTCTTAAAAAGGCTGACCTTAGAGTCCACATGATGACTCATGCAGGGGGGAAACCCTTTATTTGTAGTATGTGTGGTAAAGGCTTGAGTTGTGCGAGTAACCTGAAAAAACACATGAGGACTCATATGGGGGAGAAGCCCTTTTCTTGCGAAGTTTGCGGTCAAGGCTTTGCCCGTGTCGATCATGTAAAAAGACACATGAGTGTACATACAGGGGAGAAACCCTTTATTTGCGATGCGTGTGGCAAAGGCTTTGCTAACCGTAGTGGACTGAACGCACACACGGTGACTCATACAGGGAAGAAACCCTTTATTTGCAAAGTATGCGGTAAAGGCTGTTCTCAAAGTGGTGACCTTAAAGCGCACATGAGGACTCATACGGGCAAGAAACCCTTTATTTGCAAAGTATGTGGTAAAGGCTGCTCTCAAAGTAGTGACCTTAAAACGCACATGAGGACTCATACGGGCGAAAAGCCCTACACTTGCAACATATGTGATAAAGGCTGCTCTCGACTCAGTAACCTAAAACAACACATGAGGATTCATACAGGGGAAGTGCTTGGCTCATGAGGCTTAAGATAAAGAAGGAACCCATTTGATAACACACAATTGATTAAAAAAAGGCAATGACAATGACAACTGGAATCACCTAAGGTTATTGACAGTAAGCAAGGCAGATTAGAGACCAGCATAATTTAGTTTCATCATATTTTGTATGTAAAACTTAAATAAATATGGCACAGCCTGTTTATTTTATTTACTAGTTTTACCCCTTGCAAGGAACATGCATTTGTGGGATGAGCCATTGAGTGTTGAGCCATGTTTTTGTCATTTCATTTATTAAAGTGACTTTAAAGCCTTTCTTTGCCTTTCTGGCAACATCTTTTTTCTTTCAATTTAAATGTATTGCCTTTACCCATTTTTTTTTTAAATGTATAATTAAAATTAACAGAACTATCCAATAATTCTGAAAGTTTATTTTGTTTCTATTTGAATAAATTTGTGAATAAATGAATTTCATTCAAAAACTAGACGTTGCTAGCAATAAATCACAGGTTTATATGTTAATGGGAAAATGTTTGTATTTCTGCACATTTTAGTAGGCATATCTCCAATTCCATTGAAGGCCATTGGTGATTTCACAAAATGGAAATACACCTGGGAAGTTCAAATGGACTTCAAATCATACCATATTATAGTGGACATGCTGTTGGAAGCAGAAACTGATTGACGAGGCAATGAATACAAGAAGCGGGAGGGAGGTGAAATTGAGCATCAAAGAAGAAAAAATAAAATAAAAATCATTAACATGGTGAAACACAACATGATGATGTCATCAAGTTGTGTTTCATCATGTTAATGATTTTTTTTCAGACCTCCATTTCTAGGAAACACAGTATGGGGGAAATTTTGATTATGTCCACACATCTCTAAGGTATATTAATGTGGATACGCTGATGCCGCTTCAGGATTTAACAGATTGAAACTCTAGTTACAATTTTTGCAAATGGAAGGTCTTTGTCCTGTGTGAACACGTAGGTGACTGTCCAGGTTACTCGACTGAATGAAGGCCTTGTTACAGTATCTGCAATAGTAGGGCTTCTCTCCACTGTGGATACGCAGGTGTAATTCCAAAGGGCCTAGACGGTTGAAGCTCTTGTCACAGTGGAACGTTTTTTCTCCTGCGTGGATAAGCTGGTGTCGTTTCAGATTAACTAGTCGACTGAAGCTCTTTTCACATTTTTGACAGTGGAAAGGTTTTCCTCGGTGTGGATGAGCTGGTGCGTTCCCAGGTGACTCAACTGATTGAAGCTCTTGTCACAATGTTCACAGTGGAACGGTTTTGCTCCTGTGTGGATGAGCTGGTGTCTGTCCAGTTGACTCAAATAACCGAAGCTCTTTCCACAATGTTCACAGACAAACACAGGCGTTTCCTTCCTGTGTAAGCCGTCTGGTGACTCTTCACTTCTCCTGGCGCAGTTACAGGAGTCTCAGTAAGCTGTTGATGGCAGAACGATCTTGGTTGGTTTGTGTCTCCTTGTTCCTGGCCGTTTAGAGAGCTGTTGGTCGTCTGACAGGTGGCTGATATGGCTGGGTGTTGGTATTCCTCGGCCTATATTATGAACAAAAATGGAAAACAGCTTTTTTGAACACATCATATAGGCAGAGTACAGGCTAGTCGAGGTCACACACAATACAAACTGTCACCAGCTATGACTAACAACACCACTTTGTTCAGGCGTCGCTGCAGTGTCCACGTGTTCTGGATTTGGAACGATCTGGATTTGTGTCCTGATTTGGCATGATTGTTAGGTGATTTCACAAAGTTCAGGGACCACTGGGGATTCAAATGAATCACCGGGGATTCAAATGAACCTTAAGCGGTGCACCTCTAAATCTTAGTTAATTAAAAAGCACCAATGAAAATATAGCAAGAGAGAAGTTCTGTGTCCAAGTACTTAGAACTAGTACTAGTTTATTACCAGCTACAGTATGGGGGCCACTGTTTTCAATGTCTACGATTCGTGCCTGTGTGTGGGGTCAGTGTGTGCCAGGAACCAAAATAGATGTTACTATGTTATGTCACGTGTTGTGCTTAGTTGCACACAACAATAAATGCCAAAATGGGTAATACGTAATATGTTACTCTGCCATGCCAGATTAGAACAGATTTACAAGCTATCAACAGATAGTTGAGATGCCCAGTACCTGTAGTTGGTAGATCCTAATCCACCGCAGCATTCTACACACATGACGGACTGCAGCATTAGAAGTCGCCTCTAAACAGATTGCATTACATTCCAAGCCAAGATTACATTCCTATTCTTTTGCAGGTGCAGGGGCGGATCTAGGCATGGGCATGGGGGGGGGGGGGGCAATGCCCCCCTAAATGCCCAGTCTTCCCCACCAAACACAATGGCATGCAAAACAACCCAAGATATTTCAAATTAATGTGAAACACTACTACTGCTACTAACTAACTACAGTTGTGGCACCACTAAACCAACAGCATTTCATCATTGAAAACAGAAGGCTCTCTGAGTCAGACCTTTAGCTTTATGTATGCTGCGTGTCTGCAAATTCAACAACAACTGATGCTATTATTGATGCTTAATTGCCTAATAAAAGTCCTGTAACCAAAAATGGTATGGGTGTGGCTTTATTTATGCCACGGGCGATGAAGCCTGTGTTCTCCTGCCGCCCCAATTGGGAAATGTTACATCCGCCCCTCTGCGGGTGGGAGGAGGTGGACTTGGAAAAAGAATGAGGTAATTATGTACAGTAACATCCAATACTCTTTGATTCAAGTGATATAATATGATTCATTGTTCTAAAGGGGATATACAGTAAGAGGCTACTTACTGTAGATGTTAGGCTGTAAAGACCTAAATTGCTCTCCCAGGTAATATTGCACAACACTGATAATACTTCACTAATCAACTGCGAACGAAACATGTGTGTGACAAAGTGTAGGAATTGTAACAATAGCATGAAAACATTTAACCTTGAGTTTCATGAGGCATTACATTACAATCTGTGTTTTAATAGTTAAAAAAGTTGTGGGTTTGAAAATTAAATAAAACTAACAGAAATTATTGGCAAAATACCCTTAGTTTTAGTTTTTATAAAGCTTTACTGTACCATACGACCAGTTGATATGAGAGCTGAGAAATAATGGACCGAAGTTGTCATTGACCAAATTATTGCTGATTTATGTTTTTATCTTTTTTGAGTTTTTATTATATAAAACCTTTTGGGAAATGTTACATCCGCCCTGGTCCCTTAGTGATTTAGTGGTAACCAAGTACGTTTACTTAAAGGGCATAACAAAAAACACGACGCCCGACTGCAACGCAAGGCCCGTCCTCTAACCCTAATGCCAAACATAACCTCCAGCACGTCACCCACTGACACAGGGCTTACAACACGGCGGCCAACGGATCACCGGAAGTTTTCGTCTTATCAACGCAGTCAGTCGTGTCAGTCGGCTCGCAGACAACATGCCTGCTCGAGGAACTCGGCTCAATAAGCAGCATCATGGTAATTATCGCTTGGTAACAGTCAAAGCGGGTGAAATATTTCACAGTATTGTGTTTTGATTTTCACAGATTTCAAGGTAATAACACTGATAAACAATGCAGACTAATGAAAATGTGACAATTCAGTTTCAGAGTATAACAATCCTTTATTTTTTTAAACAGTGTTACACAAGGGTAGGAGTGGCGGGTGGGATGGGTGGGGGTGGCACACACAAAAGACACTTCATGAAGCTGCTAGGTAGAGACTGGATGGTGGCTGGATGACTATGAGCAAAAACCCATGGAGGGTGACTTGAGATGTTTCACTGGGCTGAAAACCTTACTGGTCAATCGATAAAGACGACATTGGACAAAACAGCCAGCAGGGGTCAGGTTTACAAAAAATAAAACAAATACATGTTTTGGAAACTTTCCCAGTGTGTAATTGTGTTTAAATCACTGAAGCATTGACGGCTGTAGAGTCATCGGCGAGATTTCTGCATGTTCATTCATTCGTTTTATACGTTAAGACGACCCTTTCGGCAAGGTCACGCGACACGGTCAAACCGCAACTTCACAAAGCTTCAAAGAGAATCGCACGAGGCGTACGCATTGGCTTTGACGTTTTTTCGATACAAATCGGTTCTGCTGTTGTACAAAAAGAAGATGATCGACTGGAATACAAAGACAATTATGAAAACGACGGTGAGAAAAAAGTGGGACTACAAACATGGATGTGAAACATTTTTTGGGGAAAAAAACCCTACTAGAGCCCAACATCTCTGGTGAAAACGTTATAATAGGCCCGCTGGTTTCAAAGAGCACTCAAGCCCCGCCCCGACCTTCAGAATCACAAGTAAAGCTCCTCGTGCTAAAAAAGTTAACACGGAGGAAGTGATGGCAGAGTGCCGATTTATAGTGGTGTTCTGAACGTGTCAAAAACACTCCCTAAATATATTAAACAAAAAAAAAATTGAAAAGGGGGGGACAAATCCCACCTGTCAAGAAGAACTATAGATCGGTTCACAGAAAAGAAAAAAAGTGTACAATATTGAGAAAGGGAAAAATAAAACTAAAAATATCTATTTTTTGTATGATATATAACCAATGCTTTTGTTTTGTTTCATTTGGAACAGGAAAAAAAAAAAAAAAAAAAAAAAAAAAAACGTTCCAGCTGCCTTGTGTTGGATGTTTTAATAATCATCACGCCGAGCAGGGAAGAGAAATGCTGCCCCCCTCTGGAATGTTCACGTTACTGCATAGTAGAAGTAGAAGTTCAAACCCCCAGTGTCTCCCAATATTACCCATAACACCTCTGGCTCAGAAACTAAAGAGGACATTTAAAACCTTTTTTTTCTCCAAAGCTATAAACTTGTACCTTCGTTTGCGTAAATACAGTAATAATCAATCTCAAGTATATCTCAGTAGTTGTCTGAGAATGTGGAAAAAAAAGATTAAACGGATGGAAAATTTAGTTTACTTTTGTCTTAGTCTGAAATGCCCCTATTAGCTAAGCTTACGAGATCCAGCCAGGGAAAAGGAGGCATGGTATAAAATGTAGGCAAGCCCGAAACAAAAATGTATTTCTTGAGATGCTTTTCCCAAAAACAAAACAAACAAAAAAAAAAAAAAAAAAAAAAAAAAAAAAAAAAAAAAAAAAAAACGGGTGTGCCAAAAGTACATACAATTGTTTTTTGCTCTGAACCTTGAACTATGCATTAATTTATTAATTTTTTCTTCAAATTATTCCATGTTTTTTTTAACCCAAACATTTTCAGTGAAAAAAAAGAAAAAAGAAAAACAAACAAACAAACAAAACAAAACAAAGTGAAAATTCTATTTGGACCACGGAGGACGCCAAACCCTCACAGATTTTTTTTCTTTTTGTCCTGAACCGCTATACTGGTACTGACTGTTGCAAGGCTGGTGTTAACGTCAACTTACTTACCCCCTTCCTTCCAACATACCAAATTGACTTTCTTTCGCATGGCCGCAATTCCAGCAGCGTCTCTCGTTTTTGAGGTTTTGAAGAAAGCGTTCGTGTGAGACTAATAAAAAAATATATAAAAAAACGTCACGGTTAAGATAGAGTAGTGGTTTCAGTGGGTTAGAAGAAGGTTCTTTGCCATGTTGGTCTCTCCCCGAGAACAGTTACAGTATGTGGCCGAGACAGACTTTAAACCCTGAACAGGTTATGGTCTAGGATCTACAAGGGTTTGCGGTCCTGATAGACAATGTGTCTGACATGAAGCTAGGAGGAAAAAAAAAGACAAAAGAAAGAAAACATTTTTGAACCGTTACGACATACAGGCTCTGAAACGGCACATAAAAACACTAGGTTTGAACATTGGTCCAGTTAGAGTAGTATTGAGGATACTGTTTTTTTTGTTTTGGTCATATGGTATTCCAGTTATTTGGTCCTCGATAGTACAAAACTGGATTTTCCTTAGCTTAAATTCAAGTTATGTCGGTGACTATTCAGCCAAAACAAAGAGGATTGACGCTGCATTCGAATTATTTTTGACACGCTCAAATGCTACTCTGAGATTGTCGCCGCGGGCTCAAGGCCTGTATGCATCACTTGTCCATGTTTCTACACAAGAAGAGCGTGTTGGTTAGTTGGCACCGCAGTTCAACATATAAGCAACCACTGCAGAAAAAAAACACAACGCTGCTTCTTTCTCCCAATGACACACCAGTGTTTGCTGGACCTCTCTCTCTCTCTTTCTCCCAATCAGGAATTTACATTTTTCACCGCTCCCCTCCATTATACCTGTGACCCCCGCCCCCAGAAAAAAAAAGACACGACAAGACAAGGGAAGGTGTGGAGGGTCTGCCGCTTCCTCCCCAAATAACCTTCATCTAGTACTGTACAGAGTGCACAGCTTTTTTGAGTCAGTTCACTTCCAATTCGACTTTGCTTAAAAAAACAAAACACAACAAAACTTCACTCGCCGAGGATGGGGGGCAGCTCAATCAGCCACGTTATTCCTGTTGGGTTTTTTTTCTTTCGAAATCCGAGTGGATGACGAGATATACAAAATTCTTTATTAGGCTAAAACTTTTTAATTTATTATTATTTTTTTTCCTTTTAAATAAAATACAAAATAAGTGGATTGGAAGATGAACTGACACACAAGGAAATGTGGATGAGAAAAAAAACAACAACTCTACTTCAACAATAAGAAACGGTGGAATCATAGAACTTCTCCTAAAACTTCTGGTTGATTGGTGGCATCCGCCCAGATTATTACAGCCAACTCCTCTTCCCTGGAATTTCAGTGTAATTACAAAAAAATAATAAAATAAATCAGTTACTATAACAGAATTAACGGAATATCATATAACACACCATTTCTCCATGTTGCAGATGTTAAAATGCAATTACACTGAGATTAAAAACAGGGGATAAGGGGAGCGAGTTGTAACTAAAAAGAAAAGAAAAGCGGGTACCACTTTCGCAGGGACACACCGAGACCACTCCTGCACCGGCTGAAACTGTATCCTAAACTAAACTTAATCGAGCGCCGATCGACTATCAGTGACTATTCTGCACTGACTGGCACCCTGCTGAGTTCAGTTCTGAGTTCATGACAACATTTGACGGATATAAAAGACGTCCTTGTCAAGAACCTGATATTTCTGTGAGTCCGGTGAATTATGTGGCACCGCTTGACCATACAAATGGAACCAAAGGATCGCTTTGGGTCCATCTGTTGTACGCTCTTGCAGGTTGAGTTTTAAGCAGACGATTTCTTTTTTTTTTATTGTGCTTCGTGCAGGCTCAGTGGTGTTGATGCGTCCCAGACACAGAAATCTTTTTTTTTAATATCATAGCAACACATGGCAGATACAACAACCGATCTTCTCTCTTTTTTTTATATATTCAAACAATAAAAAGAGAAAGCGCTAGTAAAAAATAAAAACACGCTACAAATGTTAATCTAACAAAAGTGGTTCTTTTTTTCATCTTCAAAAAGAGTGAGGATTTTTTTTGTCCGTTTTTTTTTCTTCGTTTCGGAGTGAGGGGAGGGGGGGGTTATTTGTACACACCACAGACACACGGAAGAAACACCGACCGATCCCTCTACCGCTCTTTCTCTCTATCTCTCTCTCTCACACACACACACATACACACGCACATCTCTCAAATCTCTCCTATCCCCCTTCTCCTCCCCCTCTCCCCAGGTCGCTCCTCTTCCTCAGTCAGTCATGGTCGGTTGGTTGTTGATGTGATGAAGGACTCTGACGCGGGACAATGTGTGACGAGGGCCTCTTCAACTCTGGAGGACCAGGGACGGGGGCAGAGGGCGAGGGGAGGGAGGGAGGAGAGACACATGGGGGGAGAAGAGTTTGTTGTTTACTACTATTATTACTGATAGACCTAAAGACCTTAAAGCTCCTACATGTAATTTTATGGTCAAAATATTAAAGAGTAGGTATCACGGATATTTCCTTTAAAAACTAATGACGCATATCTATCAATGACCCCCTAAAGATGTCCAGAAAAAAAGTCGTTTCAGAAAAAATACAATATATAGGCAGAGTTGAAGAAAGAAGTTGAGCGCCCCCCCTGCTTCCCTGAAAAGGTTGCATTCGGGAAAATAGCCGAACGCGCCTTCGCGTGACGTATACAGTGGTACGCTCGGCCAACTTCGGCGAGCAGGTCGTGCAGCTCAGCTTCCGGCTAAAGTTATCCACAGTAGCATAGCATAGCATAGTAGTAGGATAGCCTACCCAAATACAATACAATTAAATTATATTTGGCAGCGATCAGCTGCTTAGTTGTCATGATCTTCAAGATCACATGTGCGTTGGTGCATACGCACACACGCGTTGCGATCGAGGTGCGACAATAATACTTTTATAGAGACTAACTAATGTTCTTCTAGTTCCGTCTGAACCCCACTCTCTGCTCCGTCCCTCCGAGTCCGCTCCGAGATGGGAGCTGCACTAGAGGAAGCACAGGGTAGAGTGTAGGACTGCAACCCTGCTTTCTGGTCTCAACTCTGGGTTGTCATGCTTTATTTATAGATTTGTCGCCCGCTCTGGCCCCGGGGATGCAAGTGATTGTGGACCCTGGCGTCTCTAACTTCACGTTTCTTACTATAGAACTACCAATAACCAGAGTTGTAGTCTTGACTGTCTTGTCGACCCGCGGCCGTTTGTATGGCGAGTCGACAGACTCACTGTCACTAATGGGTGTAGCAGTGAGTGGGGAAAAGCTGTTTGAAACGTGGAGTGGTTGGTGTCCCGTGTGCTTATGTGTATGACTACGCTTCCTTCCAGTAACAGTCACCCAGCCGCCGTCACGATCTGATTCGTGGGGACCCCGATCAGCCGCGGTGCGCGGCTGACGGTGGCGTCCCTGTGTCCGGGTGCGAGCGGTGGGCGAGCTAGCCGCACCACCGCTAGCACTTTTAACCAGAGCCTCCAGCTCGATCAGCCTCTCCGTTAGCACAGAGATCGCATTGCATTTGTTACACAGACCCATCGACCCATCCAAAAGCAGTGGGGTCGTAACTATGCATGCGGCACTCGATGCACACGATAGGGCTAGAGCGAGAGGGGGGCTCGGGAGAGGATGCAGCCGCCGCCATCACAGCGCGGCCCGGTACTAGCAGTAGCAGTAGCCGCTAAGCCGGTGCCACTGCTAGGTGGCTAGGCTATCAAGCCAAACAGCCAAGAAGAAGTTACTACATTAGAGTCTATGGGCTCGCGCAAGTACATGAACCACGTAACCAGACTATTTTCTGCCCCCTCAATATCGCAACTCTGTCTATTTCCCCCCCATACCGACACCGAGTAAACCTCACTAGCCTGCCCAAGAGACTAATCTCTTCATGGGCAGGCTAGCGAGCGTGGCCCGCTGGAACCAGCCTGGAGGATACAGTGACTCAAGAAAGACACGCCCCCCAAGTCTGTGTAGAAATGCGAGCCGTGCACAGCCGTGTTTCCCAGTAGATAATGCAAAATCGGCTGGCGGATTATTTACAAAAATTCTCGAGTGCATAGTATAGCGGTCCCTGGTCATGCTAACCAAAAAAGATTTTTATTTACTTCATTAACATGACGCTAAAATAATGGAATTCCGAGGAGTTTTTAACATGTGTTTCCTAGGGTGTGACGTCAGCGTGTTCTACTGGTGACGCGCTGTTTTGGGTCGGGCTTTTCCGAGCTGGTGGGAGGGTTTTTTCAGAAGAGTGGCCTCCGACCTGACACAGCAGTGAAACGGCTTTATATAGCCATATGTTTGCATTTTCGAATGTTATCACAACTTTGTCATAGTTAAAATGAGAAAAAGTTGATATTAGCATGATACCCTGTCTTTAATTACATTATTTTTTATTATGTTTTCCATGAAGTCTTCCTTTAATTAAATCATCTCCAGAAAAAAAAACTTTTTTGACGGCTCTACTGTAGGGGCAGCTGGAGGCCTCCTAAAGAAATCCCTATAGGCTTTGTCATTGTCTAACAAGTCCTAAAAAATTGTTTACATGTTATTAGATTTATTATATAAAACATTTAGTACATGTTATTAGATACCATTAGAAACACACAGTGAACACTTTAGTTCCCTGAGTTATTAAATATCTGCTAAATATCTGCATTAACGCACAACTGTGAGGCAGCAGGAGTTCCGAAAAGCACTGCAAAATGTACTCCCCTCTTCGCTTCGTCATTACCTGTGTAGAGTCAATCGTCCTCCTCTGCCAGTTCAGTTTCTTTATGTACCACCACTCTGGTGACTGACATGTCAGGATGCTGCTCTTTAGCCTCCTTAATGGCCTGGGCCAATGCCTGCGGTACGGCAGCACACCACAGCAGGCAGGAGGTGGGGGAGGGATAAGGAGGGGAGGGGTGATGGTGTTAAATGAAAACACTAAATAAAACATGACCAAAAAAAATAATGAACACGTAACATAACGCCATTTCACAGCACACAAGCTGATAATCAACACTTAAAGGAGAACCCCACACATTGGGCATCCATCTAGCTTGGTTGCTGTGACATGATGCATAATGCCCTTGATTTTTGTCATAGTTGCCCCTTTTCCTACATTTAACCCTGAGGTCCCCCTCCCCCCAATGCAGTTTGCATTGCCGCAGGTTGTCTTTATTCTAATGTGGATATTTTAGTAGTTCCAAACTTATTTTATTTCCACACATCACATCAAATCACAAACTACAAGATGGGCCGCTACATGATTTTAAAAAACTCAGGTGGCCCCCGTGGAACAGGAGTTTCAACCTGAGTGATTGGAGAGGAGAGTGGCAGAAGGGAGGGGAGGAGAGTAGGAGGAATTGATTACCTCTGGGATTACAAGTTTGCCTCAGAATGACATAAAACGCATGCATGAGTATCAGTATACTATTAAAATATGATATGTGGGAAAAAAATAAGTTTGGAGCCACTAAAATACTGTATGTGCAATAGAATAAAGACAACCTGTGGCAATGCAAACTGTGGGAGGGTAGGTGGACGTCAGGGGTGGGATGTGGAACAGGGGGCATCTCTGACAAAAATCAAGTGCAATATATATATATATATATATGATGTCACAGCGCTCAAGGTAGATTGATGCCCAATGGGTCTTGGTATGGAATTCTCCTTTAAGACGGGAGGAGGGAAAAGTAAACGCAGGGAACTGGATTCAAGTGAAGGACGCACACATGGGGGGGCAAGGGACCGTGACCAGGGGGGTGGGGGTGGAGGTTAGGGGGGCCTAACCCTCTGAGACGTTATTCTCAACCCCCTTTGGCAAATATAGAACTTGGATTGGGGCTTACATCTCATATTTGCCACGTCAGGATTTAGCTAGATTAAGACAATACATATGAAATCAAGCTAGCCGATGGAAAACAATTAGATTTAATGGGAACTGTAAAACAAATTTGGAAAAGTTGTGAAATGCCAGATTTCCATTTGTATAGACAATCCGCGTGCGACTCCGGTCTGATCGTGTTGCTATTTTATCGTGTGGAAACAAATCAAAACGGACAGACAGACAGACTTACAGGCAAAATCAAACCAACGAATGATGACATACATGACTGGAACGTAAACAAAGGAGTCATAATAAAAGTCATAATAAAATAACACATGGAAGGATTACAATCTCTAGAATGAATGGGATGCATGGACAGGCGGATGGACGGATAGGATCTAGGGATCGATGGATCCTAAATCCTGGACAAACTGGGACTGAGACTCCTACTGCGTGATTGACAGCTCAAGGGAGGGGGGCAGGACCCGTGCGAGGGCGACCTGCTCGCGACTGACCTGGTCGTGGTCGATGTCCGAGTCGCCGGTGATTACGATGCGCTTCTCGATCCTTGTCTCCGACAGGCCGCCCTTTAGTGTCTGCAAAATACAAACAGATCACGATGGCTATTTATTGCAGTAACTTGGTGAAGTGTGCGGTAGCAGTAGTAGTATAGTGACCGGACCTTGGTGATGTGCGTGGTAGCATTAGTTGTATAGTGACCGTTGGTGATGTCTGTGGTAGTATTAGTAGTATAGTGAGCGTACCTTGGTGATGTGTGTGGTAGTAGTGGTACACAAAGATTCAGAAGTGATTGTCTGAGCAGTCATCAAAACGCCAGGCTCGCCGTCCCCACTGCCATCCAGCTAGAGAGAGAGAGAGAGAGAGAGAGAGAGAGAGAGAGAGAGAGAGAGAGAGAGAGAGAGACTGTCAATATCCTTGTCGACAGAAACAAATATGCACACACGGCAAACTCCACATATTAACAGGGAGACGCAGTAGAGTGCCCAGCCTTGGGCCAGTGTGCGTCACACTGTTGCCCAGAGAAACCACAAAATGCTCTAGTCAGGCTCAGGCCAGTGGACCTAATCAGCCAAGGTCCCCTCACCTGCCTCTGCCTCAGTCACATACCTGCTAATTGATTACTGAACACTTTGGCCGCTTTAATCCAATGTAAAAAATGTCTTAAAAAAAGAAAAAAGCGTTTCATCAGTGAAAATCATTGTAAATGTAAATTGTGTTGGCTTATGCAGTCAAATTGTTAACCTGTTTACTTTTCACAGAGGTTGCACTCTTTACACAGGCAGACAGACTTGTCAATATACAGTATTGAGATGTCTGTAGCACAATTTGAAATGTACACCATGCGGCCAGAAAAAAAAAGTGTGTTTGACTAGGGTTTGACATTACACATTATTAGCATTAATTAACAGTATTAGTATTACTTGGCATCATTAACAACACTTAGCATTACTTAGCATTATTAACAATACCTAGCATTAGCATTACTTAGTGTTATTAGCATTAACTCATTGACCGCGATCGGATCTTCTTTGTTTCCTCTCCAATGCCGCGGCTCAAACCAGTTCGATCGGTAAAAAAGCCCTTATTTTGAAGCTCAGATCTCCTAAACAGGATGTGCTGTTTCTGTTATGCTGTGTCTGTTGTCTTGCCTAATCGATCATCTGGCGATGTACCCAAAAACATCCGGTTCACAAGTCAGGAAGAGCTGTGTAGCCCTGGCTGCTTAACCCATGCGCCAGCGACATTGAGGGGGCAAACCGGAGGAGAGCCGTTTGAATGCATTGGAGTGAATGCATGTCAATGGGACGGAAAAAAAAAGTTGTCCCCAATTCTGTCCCAAATGAAAGTCAGCAACGGGATGATCATCAGACGATGCGCACGGACTAATAGTTGGATTAAAGAATGAAATCTACATTTCCGCGTGATACGAGCCGTCGTCGTGACCGGCGGGGGTATTCTAACGGGATGTCCACGAGCAGCGCGTGGACGGCAGAAAAACTATTAACAATACTTGATCACTGCATTATCACTGCTTAGCATTACTTACTTAGCATTAATTAGCAGTATTAGCATTACTTAGCCTTATTAACAATACTTACTAATGCTAATAATGGTAATAGCATTACCATTATTAGCATTAGTTAGATTAGATTGCTAGATTGCTTCAGCCACTCGGTGGCACGCTATGAGCTTGTAGATCTGATATTTTTTGAAGAATGGTGAAAATGTGGCGCCAATATTTTTCAGGTCAAAATGGGTTAAAAAGGGCCAGGTTTGACACTATGCCGTGCCGTGTGTTTGTATGTGTGTTGCGTGTGTACCTGCGCGGCTTCGTATGTGATGGTCTTGGTCTCCGTGTGGACGATGGGAACCTCTTTCGTGGCGATCTCCGTCTTCTGGGCCGCGAAGGTGTCCGATATGGTCACCATCTCCGTCTTCACCACGGGAGGCTGGGGTTTAGAGCCAGGTATACATGTGTTAAAAAACATCAAAAAACAAATAAAAAAAACGCACACACAACACACACCCATAGGAACCAACAGAACAGAAACCATAGCAGACACACTCCATGCATGCGTATTTGACTGCGTTCGGCTCACATTCCAGTCACTTTTCCTAAAGCAATTAGCCCTTCACCAAGTCCCTCTCCATTCCAGCCTTGTCCAATAGGCACATTAGAAAAGGAAAGCTTGACCTGCATAGCAACAGTTGCTAAACTATTTGGACTGGCCATTGGACGGTGGACTAAACTCCACCCCAAAGGGTGGGTTTTTTGAGAAGGGCTAATTAACAGCCATGCATGAACATCCACACACACACAAAATACATGCGAGTAGGTGCAGCCCATTTCAGCCAAAGGACAGATGAACAAACATGCGTGGACACAAGAACGCACACGTCATCATGCACATGGAAAACAAAACATAGAATGTCCCCGTTCTGCTGCTTAGACCCACACAGCCACCCAGCATGTCAACAATGAAGCGGAAAACAACAAAATGCAGCGGAACGAACATTAACGCACGTAATGGTCGCCCTACTGCAGTTTTGTTTGTCGTGGATGTGCATGCATCCAAAATGAACGAATGACAGGCATCTACGCCAGGCATTCTTAACCACTGAAAAGTACCACTAGTGCTTCGTCGTGGTATTAAGCAATGGGCGAGCTTTTGCGATGTGTTCTCTCGCTTTTTGGAAAAGTGGTTAAGCGCCCCTCCAAAATAGCCTTAAATTAGGCATGAATGTAGTATAAGAATCCAGTGGGCGTAGAAAACATGCTGTTAGTAACTTTGTTTTGGAGAGTTCTCCCCCTCGATGTAAACATGAAAACCCATGACAGTCACAGTGCCAAATGTACACCAACATGCAAACACAAGATGTTGTTGACCCCCCCCCCCCCCATGAAAATGAGCGGCGTTCACAATGACATGCAAAAAAACAACACATTGGCAACCCGACATGCAAGTGACGTTGATGTAGATGAAGTAAAAACAAGCCCAGGCAGACTTTATCCCTCATTTTGGTTGGCAGCGGGGTAATTATGTTAAAAGAAAACAAAGAAAAAAAGAAACAAAAAGGTAGGTTTTGTATTGTTTCATCCGTTGCCAACCACCAAGCAAGGACAAGTCCTACGGTAAAACACGAACACTCAAGCACATGCACAGCAAAGGAAATACATCTAAAAGCCCCGCCAAAAAACACCCACACAAGCACACATGTCATTTTAACCACATCTATACAATGTAATATGATATAACACATGATAATATTGTATGTACATCAAGTGTGATATGAGATGTAGCATTGAAAAACAATACAGGCAGCGACAGCAATGAGGCACACTTTAGGAGCATTGGAGGAAGGGGCGAGGGGAGCCGGTGGATAATGGGCTGAGGCTAAAATTAAATGACACGAGAACAGTTAAAAAATGAGATTGAACGAGGCCGTGGGAACATTTACACTGACACTAACAACAACACACCAACATAAGTCATCTCTCTCTCTTTTTGTCCGGGGAAGGTCTTGAACTCAGCTGTTTTTTATTGTTTCATGTTGTTAAAGACTATGGCCACAAGGACAGAATTCTGGGACAATATAGCTCATAATAGTCACGTGAAAACCTTGCCACTTGAAAATCTGCTACAATGGCCATATCCCATCTATTTCGCCACAACGGGGTCGTCCGTGTGTTCGGAAAATTGGATGCGGCATGCCTTGGGCACCAGCTCAGTGGCCTTGTGGTTAAAGTGTCCGCCCTGAGATTGGGAGGTCGGGGTTCGAATCCCGGCCGGGTCATACCAACGACTCTAAAAATGGGACCCAATGCCTTCCTGCTTGACACTCAGCGTCATGTCCAGGGGGTGTACTTCAAGCTGCGTCATGCTACAGAAACAGGAGATAAGCTCCTGACCTATATGGGCCTCAATGGTTCAGCTGGGTTCAGCTTGCCAGCCATGAATGGCTGGCAAGGCTACTTACTGTACTTCTGTCTTGGGCATATATGCTTTGTAGTGACTGACAACACTGTCATACTGACAGTAGTAAAAACAAAAGTTTTTTGCAGTGGAAGAACTCATTGCAACATAGGGGCAGGTGTACATAGGGACAAAGGCCAGGCCCTTTGACTATTATTGACAGAGAAGTCGACTACCGGTAATGTCCGACTAGTACTGCGCAAGCTGTCTTAGTTTTAACTCCCTATTGGAGATACCAGGTCTTCTCTACGTGAAGAAAACGAGGTTTTCAAGGTGACAAAGGGTGGGGCAGTGGCTCCAGTGCACTAGGTGTTGGCTGGTGGGGTGTTGGCTGTACTGGACAGGGCAGGAAGTGGGTGGGGGACAATAGGTAGCGTCTACAGTTGGCAGGCGGGATAGACCAAAGCCCAGGGAAGCTCTCGGCAAACTGACCCCACCCCTGGGGAAGGGCAGAAGGAATGGGCTCTATGCACACACGCCACCGTGGAAAAGAACTTGGGGACACCCCTGCCCTTCTCCTACTTCCTTCACAGGTGTTACTACCGAATGGGTGTCGAATTAGGATACAAATGAAGGCTCTCTTTTAGGACCCTTTTTCCTGAGGGTGTACAAATGGAACCAAATGGACATGCTAGGGTCCATTTGGTTCGTATTTGTACGTTCAAGAAAAAAAACTAGTAATAAAATGGGTGGAATTCCCTTTTAGCGTGGAATTCCCTTCTAGCTGGAGAATTCCACCCCAGAAGGGCTTTCTTTCTTTTATTTGCAGTTGATTTATTTCCCCCCCAATAAGTGGTCCAGTTGTTATTTTGTGGGAAAACTCCTACCCCACCATGTGCTTAGAATGGGGCCATGGGATGTTGTTGACATCCCCAGAGAGCCTCTCCAACGTTGAAGTGGTCAGCCCTAGTGGTTATAGTGTGAACTGAAGGTGAGCCCGTGGATTCATGACAAACCCCGTGCTCCTGGAGCACCAAATTTTGGTGTCCGAAAGTAGATGCGACTTCCGGCGGGTTTCCAGGTGCTCCAAAATGCCACTGAGCAACTTGTATTGAAATGAATGGCCAGTGTGCGTGGCTATTGCTCCAGTTAACTCTCTATATTTTATTACTCTATGAAATTCCCTTATATTTCCATTGCTCCAAAATGTTTTTTCCTTTTTGTAAATAAGAAAAAAAATATATAATATAATTCTCTCTCCACTGTGTCAATAGTGTGTTGACGGTCACACTTTCACTTTGGTTCAGTCACGGTTCAGCCGGTTTAAAAGTGAATGTGAAAGGATGTGTGTCAACCCACTATTGACATGACGGAGAGACAATATATGGCAAAAAAGATGCATTTTGGAGTGATAGAAATAGGTGAATTTTAACGTCCCATAGCCTCTTTCTAAGCATATGGTAGGGTAAACAGCCAATATTGAGTGTTTTTTTTTTTTTTTTTTTTTTTTTTTTACAAAATAACAACTCGACCACTTTTTGTGGAAATGAATCAACTGCAAACAAAGATAAGGAAGAAAAGCCATATGGTGTGGAATTCTACTTTAAAAGTGTCCTTGTGTGGCTTCCAATTGGCACCCCACAAAATTGAGAGGCGCTTGAGAAGGCCTAAATCGTTTCACGGGTAACACCTGCAAAGGAAACATACGGACGACCACGTGAAGAAGACCCCCCCACCCCCCCGAAAGCAGGAAGAGCATATTCATGAAGGGGAAGGCGGGGTTTGTTGTTGTTGTCGTTGCTGCGCTGGAGCCCATTACCTCGGAGCAACAAATAACCTGTGGGCGGGGCGGCTCCTCCTCCACCAACGAGGCCTCTCCGTTCACTCTGGGCTCCGCCTCCTCCACCAAATCCTCCTCCAACTCCTCCTCCGCCTCGGCCAAGGAGCAGGCGGCGACCGCCGCCGCTCCCTCCTCGCTCCTCCCGTGCCCGTTGGGGGTCGCCGCCGCCAGTGCTGTCGGTGGGGCCTCGTCGGGCGTCACCATGGGGTCTTCGGTGCTCTCCTCCTCCTCCATCGTTGTCGTCGTCGTCGCGGTGGTAGCGGCGGTCGTCGTCTGCTGCCTCTCCTCTTCGTCGGCCAGTGCTCGGGCCAACACCTCCTCCACCACCTCCTCTGCCACCTCTACCAGGTCTTCTTCGACGTCCTCCTCCTCCTTCCGTCCATTCTCTTTGGGCGTGACGGCGCCCAAAGACTCCTGAACCTCCTCTTCTGCTTCCTTCGGAGCGGCGACTCCGGAAGCTTCCGGTTCAGTCGCGGACGTCTCCTCTTCTTCGACGGGAAGGCGAGGAGGAGGAGCGGCGGCCTCTTTTTCTTCTTCTTGGAGCGATTTCTCCACCTCCTCCGTCTTCACCTCCTCCTCCGCCTTCTTCTTCTCTTCCTCTTCGACGCGCTCCACTTCCTCTTCTTCTTCGGGGATGCGCGGCGGGTGGGTGACCGTCACCGAGCCGTCGGGCCGGTACTCGGCCTCCTCGTCGCTCTCGCTCTCCGACGAGACGTAGCTCTCATCGTGCGTTCCGCCGGCGGTCGTCGGCGCCTCCTCTTTTTCTTCTTCACAGCCCAATTCCTCCTCTGCCGACTTCACTGCCTGTTCCTCGGGGGTGGCGGCCTCGGCGGGGGCGGGCTCAGGGGTGGAGGTGGTGGGGGTGGATCCGGGGGCGGGGTCAGGAGGGGAGGAGCCAGCGGCAAGGTCGGGCCGTTCGATGATGGTGACGACGATGGAGGGTTTGGTCGCCTTGGAGACTTCCTGGACGACAACCGTCTCCTCTATTTCAACCTCAGTTGTCGTCTATACACACATGCACGCATACACACACACCAACCAACATGGACACACACAGCGAAACATACACGACACACGCGTGGAGACAAAACAAAAAAAGAAAAGTGTAACGTGACCACAGGACGTAAAATGAAACAGTAAAAACAAGCGACATGTACTGCAAAATAAAAGGTTACGAGACATGAATGTGTGTGTGTGTGAGAGAGAGAGAGAGAGAGAGAGAGAGAGAGAGAGAGAGAGAGAGAGAAAGAGAGAGAGAGAGAGAGAGAGACAGATGGCTGGAAGTTCAACAGGAGCTGAAATGAAAAATGGGTTGAGTTTTGCCATCAAGCATCAAATGAATTCACGACATCAAATGAAAAGAAGCCCAAAAGAATGTCTCAAAAGAGGATGGACGGATGGATGGAGTGGCGGAGAAGAAGCTAAGGAGGACCACCTTTCCGGGTTCTTTGGTGTCAGAGGAGTGCGTACTGTCGTCGGGGGCGACGGCGGGGGCAGCGGTGGCTTCCGGCCGGGGTGGGCTCACCTGTGTGACAAAAGACGTTAAAACGACTGCCAAAATCACTTGGCACTTGCAAAGACACAATGCCACCTGGAGGCAGCAGTGTCGTGCCCTGGTCTTTGATACTAATTTAGTTAAACCCACTCCCCACCTTTGGAGGCACAAATTCACATCACTTTGGATTAATCCGGTGTCCCCCACTCCCCTCCATTGCCACGGATCTACGATCAAGTCGTAATGCAACTCATGCTAGCATTGGGTTGCCAGCTGGTGTTACTGGAGTGCAATTTAACCACTCAATTTGACCACTCATATTTTTTAGATCTCCAATTAGCCCTTCTCTAAGTCCCTCCCCAATAGGCAAGTTATCAGTGGTGGTAGTAGAAGTATAACGTGAATTAATCAATTAAACCTGGCGGGTAGTGGGTTTTAACATAGCACATCAATGTGGTTAAACGTGGGTAGCACTGGGTAGGGATGTGATTCTTTATTCTCTCATGCAAAATCGAGTCTTTTTTCAGTCAGGCACAGGCAGCAAAACACGGCATGATTTATACTTTGTGGAAGTATAAATTAAGTACGAAAGACAACGTTGAGGTAGGAAGAGTGGAAGGTGATGCGGCAAAGAAAAACATTGCGGGCCGCAATGTTTCCAGCGGCCAGCCTCAGCTCATCACAGATTGAACACACTATATGGAGTCAAATCAGATTAATTCAGCTATGTATTATGTTATGTTAGGAATGCTGGTGTAAAAAACAAAACAAAAAAAAAAAAAACAGGTCAACTGTCAAAGTATTTAGTTCACAATAGAATGTGTGTCATGTACAGTATATCATCATTTCAGATCGTGGGATTCAGTTTGTTTCAAGGATTTGACGTTTTCTCGGGGCACTTAAAAGCAACCCAAATCATTTCATACATTACACACGCATGCAAAAAAGATCATCTTGCTTCTCGTCGCTTTCTAGAATGAGGTGATATCATCCCAAAACAAAAGACATTCCACTTCATTTGAACGTTCATGCCAGATCAAATCATTTGTCCTTCTTACTTTGTTTTAGCAAAGCCATTCTTACAGAGTGATGAGTTGAGCTTGAGGGGTTTGGTGGTGAGATGCCACGATGCATTCAAGAACGGGGGGGGGGCAGCTACATTAGGAACCAAATGAACCTTATGGGTCGGTAACTCAAGAGTGTACAAAAGGATTTGCTTCCATGTGTACACTCAAGAGTTCAATTAACTTAAAGTAGATGTTACTTGCAATGGATGATGGGGTCGGGTGTATTCATGGGATTTTTTGTCAGTCCAGCAACAGGCATTCTTTAGAGTCGTCATAATCTTGAAAGCGTTATTATTATTAAGACTTAGAGGTAGTTTTGACTCAACAGGTTTTAGCAAATTGTAGTGGGGGAGAAAACAAAATATGCCTTTACTGGATTAACCATGAAACGATTCATTATAGTGTACCACAGGGAACAAGTTTTTCTTGTTACGCATCATAGATGCTCATTTCTAGGGGTGGAACGATATACTGCAGTAAGTGACATCGAACAATCGATTTGCAACGCAAGTAATCAACTGTGCCGATACTGAGTAGTTTTGCGTTGTATATTAATTACATTCCCATTCGATAACGCTACACCTGGTCTATTGATGCAGTTCATTTGTACATGTATGGGCTAGGGAATCACTCTTCATTTATCCATATTCAATCATCGAAACATATTGCAATGAATGAACCAACGGAGTGTATGCACCATCTGAGTGACAAAGACTTAGAAAAGCGAGTTTTATGGCATTCAACGTCATTTAACGCAATTCGATAGGACTTTTCCGTTTGGACGCTTGGACTATCAAGGCCAGAAATGTCGTTTTTGTTGCTGCACATTAGATATGCATCGCCATCACTGCATCGTTACACCCCCTGTTTTATTGTAAACTGAACCTGACGTCCGTTCCCTAACAGACAAGGCACCTCAATGGCGGACAGGAGAGTTGTTGAGGGAATAGCGTCACATAGTGGTTCTGCGGTTGCACTGCAGGCAGCAGGAGTAGCAGCATTGGCAGTAGCAGTATCTGTAGTAGCTGCTTCAGTAGTAGTAGTAGTAGTAGTAGTAGTAGTAGTATCTGTAGCAGTCGTATATGTAGCGATAGTATCTGTACCAGTACTATATGTAGTAGCAGTAGTAGTGGTATGTGTAATATCTGCAGCAGTTGTAGCATCTGTTGTAGCAGTATCTGTAGATGTATCTGCACCAGTTGTAGCAGTATCATCTGTAGTAGTAGTAGTAGCCCTATCTGTAGTAGTAGTAGTAGCCCTATCTGCAGCAGCAGCAGCATAATCGGTAGCCGTATCAACTACAGCAGTAGTAGCGTCAGTAGCCTTAGCATCGATAGCTGTAGCAGCAGCATAATCGGTAGGCTCATCATCATCGGTAGCTGTAGAATTGGTGCCAGTATCTGCAACAGTAGTAGTAACAGTAGCATCGGTAGCTGTTGAACTGGTGGCAGTATCTGCAGCAGTAGCATAGGTAACTGTAGCAGTATCTGCGGCAGTAGTAGTAGCATTGGTAGCTGTAGCATACGTGGCTGTAGCAGTATCTACAACAGTTGTAGTAGCATTGGTAGCAGTAGCATAGGTAGCTGTAGCAGTATCTACAGCAGTTGTAGTAGCACCGGAAGCAGTAGCTATATCAGCATCTACAGCAGTTGTAGCGGCATTGTTAGCAGTAGCAGCTGTAGCTGTTGCAGCAGTAGTAGCATGATCGGTAGCAATAGCATCAGTAGCGGCAGAGCGCACAGAGATGGCGGCGAGCGGCGGTTCAGAGATGCGGCATGCAGCCATCGCAGCGGAACAAGAGAAGCCAGTACCAGACTTTGTACTGAAAAGAATCAAGGCTATCTCCTCTTCGAGGCTCTACAACAACAACACACAGATGTATACAACATTATAAGCACAAAGTGACGCACGCACGCAGGAGGAAAAAGGAGAAGCATTCAACTGAAATTGCTATGTAAAAGTCTTAAAACAAAGCTGCGTGTTAATATAACCCCAATGTGGAACAAGATAATATTGGATAATATTGTGTGTGATTCTTACAACTTACTGTAAGCCCTCGACTTTATGTTTATACATCAAACATAAAGAAAATACAATACCTACAAGGTTATGATGGATTTTGAAATGTTTTGCCTATAACACATCCAAAATAGGGGCACCAGGGAGAAAATCATTTATGTGTTTATTATTGGTATATACTCGTTCAGTAACACTATAGTAATACTTTTGGAAAGCACTAAAATTACACAAACATTGTCACAATATTAGGTAAAACTAAAATTAAAAAGAAGAATTGTCCAATAGGCACATAGCAGAGAGTGGGATAAGAAAGGAAAGCTTGACCTGCATAGCAACAGTTGCTAAACCATTTTGATTGGCTTGGATTTTGAGAAGAAGAAGCCCTAATGAACACACACATACACATGCATACGCGCACACCCACACACTATATTCAGGAGTAAAGAACAAGCAGAGCCATTAAAAATAGTACTCATGTTGAGCTGAAAGGAGGAAAAGCCTTGTGCTAAGTTAGGTGTTGGTTCGTTGGCTCGCAGCACGCCTGAGGGAACAGGTGACACGACAACGTCGCAACGAGCGGTATTGTCACGGTGTCACTACGCAATACTACTACTAAGCTGTATACCGTGTCCCTACGCAACACTACTACTAAGCTGTATCTGCTCAAAACGTCACCAATAACAAGAGCGCCGCAGACTCGAGTGAGAGAAACAGGAATTACGCATTACAACACCCCGGCGTGTTGAACACAGACATGCACAACGGGGCCCAACGGCAAAACAAGAACACGTGCACGAGGAGCTCAAGACAACGGGGGGAGTGTGTCAAGCCTTCGAGCAAAAAGGACAAACACGTA
The DNA here is from genome assembly GCA_039105355.1 of Benthosema pterotum. Lineage (NCBI taxonomy): Eukaryota > Metazoa > Chordata > Actinopteri > Myctophiformes > Myctophidae > Benthosema > Benthosema pterotum. The sequence continues at coordinate 29,815,609 of CM076983.1, read as the reverse complement.
AACGGATGCCGTCATCCATCTCTGGAGGTCCCCGAATTTGATGGGTGCTTTGAATTTGAGCGTAACTTTACACGCCACCCCCTCTGGCTGGAAAAGACTCATGACAACACTCTCTCTGTCCTTAAACCGTTCTGTACAGTGGAAACACTTTTGATGCTTTAAGCAATAGCTAGTAGCATTAGCTATTGAAAGCATTAGCTACTGAAAAAAGCAGACCTAACAAGCCTATAGTGCGCCACCGCTATGAGCTTGTAGGTCTGCTGAAGACTGTGTGCAAATCTTCGAAAATTATGTTCTTTCAGAGCGAATGTTATTACCTCAAATCTTTGTTTCTCTGAGGTCCCTGGGACTCCATATTTTCAGTTGGGGGTTAGCAGCCAAACACAGATAATTATGGGGGGTGCTTGCCATGAAACATTATTACTATTATTACATTATTACTATTACTATTTTTTTTTTTTTAAACGTTCTGGATTTAGAAGACATTTTATCGAAATGTACCAGTGCCAGGTCAAAGTGGGTTTAATATCCAACCGGCCAAAAACGTGCACGTTCCCCAGTGGCTTTCTCTACTTGAACAAAACAGAGGAAGAAAAAAGAAGAAGAAAAAACAGCCTCGTTTATTCAGCTGCGAGAGAAGAAAGCCGCACAGGAAGACGAAACTCGAGTCAGCGTCAAGCCTCTTGCGGTTCTTCGCCAAAGAAGCGAAACGGGACAGAGACACGAAGCGTGTTGTTCATTGTGCTGCTTTGCAGCACATGAAAGGATGGAGTGGGAGAGGAGAGGCAAGAAAAAAAAAGGACGAAGGAGGGAAGTAAGAATGTGTCTCCTGTATGTCGCCAGGCTACAAAAGCATGAGGCAGGCTGGTAGCCTGCCAAATGACAACCATGGCCGAATGACTGGGGTGATGCCATCTAATGCGGGACTCTGTTCAGTGTTCGATTACACACACACACACACACACACAGGCATGTTGAATGCACTGTACGTTTTTATCTTTTAATTGTGTGAAGTTTTATTTGTGTATTGGGTTTTTAAGAGTCCACCACAGAAAACTGTGCCTTAAGGACCGTGTGTGTGCGCACACGCGCATGCATGCATTTGTGCGTGCAGTACACTCAGGTATAATCTAACAAACGCACAAATAAACACACTTGTCCTGTTACATGGTAAATGGTGCATTTATATAGCGCCTTACAAGGCGCTTACATAGATTGTGCATTACATTCACCCTTTCACACATACACATTCATACATTGATGGCAGTGGAAACCATGCAAGGCACAACCAGCACATCAGGAGCAAATTAGGGGTTCAGTGTCTTGCTCGAGGACACTTCGAACTAACTCTGGGCGAGCCCGGGATCGAACAGACAACCTTGTGGTTACCATCCGGTGACTCTACCCCTGAGCCAGTGTCTTGACATGTCATTTTGGTGTCTTATTAGAGCAACCCTTGTGCTTAATAAGAGAGGGAACATTTTCATGCAACACACACACACACGCACGCGAGACAACCACAAAAAAGACAAAGGACGTACCGCGTGCGGTTGCTGCTGGACGCGCAGCGTGGCGGCGGGGGAGGAGGTGAGGCGTTTCTCCCACTGGTTGGGCTGAGGAGGGGAGGGAGGCGGCGCCTCCATAAAGGAGCGCTTTAGCTGGCTAATGCTAGCCTGGTGTTTCAGCACCTCGTCCTGGGTCTTATCATGGTCCTGATGGGAGGAGGAGGCGGGAGGTAAAGGGGAGGGGTTACAGGGAGGTGAGAGAGGGAGGGAGGGAGGTGGGTGAGAGAGAGGGAGGATGGAAAGCAGTAGGGAAGGAGAAGGAAGAGATTAAGGAGGAACAGGAGGAGGAGATTGAGGAGGAACAGAAGGAGATTAAGGAGGAACAGGAGGAGGAGATTAAGGAGGAACAGGAGGAGGAGATTAAGGAGGAACAGGAAGAGGAGATTAAGGAGGAACAGGAGGAGGAGATTAAGGAGGAACAGGAGGAGGAGATTAAGGAGGAACAGGAGGAGGAGATTAAGGAGGAACAGGAGGAGGAGATTAAGGAGGAACAGGAGGAGGAGATTAAGGAGGAACAGGAGGAGGAGATTAAGGAGGAACAGGAGGAGGAGATTAAGGAGGAACAGGAAGAGGAGATTAAGGAGGAACAGGAGGAGGAGATTAAGGAGGAACAGGAGGAGGAGATAAAGGAGAAACAGGAGGAGGAGATTAAAGTGGAACAGGAGGAGATTATGGAGGAACAGGAGGAGGAGATTAAAGTGGAATGGGGGAGAGGGCACAGGGAGGGAGGAAAGTTAGAAGGAAGGAAGGAACCAGGGGAAGAGCGGGACGAAGAGGAGGTGAGGGATGAAGAGAGAGAGAGAGAGACGTAGATGATAAGCATATGGGGGGGATCGGGGAGGTAAAACAACAAAAAAAGAGGAGTTAACAAGAGGGAGCATTTGGATTGGGTGAGGGGGGGACAAAAGGGGGGTGGGGGAGAGAGGGGGACAGGGATAGGGGAACAAATTGGGGTTCAACAGGGTCACACAAGGAACGTTGTTAAGTCTCGTCAGTTAATCGGGGGAGGGAAAACAAGATGGCTGCCACGTCTCAAAGTACCTCTCGCCTTGAAAGGGGCGTTTTGTTTATCATCTCGATAAAACTGTTGACTGGATGGAATGTGTTTGGAGTGTAACAAATCTGTGGCCTCTTTTTTTGGTTGTTAGTGCAGGAGCCACACCTCAGAATTTGGAACGTCACCATAACTAAATTAAATCGCCAAGAAATTTTCGCAGTTGATTACCTAAATGTGTTAAATATGCAAAACATGTATTATACAGGAAAATATAAAACAAAAAAAATCCTATAAACAATGTGACCCCTTTTGCGCCACTCGGCGCCGTGCTATGAGCTTGTAGGTCTGATATTTTTCAATAGCTAAAGTAATAGCCTACCAAAAATGCCAAGTAATGCTAAGCAATGCTAATAATGCTGTGTGTGTGTGTGTGTGTGTGTGTGTGTGTGTGTGTGTGTGTGTGTGTGTGTGTGTGTGTGTGTGTGTGTGTGTGTGTGTGTGTGTGTGTGTGTGTGGCAGGCTACAGTGAGACACAGCGTTTGCATCTTGTTTGGGGCGGTGATGTAGGGAGGCAGAACACTAGGGCAAGACCTCAGAACAAGGGATTGACAGTGATGCTAATCGGCAATCGCACGTGTGCACACACACACACACACACACACACACACACACACACACACACACACACACACACACACACACACACACACACACACACACACACACACACACACACACACACACACACACACACACACACACACACACACAGCACTCTAGCATCAATATCAGTCCCTGGTTCAGTGAGCAGGAGCTGTTTGCTTGGTTTAGTGTCATTTTTGAAAACAAAAAATTATGTTGTCGTCGAGCGACACAGGTAGCCAATCGCAGCCAGGCCGAGCACTAGGAAGAAAAAGCTCCATATATGGGGCACGGGGTTAAAAAAAATCGCAAGGGAGCCAGGGTTAGTGGGTGTTAGTTCAGATGAGGCACCAGGGGGCAAATTATTAAAAAAAACACACACACACACACACACACACACACACACACACAGAGTCAGCCAACTGGTGACCAAGGACAGCGCGGCTAGCTGGTTGCAAAAAAAAAAAAAAAAAAACACAGCACTCAACATGCACAGAGCATGCAGATAAGACTCCATTGATAAACAAATACAATTACATACACACACACATATTCATCAGGGCTGATTCAATTCATGTAGAAACCATCTCATCCGGTTCTTCAGCGGTATATGAACTCGGACGAGGGAGGAAAACAAGAAATCAATCGACCTGTAGAATCGATTGATCCGACAGTGAATTGAATCAAGCCCCGGCGAGGCCTGGTCTACACTTAGTCCGACAATAGACGATCTGCAAGCACATCACTTGTAGATCGGCTGTGTTCGGGGGGCGCGCGGCAACCGAGGCCGCAAGCCACATGCAATGTTTAATAACTGCAGGCTTCAAACCTCCAAACACTCACACTCACACGGTCGTGCGTGAGTGGCACGAGCCGAGAGAGAACAAGGCATACAAAAGCGTTTTATTTGCGACACAGCAAGCTGTAGTTTTCTGATTTCTGAGTGCCAGAGAACAGAAGGAAAAAAAAGTCATAATGTTTTAGGGAGCCATCGCATGGCGCCTTGCGGTACCAACCTCCAACATTAAATTACTGTGCCTCACATAAATATTGTCCCCACGCACTCTCACTGGACTCTGTTGGAAGGGGCAGACACACACACAACACATGCAGCACAAGAAAAGAAATGGGAGAAAATGAATGAGAAATTAAAAAAAAAATCACACTCATGTGAAGTGAGGAGCGCTCTTATGTCCGTGGCCGGCGAATTAAATCGTCTCGAGCTTGTTGGTACACAAAGACGAAAAAAGCTGGGCATGGGAGGGCCCACTTGACAATAAAATAAAAGCTAAAAGCTACAGGGTAATGACCAACATGAAATAAACTAAAAACAACCAAGAAATAAAATAAAAATAAAATAAAGATTTGTAAAAATAATAAATGATAATGCATTGTAAATACATAACTAAACAAAATAAACAAAAAACAGAAAAAAGGAACTATAAAATGCAATGGGATGAAATATCTCAAAAGGAATAGAAAATGAAAACATGGCATAAACATACAAAAAAGAAATAAGAAATTAAACTAAATAAAAATGGATAAAAGCAGGTGCGGGTGACAAGGGTCAAAACTCCCAGCTGTGGCAGAGTGGAAGACGAGTCCAAAAAAACTACACACTCACACACACATGGCTGAAAATGTGAAAACAACTCCCGTCGTTGCGTGTCAGGTGTGTCAGTGCTTTGCGCACGCCCATGTTCACACATATACATTCAGGAACACACATCAAGTCGCCACAACACAGCAAAACACACAAAACACGTCAACATGCCTTCGGTGAAACCCAGCCAGGGTAAAGGAAAAGCGACCACAAAAAAACAAAACACATACACAAAAGTTGAACCTGAAACCGCATCAGACCGGTGAGGGTGAAATTGCCCTTTTATTTGACCCACTGTTCCATTTTGCAGTAGGAGCTCCAGGGCCTTTAAAGTTTAAACGTTTCGTGACATTTATTTTTAATTTTATGCTTTCATTGTATTTGAGGTTTTATGACTTCACTTACACCCACACAACCTGAGCTGAACTTTGAAAAGAAGGCTGTGCCCAATGGCCAAATTCCTATCCGATTTGAGGACTATAATACATCGCAGTCTACGGGCAAAAGCACCGTTTTGAGCCCAGACAGTTCCAGAGAACAGAAAATATAATAAAATGTTAAAGGTTCAGGTTATTGGAGTGAAAATGAGCCTAAACCAACTCAAATTCTTATGATTTCTGAAAAGAGAGAAGGGGCAACCTCACCCTACACTCTACACAAACCAAAACCCAGGGAGTGACAAACCGAACCGTCCAATAGGAATGTGTTATGAACCTGAGGGAGGGCGGGCTCTGGGGGTCCGCACGACTGTCGGGCGTGAAATCGGGAAAAAAAAAAAAGAGAGATCACAACTTTACTACCTACAGCTGAGCGCAATGCATGGAAAAGTAACACACTGTTTAACGCCCGCAAGCATCAGCATTCACTTTTGTTTTGTTTCCCTCATTTTCTGAAAATAGACCAATTTACCGGACATTTTTGCTTGCTAGCGAAAACTTGACTTTTTTTGAATAATATAATGTCATTTTTCCAATCTTACTTCAATAATGTAAAACTATAAACAAATATATATGTAAAACATATTTAGTTACGACCTATAAAATGTGTCAACACTTGACTGAATCCAACCTTTCAGCTCCATGAGAAACAACTCCACGCATTTGTCTTTCTCGAGTTTGCAAAGCATGCTGGGTAAAGGGGCAAAAAAGGAGACCCTTTACAGACCTGACTCAGTGTGACTTCGGCGTCGCCGAGGCTCAACTCCCCATCCTCCACCTGCGAGGACCAGGTCACGGTGATAATAATGGAACGTGACGATAATGGATGGATGGATGGGGGGGTTGAGGGCGGAGAAAGAAAAAGGTGAAATGGGATCATGGGAAATGTAGTTATTTCTCTCCCCCACGACCCCAGCCTATGACGTACATACGCTGTGACCGCTACCGACCCAGCTGGGCCGCCGAGAGAAGAGAAGCATGATGGGACACCATCAAGATGGCGGTAGAGGGTTTTTTTTTATTCACTTGCGACGGTGACAAGGAAAACTTCCTATTTCTGTGTTCACCGCTATGTTGGCTAGCTATCCACAGCTAGCCAAACACTGTTTTTTGGAGTGTTCTTTTCTTTAATTACCTTTAGCTTCAGGGCATTCCCACCATGTCATTTCCTAACCTGGGCGAGTGTGAATGGGTTGGAGGTTGTTTAGAGTTGAAGGGGGGCAGCCTATATCTCAGGGACAAGGGGAGGGGGGATACATGGTAACACGTTTGTCCACAATATAAATAAAACTTGCACCTACCAGTTAGTAGGCATCTATCGATTTACAGTAATGCTATGCTATCTCTTCAAGAACAAAGCATTCAGCGTAAGCATTCCATCTTTGACAAAGGGAAAAAAGCGCGCGAGTGGCAGTTTGGACGTAAAACGGTGATTGTGGTAATGGTATCAGTGTATCAGATATTTTGTGAATAAAAAGGCGTCAGTTGGCCATTATTTCGAGAATAAAAACTGTTCCTATCAATTCCCTAAGCCCTAGGGCAGCACATTTAAGGTTTTCCCTCAAATGTAGCACGAATAACTAAAACAAGGCGCACCTGTGCGTAATTAGCAGCGCATGTGTGCCTAATTAGATAAAGTCACATGCCTTACCAGAAAGGCAGCTGTGACTGATCAGTTGCTTCGTTTGGATACAGAATATTTGATGCTGTGACGGCTCGTAAACCTTGCAATGGTCCAAAAAATGCCAAGCTTTCCATAAAATAGAATAAAAATAAATATAAATAAAAATAGCAAGGTCTACACGCTCACAATGCACCAGCTGCAAAATAGGCTGTCGATTTAGAAAACAATATAAAAAGCTGACATACTGTATATGGAGACAATGTTTTCCGGAACGTGACGATACCCTATAGTGCCCCCTTTCAGGGACGGGTTACATTTTTCAGTAAAGGTAACTGAGGGGTCTCTGAAAGGGTGATAAATGATAACGATTAAATTATTTTTCTTTTTTTCTCTTTTAAGTTTGTTCAAAACGTTTTCTTTTCTACAACACCTAACAGTTTTCTATAGGACGGACCTTTGCGTTTCCTACGGAGATACTATACAGCACCGCATCTTGCCTTGTTTTTTTTTTTGTTTTTTTTTTTTGGAAGGAAGCATTATCTATCGTACACTATTTCTGGAACATTTTAAACTCTACCTACGCGCAGTATAACGTTTTGATTATCGATTATCATAGAACTCAACCTCTGAAATCTCCTTCTCACAGTCTTCATCTAGATACATTCCATGTCCATCCACTAGCAGCAGATAAGTATACTCTTGTCAGATATTGCATTGCATACATAATATAGGGCTCCATCCGTAAACTACTTTGCCTTTTTTATTATTATATTGAAAAAAAAAAAATAAGTTAAGTTAAAGATGGCGTGCCGCGATCTTTTTGCCCAATTTTGTACATGTTTAAAAAGCAACAGTACTTCATTAGACCCCTTGGTGTTTTTGTGCAATGATGTCTTCCCTTTGTATTTAGGGGATTCTTCCTGGGAGCTGAAACTTTCCAGTCAAACGTGATGATGCTTCAGTTCAGGTGGATCTCCAACGATCACCAGGCATTCTTGTTGAACTGTTGGGGGTGCGCACATAAAAAATGGCAACCTGATGATCATGTTTTAGGATGAAAAAATAAATAAATGAATCAAGGCACACCATCTTTAAAGTAGCCAATCTGCACGCTCACGTGTCGATTGGCTATTTTTAACTATTCAAAAAAAGTTAAAAAAAAAGGGATAAGGCGATCAGTATGGACGGAAATAGAGCCAATAGTCTCTCTCTATATATTGTATATATACTGTATATATATTTTTTAAATTCTTCTTTAACAATAACACTTTCCTTGCCTTAGATTATCCTTTTTTAAATTCATTTAAAGATGAATTAACTATTCCATAGCCTATGTTCCCTATATATACACACAAAGATTACTGTACAGTGGTGGGAATCTCGGTGAAAGAGGAAAAGGGAAATTGTGAGGGGTGAGGGGTGGTGGGGAGAGTACGGCGAAAAGAAACAGGAAGTGCATACTAAACACAGAAACTAAGAGAAACATCAACAAGGGTTGTGGGTAATGTAGTCGGGGTGGGGGGGCAAGGCGCGTGTGTGGGGCACGACATGACGTTGTCTTCTTACGCGGCCGGATCGCACATCTCCAACGTCCAGGATGAGGGGCCAGGGTAGGACCGCCGCTGGACCGGGGGAGACGACGACGCGGCGGCGTGGACGCTAACGACGCCTAGCCGCGACGACGACGGAGGAGGGGGAGGCTGCGGCGGGACCTGGCCGCCGCACAGCCTGACAGAGGAGGAGACCGGGGCGGCCCGCCTCTTGGTAGAGGACGACAAGCTCTCTACGAAGCCCAGGGCGAGGCCAAGCGGCGCGGCCAGCGCCAGCGCCGGGCCGGCCGAGCCGGCGAGGGCCGCGGCCAGTGCCACGGCCAGGAGGAAGAGGACGAGGAGCGCGGGGAGGAGGAGCGGGCCGGGGCTGCTCAGGTAACGGTGCAGCGGCGGGGATAGGCGGCGCAGGGCCAGCGAGGGAGAGAACGAGAGGCGACGGAGCGAGGGCGAAGAGATGGAGGAAGAGGATGATACCGGAAGGAGGGGGAGCGCCGGCGGGTGAGCACCGAGCGCGAGGAACTTTGAGGCCAGAGAGGCCAAAAGCGCTTTCAGGACGAGATTCTGCTTTGCCGAAAAGGCAAACTTCTTAGCCGCGGCCGGGGTGGGGAGGCTCAGGAAAGACGCGGACGACGTCTTGAGCGAGGGCTTGAACGCTGGGATGGCGAGCGCGAAAACGCTCATCTTGCTCAGGGCCCGTGACACGGCCTTGGCGGGCCGCGGAGCGCCTTCTTTCCCGCCCGCCACAAACGCCGCCAGCCACAGGAAACAACGCAGCACGAACGACACGCATTTATCAACCGCGGCTCTCAGCGGCGAGGCCAGGCGCCACCACCAGCCTCTCCCTCTCCGCCAGCCGCCGCCCGTCTCCGAAGCCGATACGCCCGCGGAATTCAGCTCCTGCATCGCAGCAGCGGCCGTGACGCAGGAATCGAGTGCGAGTTCGCCAGGGGGATGTTGGCGCCGGTTCGAGGCCGGAGGAGGGGTCCGGAGGGGGGACTCCAAGAGACGCGCAGCGGCGGCAGAGGCGAGGTCGTGGCCGGCGGCACCGTGGTGGTCGCCGGCGGCGACATCGTCGTCCGCCTCGTCCTCCGAGATGTCCGACAGCATGCGGTCGAGCTCCGACAGCGTGTCGAGGGACGGGGGGATGGAGGAGAGGGAGGAGGACGACGAGAAGGAGAGGGGGAACATGAACATGGACTGCTGGAAGGGGAGGGGGGCATTAAAGAGGAACAGGAGGTGGAACATCAAAGGGGAACAGGAGGAGACATAAAAGGGGAAAAGGAGGAGGAAAATTAAAGGAGAAAAAGGACGACACAGGAGGAACAACATTAAAGGGGTACAGGAGGAGGAACATTAAGGAGGAGATCAAAGAGGAAGAGTGGAACGAGGGAGCGCAAATGCAAAAGATCGACAACGTGGTGAGTGGATCAAAACCACATGTGAAGAAAGACACGTGCACACATGCGTTCATTCCCAGCAGTTTCATTTTTTGGGGTGGGGGGTGAAATCGTGAAGAAAACGTCAACCAAAAATTAAAAAAAATAATAATAATATTTTGAGTGGTGGAGGTGAGGAAGGGAGTGACGGAAAAAAGGGGAAAATAACGTGGAAAAACAGTGCGAAGGAGGAGAAGAGGAAAAGAGAGAGGGAGAAAGTCACAACATTAGTACAGTGGCAGGAAGAGCAGCACAACAACAAACACAAACGGGTTACACTGAGAAAAGTGAACTGAACGGTGGGGATCGGACGAGGATATACATACGAGTCTATCAAGGATAAACCAGAAGGAACCCTGAAGTGTTTGGAACGCAGAGAAATGTGCAAATGGAACCAAGACGTAGCGCTGTCAAAGGCGGCGACGCCTTTGATCCGAGTGGCAAAGCCAGGGCCGGATTTAGCCAGCCCTACTAAGGTGGGCTGGAAGAATGGCAGGGTGGGCAACTCCCAACGTTTTTATATGAAGCAGTGGTTTTCGACCTTTTTGACACCAGAGCCCCTGGAGTGGGGCCCAATGTGCCCGTTGAATAAACCTCCCATGCCAACACGAATCCCAACCACTAAAAACGGACGTCTCTGGATCAATCACAGTCAGATTGAGGCCAGACTAACTTAAATCAACCACAACTAGTCAGATCTGTCCGAGAAAACCTTAGCTATAGCTTTATTATATCAATTTGTCAAGACTTCTTAGAAATGACGTAAAAGATCATCCCCATATGGGCTGTGATATGACCCACTCTTGAATGTCGGTCTTGAGTCATCCGGTGGGTTGGCACTTCCCCATAGTGAAAACCTTACAGACTATGCAAAGTCTTTGCGCATGTAAAAACAGCCCCTTATAGTCACTGTATATGCTGTTAGATGGATGTTATGTTCTTGGTCAAGATCCCTGATGAGGGACACAGCGTTACCTTTACTATCGCACCGATCGGCAGCCATGCGGCGTTGACGGCTAGGTCCGTTGCAGTTATAACGCCACCGCAATTATATTGTGAACAATTACTTTTACAATTACAGCACAATTACTTTTGGTAATGTTATAGCGCGCCTTAAATCTGTCCAAAAACAGTAGAGCGTAGAACAGAGAGCAGATCTACATGTCTGAGTGACATAATCCAAGCTTTGTGATTAGATGGCATCAATTTCTTTGCATATTTCAGTTATTCGTCGTATCTGCCCGGTGCAATTTGTGACTGTGAACATTAAAATCCAAAACAGGAACATATTATTATTGTATTTTTTCCCACATTCCAATGTTGAATGCCAAACGATTATAATAATTAATCGCAATCATCTGCGAGGCAATTAGCCGATGACTTAGCAGGAGCAATTATGGTTAACCTGAATATCAGGTCGTAAAATCAGCGTCTTGTCAAAGACGCAGCCAAGAAAAAAGTTGAAGCGATTCCAATCGTTCCCTGAGGCACGCCGCCAGCAGTCCACCTGAGGTTGCTGCCAACTAAGTCAATAGGGCATTTTTTTCAGCCCTTGGGGGAGAGGCTTCATTTGGTTCCATTTGCAGCCTTCTCGGCAGTGTTGCCAACTTGGCGCATTTGTCGCTATATTTAGCTTTTCTTCAGACCCCCCCTAGCGCCAAAATTAGTGAAAAGCTCCTGGTGGAAAATCTAGTGCTTTTCGGCTGGTGAGTTGGAGCGAAATTGATTGACACTCACCAGAGATAAAACCCTCACTTTTCATCATTTTTCCTCCTATGACAGTGGTTTTCAACCAGTGGTTCCCAAGCTAAATGATGGGCAGTTAGTTAACCAGATTTAACTCTTTTCGAGCGTAAAAATGAAACCGAATGGACCCTTGCGGGTCGATATGGTTTCATGTTTAAAACATTCATTATGTGAATTAGCCCCAAGTCTACACAACTAGAGAATATAGAAAATTAACAGTCATTTTGATCTGTATGTTATAAATCCCCTTCCAGGCAAGCATCTAGCGCATTCTAGTGCATTTCGGAAGTGACACTAGTGCATTTTGGATTTTGGCAGTTGGCAACACTGCTTCTTGGACAGCTAAAATGAACACTGAGGGTAGAAGAGACTACAGCAACGTGCCACTGTTGGGGAAGAGAAAAGAGAAAGCAGAGGAGGTTTTAAAGGTCCTACGGTGCTAGGAAGAGGAGGAGGAGGAGAAGGAGGAGGGGGGAGGAACAGAGGGAGGAGTGAGAGGAGTGAGGAGTCAAGAGGGAGTGAGAACTGGGGAGGTCAAACAGGAGGTACAAAGTACTCTGTGGTTCCCAGGCGTATAGTGTTAGCCCTGCGACACGAAAGAGGAAATGTAAGGGTGAACCAGAACGAACTAGAACTCGGTTAGAGTCATGTGAAATGTACAGAGTTTCACATTTTTGCCTGAATTAAGAAAAAAAAAATGCTCGCTTGTGTTATTTACATAACCACGGTTATTGCGTAATAACTAAATGAATACAGACCAGCGGAAATAGCAGATCTGCATGCTTACAGATCAGCTATTTTCACCACTTATTAAACTTTATTTTATTAATCACCTGTGATTTTTTTAATGATTTGATGATTCTAAACAAAAGGCAAATGTCAGAAACAAGTACCGTATTGTCCCGAATATAAGACGACTCGTTTATAAGACGACCCTCATTTTTCAAGACCCATTTACAGAAAAAAGAACATTGAATGTCAAATAGTATAGCCCCTGAATATAAGACGACTCCATTTTTGGGATATTTCCATTGGGAAAAAGCATAGTCTTATATTCAGGCCAATAGAGTAATTCAGGAGACCCGTAAAGATTTGTTCCGCGACCCAAAACTGTAGACCCCCACTGTTACGGAACCGGAATTGTAGCGGTCAACGAGTGGCGGAAGAGGTACTTGGACCTTTCAATAGAAAAAATAAGTTCTAGCCGAATGTACACTGCATCTGTATTTCCCATTCTGCATGTGTTTTGATGATCTGAAGCTTTAAAGTAGCTAAAAGGAATATAAGGGACATAAAATTCCAGTAGAAAATGCTAAACCATCAAGCACAAACACCCTCAACCCTCTGTACTAGGGCATGGTAAATTGAGTACACGCGATGTATAGTATTAATTGACTAAACGCAGTTAACGTTAACTTCCCCATCAGCGCTGGCGCCGGACGGCCGGCCGCTCAGTAATTTCGTCAGATGTTCCTTTTTCGGGGGCCGATTCAGGCAGCTGATGGAGGGTTTAGCTTGTGTGTACATGATCAGGCCATGGTCATTCAAAAATCTTGCACCACATTTTCCACCATTTTCCAAAAATATCAGACCTACAAGCTAATAACGCGCCACCGAGTGGCAACACCACTTGTCAAAGAAAGAAACGCACGGTACGGTGCTTATTGCAGACATGCACACACGTGCACGCAGAAGCAGACACACACACACACAGCGCCTCAGTGCGTGCAGTGAGTGTCCACCTACTGGAGGCCGTGAACATTTACGGTCACGTTAGGCGTCTAATATACAACACCTGTGTGGGAAAGGGAAAAAAGGTTACAAAAAAATAAAAACAGAGAGACATGTGTCCCATCCACTTCCGGGCGTCTTCTGACGAGGTCTGTTATGAGCACCGGTCCAACTGGAGCGGCCGCTAGATTGTTGCGCCTCAGCGTTGCCCAGGACCGAGTCGAGCCTCCTCGTTTTTTTATTGATATTGCCGAGGTTATATGAAACAAAGCCTTTGATCCAGTAAAAACACAATTAAATAGAAAACACACACAAACACTTCATGACAACACGAACGCACAGCATAAAAGTCTCTTAAAGTATGCGTTCGTGACTCCGGTATGAATGAGTGACGGATTGCATTTGTGGGAGATTCCGGAGAATGCAGGATTTTGCCTGCATTGGCGGGTGTTTGCGGCTCATGTGAGCCGTGAATGCGTGCTATTTTTTCCGTCCGTCCACTCACCTTAGAGTCAGACGGGAGCTCCAGGTTGGGGTCGTGTCCGTTCTCCACCCCGGAGGTGGGGCTCGAGCCCATGCCGCCGTCGGTAATGCTGATCACCGGAGCTGGGAGACGAGAGCGAGAGAGAGGGAGACAGCCAGGGCCTTATTAACTCTTTGGCAGATTAGCAGAAATGCTAGCCTCACTCCCATTAGGTTCAATAGTAACAAAACAATTTCTAGAAAATCCTCTGTTGTGAATTTGCTTAAATGAATGCGATCCAAAGACAGCTTAAGGTGTCTACTTTGAGGGAAAAAATAAGATGAATTGATGTGTTTTAGTTTTTTTTAAAATACAGCCAAACAGAGATAATTCCCAGAGAGATTCCCGAGCGCGGCGCACGCTGCAGCTCACCGCTCCAAGAGATGGGTCAAAAACTAATTTCACTGCGGTAACGTGAGTGACTAATCTGACGACTTTGACTTTGACTTTTAAATGCATTTAAAGTTATATTGTTTATCATTTATGAATTTATCAATTGTAAAGTGTGTGAGGTGTTTTCTGGGTTTTGTAGTCACGTCAACACCTAAAATACCTTTTGAGATGGTGGCCAGCAAGGTCATCTATGGTTATAGATTAAAAAAGTACAACATGCATTTCCGCATAATAAGCAGACAAAGAATAATCAATCACACCAAAACGTGTGGTAAATCTGTTAAGGTGTTAATGCATGTTTGACAATGAATATTATACTAGTATATTATATTAGTTTTCTTAAGAGACGCATAACTAGCTTACATAGAGCAGTAGTGAAGCACATTTGTTATGCACAAATGCAATTGCAGGGCAAGATGGGTTGCCTTTGGTCGCAAATTGATTTCGCTGTCTCTCCAGAGAGATCTATTTTAAAAATGTATTTGAATGTTGCATGGATTTGCATCCCCCCCCCCCCCATTTCTTTTTATTTATTTTTTAACATAATTTCCTCCACAAATACTAGTAGTACAAGGTAGTAATAAGGTTGAAATCATGTTTTCGCATGTAGAAATATGTCTGGGTTGAAATTAACATTAAGGGGTGTTGGGAAGGGAGGGTGTAGAACTGAACAGTCCCACTCCTTTAATGAGTGCTCCCGGCATAATCGCCTTGATATACTGTAAAATAAAAGAAAAGTCTATGAAGGAAAACGAATGGGGGAATCCATTTCTGGAGAAAGAGAATCCACGAGAGGGGCAGGACTGCTCCGCTCTATCGCAACTTGCAAGGGTGGGGCTTTCATAATGTTAAACAGAACACAGGGGTTGACACTATGGTCTCCGAGGCACTGGCCCATCGGGCAAGTGCAAGTCAGTTTCTACTTGCCCTCAGATCATGGTCACTTGCCCCCCAAAATATATCGTAAATTTTAAGTCATTTAAGGTCACTTTCTACTTAGTGCTTTAAACATTTCCGTTCACAGTCAAAGACTGTTTTATTTAAGTCACAAATCTCACGATCAGCTACAATAAATAATACTTGACCATTTTTTACTTGCCCCGGGCAAGCGGGCAAGTGTTAGTGTCAAGTCCTGGAACATGTACATTTCTCAACACTGAACACCCAGATAATTCATTTATTTAATGATGCACAGAGCAGCCTCTCGATTTACTGTATTAACATAGTGTCCGGGTGTTCATCAATATATTGCCATATCGATTAGTTCACTCTATACTACAGAATAGTTTAGATCAGGGGGTTTCAACAGGTGGTCCGGAGACCACCAGTGGTCCCTGAGAGGATTCCAGATGGTCCCCAGCTAAATAATGGAAAATTGGTTAACCAGGTGTACTCTTTGAGAGCGTAAACGGGAAACCAATTGGACCCTTGCGGGTCCATTTGGTTTCATGTTTACGTTCTCAAGAGTTAAAATATTCATCTGAATTAGCCCCAAGTCTACACAAGTAGAGAATGTCGAAGATTAATGGTGATTTTGATCTGTATGTTTGACTGTTTTGTTTTCTCCAAAATCTGGTATTGTGGACAAAAGCAAAAGAAATCTTTAGTTTGAGGGTCTGTGGGGCTAAAATGTCATTGAATGGTGGTCCGTGGCTGAAATTCTGAATAAATAGTGTGCCCTGGTATGAAAAAGGGTGAAAACCCCTGGTTCAGATGTTTGGGACACCAATGCAACAGTAGCTGTTCATAGGGATGACATGCTGTAGTGGCACATTCAGCCCAGCAGGGGTCAGTATTGCACAGCAGTAAAGAAAAACGCACTGCATGTTTTGCTTCAAGAAACTAAACCTGACATCACTGCAGAGCTCCCACAGGAGAATATTATTTCTCCTGATGATGGGAAGAAGACTGGACCCTTTTGAAAATGCTTCAGTGCTTCCTCCATTGCAATTCAACTTCATCTTACAATGACCACATTTAGCCGTTATCATTTACACCAGTGGTTTTCAAAACAGTAACAAAACAGTTAAACATACAGATCAAAATGACCATTAATCTTCTACAGTCTTTAGTCGTGTAGATTTGGGATTCTATAGATGATCAATATTTTAACTCTTGAGAGTGTAAAATGAAACCAAATGGACCTTACACTCTCAAAGAGTTACATTTGGTTAACCAACTGGCCATCATTTAGCCTGGGGACCACCTGGAACTCTCTCAAGGACCACAGGCGGTCCCCGGACCACCTGTTGAAAACCACTGATTTACACAATGGAGAGGGGGAGAAAATATCACTTTTTTTTCTATGTTATTATTTCAGATGCACGGTATTATAGAGATACACACTGAGTCAATGACTCCCATATTGACCCTCATTAGCCCGTGGACCCCCATTTTTGGATGGATATCCTCTAGTGAAACGTCAAAATGAAAACCCGCGGGGGGGGGGGGGTCCCAGAGCTACACCTCTGTCACTCTCACTTTCCTGTCGACCGTCTATCTCTGTGACAGGAAACATATGTCGCAATGCTATTTCCTGTATCTGTTCATGTTCCCATGCCTCTGTCGCACACGCACACACGCACACACACACACACACACACACACACACACACACAATAGCGTAAACATGAATCCAAATGGACCCGCGAGGGTCCATTTGGTTTCATGTTGGTTTCATGTTGAATACCCAGAAGAGTTACATCTGGGTAACCAACTTTCCATCGCTTATCCTGTGGACCACCTTGAAAACTCCTGAACAAGAGAATCACAAAGAAATCAAGCTATGACAACCAGGGTTTCCCCCAGCGCTTTATCGTCAAGGCGGCCGCCTTCACCAAATCCCTCCCCCGCCTTGGCTACGTCCCCCCCCAAAAAACAAGAAACCAGACTTAAAGTTAAAATGCGTCGTTCATACAACACATGCCGCATGATGAACCTGTAGATCAGTTATATTTCGCATGCGACGCTGCCTCGGCTCGCTAACACTACTCCCGAGCAGAGTATGTGAGCAGAGTATCTGCTCACGTGGACCCCCTCCCAGGCCCGCTCCCAGCTCATTTTCATCTGGGCAGCGCGGCGCTCCCCGTTCCGCTCAGCCCCGCCCGCTCAGGAGCAAAATTTGACGGCTGGAAAAAAGGCTGCTGCTTTTTCTTTGTCGAAACACATCGTGGTTATTGCCCCCCTCACAGCATAAACATTTAAGACAGGAGTTATATGTGCAGTTACACTGCTGTCTATATTAACCCAGACAGGTGCGGCGAATAACTAATTAATCTTATGCCACGCTATTTTGTTTCCAAAATGCTATACGGGATAATAGGTTATTGATGATGTTACGCTGTGGGGGAATTGGACATAATTGGGCGGGGGGTCGCTGCGCTCAAATACGTTGCCGTTATGATGTGCAGTGCTTCAAAATAAATAGCGAGGTGTCCATCATGATCATCATCTCCTCCTTCCCCCCGCAGCATCGGAGAGGATTTTAAATGTCTTGATCGTGTTGCTGGCACTGTAGGCCTATAGTCGCCATCTGAACCACAACCACACGTTTATGCTGTGCTCTGCACTGAACAGAACACCTGTGCCGTTGTCTGGACTGAACGGCTTGGAGCGGGCTGGAGCGGACGATAATTCTCGCTCGAGAGCGCACTCCGACCCATTTGAAAACACGCTCAGCGCTCACTTGAAAATCCACGCGCTCCGATCACTGCTCCGCTCGCGCTGGTAACTTGTGTCTTTTCTGTTAGTGCTGCGGACAGGCTAACTAACCAGAGACTACCGACAAACCGCGCTTGTGTGTGTGTGTGTGTGTGTGTGTGTGTGTGTGTGTGTGTGTGTGTGTGTGTGTGTGTGTGTGTGTGTGTGTGTGTGTGTGTGTGTGTGTGTGTGTGTGTGTGTGTGTGTGTGTGTGTCGGGTGTTGTTAGAAGGGTGACCAGATCTGGGACAGTCCCAGGGTGACCAGGTGTCCCTCTTTGCATGGGACAGTCATTTCAAAAACTTTTCAGTCATCCCACAAATTGAGACCCTGTCCCACATTGTGACTGAGACTACAGTTGCCAATTGTCCTAATAGTCCCACACAGTTGGCATTCTGTTGTAAAGTTCTCTCAATGCCTCTTTTCATGCTGGATGTGCTTTTAAGCCTGTTAAAATAGGACATGTCATGAAAGACATGTCATGACACCCTATACCTGAAAAGGAAAGAAATTAATTATAAAACGTAATGGCCTATCTGGCTCCTTATAGAATAAAAGGTCAGGGCCTGGAGTCAGATGATGATAGTGGTGAAAAGTAGCTGTTATAGAGGTGAGTGGTGTAAACACATGAGTGAGGGGCTGTGTTGCTGCTTTTCACCCCAAAGCGTAGCCTACGGTATTGTAATTACATCACATGCACGCGCACATGCACGCGCACGAGCACAGACTCGAAGCCTCACCACCTTGACTAACCAATTTTCTGGGGGAAACAAGCTGTGACAACAATACTGTATGTGAACCTCTTGATGCGGATGGATATGGATGGGTATAAAGATGAGGCAGAGTTGCAAACTTGTAATTTGACTCGCTCAGAAGCGTAAAGAACCCGGGGCATGTCGTCTGCCTTCATTTACCTTTCCACAGGTACCTGGTTATTAACCCTTTACCAGACAAGGATGAGTTTTCAGCTTCTAAAATGCCCACAGTTTCTTTTTTCCCCCCCTCCCAAAAACTTGCAATGACTTTGTCAGTCTCACTTCAAGTAGTAGCGGGTTTGGCTCAAATCTCTAGCAGGGAATGACATGTTGAGGCTACAAGAACAGGTGGGTGCTTCATGTTTACACTCTCAAGAGTCAAAAAAAATCATCATCTGAATCAGCCCACTTAACTCCTTAACAGATTTGCCACGCGTTTTGGTGTGATTTATTATTCTGTTGTCTGTTTATCACGCGAAAGTGCGTGTAGTACTTTTTTAAAATTATCTCTAAGCATAGATTAACTTGCTGGCCACCATAAGGTGTTTCAGGTGTTGACGTGACTACAAAACCCACAAAACACCTCACGCACTTTACAACTATAATTGATAAATGATATAACCTAAAATGCATTTATCTCTGAATGAGCCCTGGAAACAGTGAAATGTGAAAATACAGGCTGTCTGCCAATCAGCCGCTGTAGTCGGATTTTCAATTAATACTGACGGTCCCATAGACCAACGTCACCAGACGTTGAATCCTCAGGGAAAATAATTTAAGGTGGTGATTAAGGGCTGGAGCCAAGCAAGTGGGCCTTGGGATCAAAACGGTCGAAAACCCAATGATGTAATCGAGTGCAGGTCAGACGAGTGTGTGTTTCCCTTTTAAACCATCCAACCATCCATCCGTCCATTTGCACCATCCACCCATCCATCCATGAGCCACTCTTCCCCTTGGCAACCCCACCCATCCCTCCCGTAATCCATTTAACCATTAACGCTTTCTCCTAGTATCCCGTTTGTGTGTGTGTGTGTGTGTGTGTGTGTGTGTGTGTGTGTGTGTGTGTGTGTGTGTGTGTGTGTGTGTGTTTGTGTGTGTGTGTGTGTGTGTACGTGTGTGCACATGCACTACCTCCGTCCAGGCTGCGGCTGATGCGTTTGGATGAGGTGCGCTGGAAGCTGGGCGCCGGCCGGTCGATGAGGGAGCTGGCCACCCGTGTCTGCGTCTGGGTGCGTCCGCTGTAGCGGAACTTGGAGCCCAGCGTCAGGAAGCGCGCCTTGGTGGGAGGCTCCGGAGTGTTTAACCTGGAGGAGGAGGAAGAGAGAGGCATTTCGAGTATTTCCAATTCCCAGTAATTTTACTTCTACCAGACTCCATCTCAAGAGTAAAAAAAATGTGTACTTTTACTTAAATTTTAGTGGTTAATTACTTTGTCCATTTTTTTTCTCCAATTCAAAAACATGCATTTCATCCTGCCGTTGTAGATTCTACAAAACATTTGCTCTGAAATAACATTCTCCCCAGGTGTTCACTGCTCATAGCGCGTCACAGAGTGGTGCACTATTATTATACTACCATGAGCCGTGAACGCCTGCAATTTTTCAATGAAAGTTTAAACACCACAAGTACAGTACAGAATGGTTTAAACACACATTTCGGCTGTTTGCAAATTTTCAATTGATTTTGTACAGATTTTGAATTTTTGAAATCGGGCGTGATCCACTTAAAGATGGATTGAACCGGAAGCATTGGGGTTTTCATTATGGATACCACCTGATTATCTGGCACAGAGGGTTTTCTGAACCAATCGGAGCATGCATCCCTTCAGGCGGTGGGATGGCATAGTGAGAGGGAGAGCTTACACTGAGCTAGACTACATGCGATGCCTGGACTTTTTGTTTATAATTTGTGTCTAAACACGGGTATATTTTACCCAATGTAAACCATTTAATAAAACATCATTTTCATCAGAATACATGGAAGTACGGCTTCACCTTTGGTCCAGACATTCCTAAGACCTGTGAGATTTTGTCCAGCAAGATCAGCAAGATAATAATAAATCAAAAAGTCTATTTTGAATAAATGGGAATTTCACCCTAAAATTTACCCAAAACCTTCCTGGAGAAAAAAAAAAAAAAAAAAAAAAACTAAGAGTGTGTGTAGGGAAACAATCCGACATTCTGTGATGTCACCGAGCATCATGAAGCTAATGAAGGAGCCGCCCATATCAGACATCAGCAACATTATGAAAATTGCAAAAATATAATCGTCCGGGTCAAAATCAACATAGTTAAGTGTTTCTAGGGTTAAGTACATTTTGATGTCGACATTTGTGTACTTTCACTCAAGTATATTCAATGCCATACTTTTACTTGTGACAAAGGTGCAGTAGTAGTACTTGTATTCAGAAAGAAAAAAAAAAACGGAACACATTTTGAACCACTGCTCCTTTCACATATGGGCGCAGCTATGTTGTTGTTAGCCTTTTATTTTGTGCTCCCTTGGGCATCGGCCAGTCGAACAACGACACAACAATGCACTCTCTCCTTTCTCTTGCAAGAGACACCATCGCCTCCCGGTGAGATCTGTGAGTGTGTGTGTGTGTGTGTGTGTGTGTGTGTGTGTGTGTGTGTGTGTGTGTGTGTGTGTGTGTGTGTGTGTGTGTGTGTGTGTCTTTCTACAGTATATTAAACCATTCTGTACTGTACTTGTGGTGTTTTAACTTTCATTATTACATGGCTTGAATGAATGCTCCAATCATTGTTCTGGTTACGTGAGTGGTCACATATGCCACTATAACGGACCGCTCCGCTCTCTAACGGACCTCTGCATAATCAAGGTCCCCAAAGTACAAACAGCTGTGCTCATATCAATCCGCGGCACGCTTCCGCATTTAGTTCCAGCACGCCATTAGAGGGTGCATTTGGTTATATCCATATTACATATACATATAAATGTCGTATGCCATACAGGTAGCCTCGACACTGAGGCTTTCATTTTTTTTACATCTGGTTAACCAACCCCCCATCATTGTGTGTGTGTGTGTGTGTGTGTGTGTGTGTGTGTGTGTGTGTGTGTGTGTGTGTGTGTGTGTGTGTGTGTGTGTGTGTGTGTGTGTGTGGTGCGCGTCTCTCGTGTACCTGAAGAAGCTGTGGTTCTCCACACACACTTTCCACAGCCTCTTGGCGGACCGATGGTTGGGCAGCTTGAATCCCACGGTGCTTTCAAACTGCTCCGCCTTAGAAAGAAAACAAAACAAAACAAAACAAAAAACCCTGTGACATTATGTCACTGAACTCGCACGGACGCGTTCCATTATGTTCATTGTCCATTTGGGACCTAAAGCTAACCCAGGATCACAGGTGCAGAATCAGGACCGGATCTAGGCATGGGCATGGGGGAGGGCAATGCCCCCCAAATGGCCTGACTGCCCCACCAAACATGATGGCATGCAACACAAATTTCAAAGATATTTTGGTTGGTAAATTTTAATTATATTGCTTATAATTAAAATGATTTGAAACACTACTACTGCTACAAACTAACTACAGTTGTGACACCACTAAACCAACACCATTTCATAATTCGATGAAGGCACCCATACTATTTTCGGTTACATCCTGGCCTCATGAAGTGAACAGAGTTTTGCACAACTGTCTATTTGCTCCGAGCACTACTGCGTGGCATGCTGGACTGTTTGTTTACAAACAACGGGCCCCACCTCTACCACTTTACTGAATGGGGTTTATTTCTTTCCCACCATATACTGTGTTCACATATATATTCTAACGTGAATAGAATACGCTGTCTGGATGCAAGAATGGGATTAAAAACCGTATTTCTGACTGTAATCAAGGCACCCGTGATTGTGGAGGTACGACTCGGGAATGGGATAATAACAGATCAGCTTAAAGCTCTGATACTTGGTCAAAATAATAATTACATGTGTTTTTCATGGAGTCTTCCTTTAATTAGATCATCTCCAAAACATTTTTTGACACTGCAGGAGGCCTCCAATTGGCTAACAAATAGTCCCACCGGGTCTAAGAAAAAGAAGAAAAATAATTGGAAAAATGCCACTACTGAGATTTATTGCTTGAACATACTTTAATTTCTATTGGCTTCTATTGATGTGATAATGGATAGATAGATAGATATAACTTTATTTTTGTGTCACTCCACAAACAAATCATTCACAAGACATAAAAGAAATACAGGCTTTGTTTGTGGACCACTCACAAGGAGTTGTGAGACACCATAAATAAAAACATGATAGAATTAAAACGTACATTAAAGTACGAACTACATCTAATATGACATATTACAAATACAGAGGACAATTGGGCATTACAAAACACATAAATAGAGATTCCACAGATTAAACAGTGCTTAAAAAGGATAGCCTTCTTTTTAAAATAAGGTGGCAGGCTTTGGCACATTCAAATGTACCGTATTTCCATGGATGTCATCACGCAGCAAATTTTCGTTTGCAGGAAGAAAAAAAAAAATTGAAAATGGGAGGAATTCCCCTTTAACTACATTGTGGAAGTGGGATTTGAGTGCTTCAGTGCACACACACACACACACACACACACACACACACACACACACACACACACACACACACACACACACACACACACACACACACACACACACACACACACACACACACACACACACACACACACACACACACACACACACACACACACACACACACACACACACACACACACACACACACACACACACACACACACACACACACACACGCGGTACCTCGCCGGGCCGTATCTTGATGTAAAAGTTGTTCCTCTTATAGGAGATCTTGAGGATTTTGGGCCAGGCGAAGCGATTGATCCGGAGTCTGTCTTTGTAGACCAGCAGGCCGTTGGCGCACACACCCAGCATTATGTCCACTCCGTCAGAATCCTGCAACACACACACACACACGCACACGCACACACACGCACGCGCACACACACAGTTAATCGTGCAGTGGACGATTCCCTCAGCATTCCGATCATGTTTCCTGATGCCAAACTCATGACATTATGTGAGGCTGTGTGTTGTGTGTGCGTGTGTTCATCAAAACGGGATCATATGATGCCCCTATTTGATCTCCACAGAGGCAACTTAACGGCTTTTGACTAGTGTTCGATGCCTTCTGGGATCGGTGCTGCTCACCCTATGGATCGGGACCCCCCACCCCCCTTGGAGTACCTATGGCAATTCATGGGTCTCGTTTGTAGTTCTTTAGCCGCCATGTTTATGAGGACCAACATAGGTGATGAAGGTATGTTGGTCCTAAATATGGCCGCTAAAGGACTACAAATGAGACCCATGAATATATGGGGATGAGGTCATTGCGTCGTCCAGCCAGGCTTATGTCAACCGACCTTTTTGCTACCAGGGGCCCAGGGCCCACTATTTTTTTTAGAATTTGAGCCAGAGACCACGGTTTGATGATATTGTAGCCCCACAGACTCCAAAACTCTTTTGTCCACAATTCCAGGTTGGATTTGGGAAACAAAAGAACAAGATCAAGATCACATACAGATCAAGATGACCATTAATGACCATTTCTACATTCTCTAGTTGTGTAGACTTGAGGCTAATTCAGATGATGGACCCGCAAGGGTCCATTTGGTTTCATTTAACACTCTCAAAAGAGTTACACCTGGTTAACCAACCACCTGGAGCCCTCTCAAGAACCACTGGTGGTCCCCGGACCACTGGTTGAAAAGCTCTGCCCTAGACATTTTCTTAAGTTGCTTGATTCAGTGTTTAGTCGTTTGATATTCGTTTTAGCGGCCCCGCCTTTTTCCCTATATACAAACCCACTGCATCTTAAAAGGGATCCACTATGAATTCAACATCAGTTGTTGTTATATCAATTTAACCCTTAAATACATTCTCATACACTACACAGCCCACAACCACTCTCAGGGTGCTCTTCCAACTGGAATACCCAAAATTACTGTCCATATTTGGGGGGCACTCGCCCACTCGCCCTTTGCCCTCTTCACCACTTATCCCTGCTCCCCTTTATAAATAAATACACTGTAATGTAAAAATACCTAAAAACACCAAAAATCTTAAAATGGTGGCCCCTTTTAAAATTCCATTTTAACCATGACAGATATTGTTATTTGTCATTTAGTGTTTTCATTTATTTGCAACGTTTGCCTCTTCCTCCTTGTTTGTTCTCCCAAAAACATTCTCTCCGTAAGAAAATCAAACACTGCAAAGAAATTGCTTACCAATCCTAC
Source organism: Benthosema pterotum (assembly GCA_039105355.1). Taxonomy (NCBI): domain Eukaryota; kingdom Metazoa; phylum Chordata; class Actinopteri; order Myctophiformes; family Myctophidae; genus Benthosema; species Benthosema pterotum. Next base: position 29,790,634 of record CM076983.1, on the reverse strand, counting down.
AAGAATTGAGATGTACAAGCTCATAGATGCCGCTCTACGAGCGTGTAGATCAGCTACTTTTTTGGGGGGGAAAAAAATCATACGCTCATATTATTAGGGAATAATATTCCATTCAAACAATGCAAATAATTGCTCACATATGGGGCCGGATGTTCACTTATCCTGCTTTAGCTCAATGCAAACGCAATTAGCATAGAGACACACCCACACACGCATGTGCACGTGCACGCACACTACAAGGAAAAACAAACAGAACATGTGACAGAAACTCGCACACATGCGGGCAGGCACGGCGCAACAAGGCACATATGCACAAGGGCGTGCATGCACGCAGGCCCGCGCGCACGGCACACACACAACCAACTGTAACTCGGTTAGCTGACAGACTGACTCACTAACAAGGCTTTTAAAGACCAAGGCCCTCCGGTAGTAGTAGAGAGAAGACAAACAGTCTGAGAGAGAGAGAGAGAGAGAGAGAGAGAGAGAGAGAGAGAGAGAGAGAGAGAGAGAGAGAGAGAGAGAGAGAGAGAGAGAGAGAGAGAGAGAGAGAGAGAGAGAGAGAGAGAGAGAGAGAGAGAGAGAGAGAGAGAGAGAGAGAGAGAGAGAGAGAGAGAGAGAGAGAGAGAGAGAGAGAGAGAATTGATTGCAGTTGGAAACCAACTAGGGGGAAAATCTTTTTGGCTAATGGACGATACAACATGTCAATAATGGCTTTTACTGACACACACGCACACACATGCACGCACCAGTCACACACATATACACACACACTGCTTGTAGTCCTTGTGAGGACATCTACATTTTAGGAAGGCATTCAATGTTGCTGGAAGCATAGGCAAATATTTTCAGATCCACACGTTCAGCAATTTTGTTGCCGCGTGTCGTTTTATCATATAGGAAAGCTATTGTTGGAGAGGTTTGTCTATCACATGTTATGCTTAGCAGTGACTGGACCATAGCAGTGTGTGGAGGGACTTACCTAAAGGTCTGTTGTCCAAACCCACTAAAATAGGAAGAATGGAGGAGGACAGAGTACGCGTACACCTGCTTTTTCAATTAAACTTAAAGCACCCCGTCACAATGTCTCGATTTAACCGATAGCCAATACCGATATGTGCTTATTTATTTTTATTTTGCTTGTGCCAGAGAAACTGTACATCTTCAATGACTCCAGAATGTCGCTTACAAGGAACGGGGACTGAATGTCTCAAGTTCTGGGACTCGTGACCCGTGAGATTATTGCACAGATGGTGAGAGGACAGATTGGTCAAGACACCAGAAACGGCATGACGTCATCATCACACATCCGGTTTCGGAGATCTGGTGATTCAAAATAAGGGTTTTGACCGAAAGCCGTGGCCAAAGTCTGGTTCCTTTTTGGAACCAGACCTTCAAATTCTCACACACACTGCATAGGGCATGCCTTGTTGATTGATTTGGAAGAGATTTGAAAGGTCCTGTTCGAAAAATGAACCAGGATTTATTGTGTAAAGTCCATAATATTTACATTGGAATGAATAAGTGTCCTAGAGGCCGGGGCTTACCTAAAGGTCTATTGATCTGGATCTATACACATGGACATGGGGCATGGGACTTTCATCATGCACAGGGGCCTTTCTAAGGAAATTAACTAACCAGATTTAAGTCCTTTAGTAGCATTTCTTCTCATGGCGCTGTGCGTGTGAACGGATCTCCTCACAGTCCCAGTTGTGCACGCACACACACACACACGCACGCACGCACGCACGCACGCACGCTGGGGGGGCATACAAACAAAGTGATATGCATCCACAAATGCGCTCGCGCCCATCCGCAAATATTACCTCCCAGGGACCACCAGAAGCAAGTTGAAAGTGAGTTCAAATTGTTCACTTTAAAACAGTGGTTTTCAACCAGTGGCCCCCAGCTACATGATGGAAAGGTTGTTAACCAGATATAACTCTTTGAGAGTTTTGCGGGCTCAAGAGTTAAGAGAATGTAGAAGATTAATGGTCATTCTATCTGTATGATTTGCCTGTTTTGTTTTCCGAAATCCAGCCTGGAATTGTGGACAAAAACAAAAGAAATCTATGGTTTTGGGTTTGTGGGGGCGAAAATGTCATCAAATGGTGGTCCGTGGCTCAAATGCAAATGGCAACAAATAGACCAAACTGAACGAATAATATGTCAATATGAAGCTATGATTTCCTGTATAAAAAGAAAGAAAAATGAAAACTCTCCCCGGTCGCAAATGGTCACATATATGCAACGATTTGCACAAACTTCCAGGATTTTCATATCAGATGATCGATCATGAGTTTATATATATAAATCTGCTGTTTGTGAATAGCAAAAGTATATAAAATAATAATGATAATAATAATAAATGGTTAAAGTAATTCAAATTTGAAATAACAGAGGTGAGTTAACATGTTGCAGAGTGTAGCCATGTCCTCAGAATGACTTGTCTTGTGACTGACACAGACAGCGGTAGTAACAACAGCAGTGTCTTGTAAACTCGCATAAAAAAGCCTTTTTAAAAAAGTATCCTGGCTGGTATGCAGGAATTTTATCTTTGATAATGAGAGAGAAGGCTTCCTCTGTTTTCCATCAATGTGACTCTGAAATGCTGTTGAACTGTGGGTGTTTATACACAAGCACGCACGCACACACACACACACACACACGTGCACACACGCACACACACACGCACACGCACACTCACACGCACACAAAATGTCTCAGTCTTTTTGTATCTGTTAGTAACTCAGAGGTTGTACACCTCATTGACCGCAATGTTACATTTCATACAGTCGAAAACAGTTTACTTTATCCCACTTGAGTCCTGAGTGAATCACACCAATATTATCTGTTATGAAACTAACTGTCATTTTTCTCAATTCTTTCAGGTTTTCTGAGCTGAATTGCACCCGCCCCAAGAGAACATATGTGGTCTGGAGGTATTCTGTCTCAAACAAGCACTCTGATTTTCCTACTGAATGCGCTCTGATTTTTCTGCAAAAATACCCATATACGTCGATGGGATTTAGCGTGCAGATGTCATCGCCCGTTTCCACTGCCCGTTTTCATCGCAGTGCAAAAGACTTCCAAAGCCCACAGAAAACTCCAGACCACAGAAAACCCACCGAATGTTCAAATTTCATTTTTTTTTCTGGGTTATTCAGATCATAAAACCTAAAAGAAAAATAAATTAGAATTAACCCATTTCAACCTGACACTATATATATTCTACATATCGTTCGCTCTGAAAGAACATATAATATTCATGGGTTTCATGAGTTTCATTCGTGAGGGAAATGTACTTGGCAGTGGAACGCTTTAACATTACGTTAACTCCAAGAGTGCTAACTGTAGTAAAACAAAAGTATCCATCATTCTTTTAATTACCCGTCACGTCCAAACCGTCCCCCACACAATTATTTCAAGACTTTGTCCCACATACAGCTCCATTTATTTGGTGTGTCTCTTAACATGCCCTCTTTTTCATGCACACACACACACTTTCTCTTGGTCTTGTTGACCTGGTATCTGAGGGGGACAGAAAGAGAGAGAAAGAGATAGGGGCTGTTCCCATGACAATGGCCTCCACGCTACTCTGAACATGTTTGTACAGCTGACACACACACGCACGCACGCCCCAACCCACATCAAAGGAAAGAGTACAAATTCCAACAGGAAAGAAGGGGCAAGAAGAGACAAAAAAAAAGGTTGAGGAGAAGTAAGATCTGTTGCGATCGTGATCATCAGATTTACTAGACAATGTCTACTTGACGCTGAAAAGTGACGTTTTGTTTCTGTTTCGCATAATGACACACGACTGACAACACACGTGCTGCGCTTCCTTGTCACCTGGAAGTTGTTCTCAGCAAAAACACACACACACGCGTTCCGCCCATTAGAATCCAACCACTAACTGCTTTTGGCGGGATGTTTTCCATCAATTAAACGTTAATATTGATATCAAACTTGGATTGTTTGTTTGTTTTTTCGCCATTCCCCTCTTCAGTAAACCTAGACTGCATCGCACACGTGCACTGCTTACGTTCACCGCTTATGTGCACTGCTTACGTTCACTTGTTGCTCACAGGCTGAACGAACTCTTTAATCTACAGAGCTCTCTGTGGGTTGAGAACAGGAACTGCTAGAATAATGGTTAAAGCGGCATAAAAAGGCTAATACTACGATAACGCGGATGTGTTCCACAGTCCTGAACGGGTTGTAACTTTAAAAAGGACATAGAGTACAGTACTATCATTAATATCTCCTGGCAGTGTGACAAAAACATTTCCGCATCGACCGCCAAACGCGCTGCTGTCGCCCCCTCCCCCCGGGGTCGATGCTTTCATGCAAAGTGCCGACAATATTGAGTGCACAGGCTTTTTTTTAAATACGGTGTGAAGAACTAATCCCTGTGACCCTGATGGTGTTTGTGTGTCTCCGCCGGGACTACATGAAAAAGCCTCTGACACCTTAATAGCATTTGGTGTCATGCTGCTGCTGCTGCGCGGGGCAACAGTATATCTCTACAGCGACACCCAAAACAAAGGAGTTCCTCTTCTTCTACCCCCACCCCACCCTGAGCATCGGCCAGATGTTTTTTCAAGTGAGACGGGCGGCACCAGCAGCTAGCGCTCACAACACGAGCCCAAAAGAGACGCGCGTTGTGCAACCATGCATGTGCGAACGCATGTGCACAACACACAAAAAAAAATCTTGACGATTTTTTGTTAAACTGTGGAATGTCGGTCTGCAGACAAACATATTAATGTAGGGATTCTTGACAGAAAATGGCAGAGAACGAGTTTAATGACTATTAGAACTGGTCCTCTGGTCTACACACCATGTTAAGAAATGAATGGGACTAAATGTTTCACTTTATTTACTTTAGTGTGCTATGAAAGCAGTGACTATCACAGAACAGGAAGCTGAAGCTGTGTATTCGAGTTCGAATGTTCCCCCTATTCTAAGGAGGCTTGGCAACGCTTTCTAATATCCATGCTCAAGACAGCTAGAGCATTTTAAATCCTAAGCCAGTATTAAAGGGGATTTAAATGGTCCTTTAAAAAATGAAAAGAAAAAGTAGTATAACGATTTGTTAGGTTTGATGGTTGAGTGGAAGCTCTATATTCCATATAGCAGTACAGTTGTCTCCCTGTGTTCCACCACAGCTCTTAATAGATAATGATTTTCCAGATCAGGATAACAATTTAATCCAATCAAGTAGAGACAGAGAGAGAGAGAGAGAGAGAGAGAGAGAGAGAGAGAGAGAGAGAGAGAGAGAGAGAGAGAGAGAGAGAGAGACAGAGAGAGAGAGAGAGAGAGAGAGAGAGAGACACAGAGAGAGAGACACAGAGAGAGAGACACAGAGAGAGAGACACAGAGAGAGAGACACAGAGAGAGAGAGACAGAGAGAGAGAGACACAGAGAGAGAGACACACAGAGACAGAGAGACACAGAGAGAGAGACACACAGAGAGACACACACACACAGAGAGAGAGAGAGAGAGAGAGAGAGAGAGAGAGAGAGAGAGAGAGAGAGAGAGAGAGAGAGAGAGAGAGAGAGGGCATGTTGTCATTTGTCAGCTTCAATGTTTTATGGCGCTCCAGCTCTAATTCTGTCCCGATTTGTTCCAGTTCCGCCGGTTTATCCTGCATGCTGCATGAGGTCTACTTTTGTCCTGAATGGATGAATTGGTATCTTAATTTACTGTTATAGCATAGTGTTTACTAAAGAGACCCAGAGGCGAGGAAACCCCCTCCGTACAAAACGTATGACGTGAGAATTCCGTGCAAAAATATCCGGCCACGCCGAAATTCTCCTAATTCTCCTAAACGTGTGAATTGCCACCCTATAAAAACATGTAAAATAAAATACCAGTCAGTTCCACTCCTTACCTTAGCGTGGTGCAGGTCCACTCCGTACATGGACAGCTTCTTGGCGTTTTCTAGAAACTGGACATCTGCCTGTGCTGGCGTCATTCCCCTGAAAAAAAAAAAGTAATCAGGCAGATTATTAACTTAAACATTGAACACAACAGCATTGAGTCAATATCATACTTTCAACCAAACTGGGATACTGCTGTGTTTGTACCACCAGCTAAATAGTTTCACATCCAGCTCTGAATACATACATCACTACGGTAAACACTCCCAGGGATACCTAGCGGTGTGATCGATCTTTAATTGGATCATATCGTCGGTTATAAAATAATTGAATAGATATATGGTCTGCCAAAGTGTGCCTGCATTATCTGGATGGTATCTGTTATCAGCCTGATTGTAACATCCAAGATAACAGAAGATCCTTTCATATATAAAAAAAAAAAATCAGCCTGACAAAGTCAGGCTGATTCTACAAAATCCATTTTTTTAAAAGCCCACATTTCTATAACAGTGGTGCTCAAAGGACCCCCAAAATGATTTGGCCGCAAACCCAACTTGCAATGTAACTCTCCACTCTCCAAAAGGAAGCTCATAGCGAGCTCATAGCGCGTTATGAGCTTATAGATCTGATATTTTTAAAATCTTCGAATCTTTTTTTTTTTTTTTTTTTTCTTTTTTCACAGCTCAAAAAGAAAAAAAAATCACCTGTGCGACTTATGGAGTTCTACGATCTTCTCCTCCATCTCTTTGTTCTGGGTGGGCGCAAAGGTCAGCTGACTCAGGTCCAGGGGCCGTGGTTGGTCCGAGTCAAAATCGCCAACCTCGGCCTACGAAGAGACGGGAAAAAAAACCCAAAAACAACAGACGCCATGAAATTTGCAATTCAAACACACACTTTTTTCTCATTTGGTTCCAAATGTACGCACATACATGCATTTGGAACCTTCATGTAGTACCTGCAGCGAGTATGACCCCAGCAGAGCGTGAGTGACAAACGAGCACGGGAGACGACCCGACACCACATCTTCACGTAGCTGGAGGCACAGCAGGTACCTAGAGACAGAGAGAGAAAGAGAGAGACAGAGAGACAGTGAACAGAGAGAATACGTGAAGGCTCGGCCCAAATAATACTCGGACCAGTGGCACTGTTGCGACATTGAGGGGTCAGAAAACTGAGCTCTCGGGAGGGCTGTTGCAGCTTGAAAGAGGGACAAAAGAGGGACATTCCCAAAATCTTCCTGAGTGTTCACATTTGTACACTCTCGAGGAAAAAAATCATTCACATGGTGAAACACAGCTTGATGATCAAGACGCCATTGGACTGATCCCATGAAGTAAACAGAGTTTGCGACAGCGTAACTCTGTATATACTTAGGGCTGAGTATTATTTGGGCCGAGCCTTCCTGTTACCAACAGAGATGTTGTTGGTGAAGAGTCCAGAGCAGTGTCTGCATTAGAGATACTGTAGCCTGCACGTTTGACCTAGCTTAGTCGGACACTTTTATGACCAGGGTTATTCAATACCAAACACTTATACAAACCCCTCTCAGGGCTATAGGTGCAGAGTGCAGACTATTTTTTTTTATCTTTTATTATTCAGCAGCCATGGATATGAACTGGCTGCTAGAGGGCACTTGGGATGCCCCAAAAAAAGGAGGCAAAAAAGGGCCGGGCAAAGTATTGTGGCGTCTGCAGCTATAATGGCAGAGACGACCTTACTCTTATCCATGAAGTACTGTCTGAGTGACCTGCCCGCTGTGCCATGAAAGCATGTGCTGCATTTCCTCGTCTGCAATCTCCTTTGCGTGGGCATAAATACTGTGGTGTGTGTGTGTGTGTGTGTGTGTGTGTGTGTGTGTGTGTGTGTGTGTGTGTGTGTGTGTGTGTGTGTGTGTGTGTGTGTGTGTGTGAGCAGTCGTGATCTAGTGTGTCGAATGCTGTTCTGAGATCGAAATAGGTTAAAACTACTCTACTATGACTAAAATCTGTGTGTGTGCGCGCGCATGTGTGCGTGCGTATGTGTGTGCGCATGTATGTGTACCTGGTAATGTCCTCAGTAAGCAGTGAAGGATCTGGAGGGTAGAATTTGACATTGAAGGCAAACTGCCAATTGTTGCCTGGAGAGAGACAGAGAGAAAAAGAGAAAAAAAAAACACGATTAGTGTCATGACATGTACAATACTGTTACCAACAAGGCCAGTGAAACAGATCAGTCTGTGAATCCCAGCAATGCGGGTCACCTGATGAAGCGCCAAAGCGCCATCAATTCAGATCGTACACAAAAGAGTCGGGGGAGAGAGAGAGAGTGTGTATGTGTGTGTGAGGGGGAGAGATCCAGACATCAGTATGTTTGCATAGATAGAGAATCTACTACAGTGAATGGTGCAGCACACACACACACACACACACACACACGGTTATGACGTTATATGGGCCCCCGTTCAGAGTCTAAACACTATGAATTCTATCTGCGCAGAACATCTGTGCGTGTGTGAGAAAGACCTTTTGTACTTTGCTGTAAACCCTTTCGGAGAAATTACAGTTGGATCGCACACTAACACATGTTTTATTACTGTACTTGCGGGGATGAAGTTTGCCTGAAAACTAACATGCAATTACACTAGTAAAGTGCACACACACACACACACACACACACACACACACACACACACACACACACACACACACACACACACACACACACACACACACACACACACACACACACACACACACACACACACACACACACACACACACACACACACTCTCTACAGGAAAGGACAGCTTACAGTAACCATTAATCCTGTATCTCTCTCTCTCTCCTCTCTCTCTGACACACACAGAAAAACAGACATGCCCAGAGGATCATCTGGCGTTGCATAACCTCATTCTGGCTTGACCACATGCCAACCTATAATCTTCAACATCCCAAACTAAATCATACCACCATAAAAAAACATCATCATCATCATAGTGATGTCATGAAGCGTTGTCCTTGCACTCTGTTATGCCTTCAAAACATTTTAGCCAACTAAATCAGCTGCCATGAAGCATTCCAGGTAACAAATTATTTTGAACTTTTTTATAAGCTTGTAGGTGTGTTTTTTTTTTGAAAATCGTAAAAAATGATCTTGCTGCTGAACAATCCTGCATCATCCCTACTGAAATCGTCGTGATCTACTGTGTCGAATGCTGTTCTGAGATCTAAATGGATTAAAACTACTCTACTTTGACTAATACTAAAATCTAAATTTGCCGTCACAAACAACTGTTGCCTGACAGCAATGCTATGACAGAGGTCATATTACTGGCATTCATAACTCTCTCTCCCTCCCCCCTCCCTCTCTCCCCCCTCTCTCCTCTCCCTCCCTCCTTGCAGATCATTTCATCTGGAAAAATTGCATTTGTTGAAAAAAGATGACATCACATCAAGACCATTTCCTCTTTCAGAGACACAGCCTGCATGTGTGCACATGCACAGGGCGCACACACGCACGCACGCACACACGCACACACACACTGACAAGGACAAAGACTCCAGATGCATCCCACAGGGAGAGAGGAAGGAGGGAGCAAGAGAGAGAGGGAGAGAGAGGGGGACCACAGGACCAAAACAAAGGGAGGGAGGGAGAGAGAGAGAGACTGAGGAGTGATATCATGTAGAACCGCGCCTTCTACAGTGTCATTTAATTCTGATTTAAACTCAGGGTGTGGGTCCATTTGGTTACTGACGGCAACAGATTCAATGACCCGGGGGAGTTTTACTATGCACAGACAATGCTGGGGGAGGAAGCGAGGGAGAGAGAGAGAGAGAGACAGACAGACTAAATATTTCAAGAACTGCAAAATTAATGCTGTGCTTTTGCTTTGTTAGACCATCACAAAAATATGAGTCTCGCTGCACTGAGGCAGCACTGAATAGATCACACAGTCTGTGTGCGAGTGTGCACGTGACATAGGTGCGGTTAAGATTGAGCGCGCGTGTTAAGTGCTTTGGGAGTCTCGTGTCCATTTCACTCTCACACCAGTCCCACCCTCCACATTATGCGTGCACGTACGCACACACGCACACGCACCTTCATAGTACTAAATGCATTCCCAGTACAAAGAAATATCCGCAAGCCAAACATGTTTTCTCTGCCAGCCCTCTCCCATCTAGTTCCATGTATGCAGTAGGTTGAAACATGAGTATTATCCCTCATCTCATTTAAGTCCTTGACAGTCACCTAATCATCATTTAATCACCATCATCTGTACTGGAGAAGAGTCTTTAGCAACGAAATTGTTGAAATGATAGTAATGATAACCAAGGTCATCATTTTGTTTGGTTATTTTATGAAAAAAGTGAATTGACACATTTTTGAATGCATACAAGGGTTCTAACAATAAATATATAATATACATATTATATATAAATATATAATATAACCATATAACCATTGTTTTTTCTGTAGTCTAAACTACTTAAGACAGTGTGCAAGGATTTCAGATTTTGTACCCTCACTGGTTGATTACATTTATTTGCTGATAAAAATCCGCAAAAAAAAATGTTAAGGTGCATTCTTACACACATAACACATAATATAGATTGCATTATTGATTATATTGTGTGTGTTGTTTCTTATACTATGAATCTGACATTTTATTTATTCAGTGAAGATTCGTTCTTGGAAATGATCAAAACCATTAGTGGGTTTTCAATTGTTCACATTAAGAAATGACCCAAGAGACTTAAGACATTCTGCTTGTTTGATTTTTATTTCACCACTGAACAGGTAAATATCTGGCATCAGTCTCATGCAACAGGATTTCAAGGGCTCTAGCACTGTTAAATTGTAGGTTTTAATTCATACACCTTCCAAACAAACTGAACACCTCTTGAGGGTAAAACGTTAAGACTGAGTATTTCAGATAGACGGCACCAAGTTTGGCAACTTAAACGGTGAACAGAAGATGGCCAGAGAAGCTATTCTCGTCACTATCGGCATAAACCGTGATCCTGGGCTGCAGCATCAAAAACACCCTGTCTCCCACCGCCAGCTCTAGAGTGACTGAGTTGGAGAAGAAGTCTTCCGTGCCGTTCTCGTGGTTGTACAAGACCTCCTCTTGGTTCTTGTACAGCTTTACCCCCATGTCCAAATCCAGGTGGTTGCGATTGGCCGCCGTGAACCTGAAGAAGTACGCCCCCTTGATGGGAGCCGTGAACACGCCAGTGATTTGGTCGTAGCCGCCGCCGATGTTCAGGTGCACCTGGTTGTACACCATGTGCACGCCGTACCTGCCTCCTCTCAGATTCGATACCTTGTTCATAGCGGCGGAGAAGGCCACCTTGGGTTCGCTGGCGACGCCTCCGTTCTCCGCCAGCTCCGCCACGTCTCCCTTCACCTCGGTCAGCGATGAGTCGATGGCGGTCAGCTCCGTCGACAGGGCCTGGGTCTCCGTCTCCAGCTCGCTCACCTGCTGCCCCGTGGCCTGCAGCCCGGCTTCCAGGGCGGCGATCTGGCCGGACTGTGCCGAATCCTGGACCTCCAGGACCTCCGCTGCCGCCTCGGCGGCGACCAGCCTGTCCCCGAGGGCGAGCAGCTCCGCGGCGTGGATCGAAGTGGCGTACTCGGCGGATGTGAGGCGCACTCCGACGCTGGCCAGTTCGATTGCCTGGGCGGCGTTCACGTTCTCGACAGCGATGACTCTAGACATAAGCGCGGCCACATCTGCTCTTTCCTCCACCTTGCCCTCCACCGCGTCCTGCAGAGCGTTCAGCCTGCTCCGGAGAAGCTGCATCTCGTCCCACATGTCCTGCAGGGACTTGGGGTCGTCCTGGACAACCGCCGCCGCCCCGGATGGACAGAGCAGCGACGCCAGCAGAGCCACAACAACGACAGCGATCCCGGTAGCTTGCATGGTCAAGAGGTAGTGTCTGGAGGCAAGATAAGATGCAACACCCGCCGAAAGCTACAGGACGCGTTGCTTATATACGCAGTGGCAAGGGAAGCCGATCCCGGCCTGTGACTTTTCGGCCAATCCAAGGACACACTGATAACGCAAGAAGAAAGAACATGCATTCACCTCTAGTTCTAAACATGTGTGAAATCTTTTGGCGTGGACAGCTGCTGCCTGGAGGTCCATGTGTGTCGATAATGAGGGACTGCTTCAGACACCACACAGTACATCCTGTGTGGTTTTATTGCTGATTTGTTTTTACCAGTCATCATGCCCTGCCATCTCTCACACACACACGCACACACACACACATTTAGATTTTAGTATTAGTAATAGTAGAGTAGTTTTAACGTATTTCAATCTCAGAACAGCATTTGACACACTAGATCAGGGGTTTTCAACAGGTGGTCCAGGGACCACCAGTGGTCCTTGAGAAGGTTCCAGGTGGTCCCCAGCTAAGTTGGTTAACCAGATGTAACTCTTGAGAACGTAAAAATGAAACCAAATGGACCCTTGCGGGTCCATTTGGTTTCATTTTTACACTCTCAAGAGTTAAAATATTCATCATCTGAATTAGCCCCAAGTCTACACAACTAGAAAACGGACAAAAGCAAAAGAAATCTTTAGTTTTGGGATCTATGGGGCTAAAATGTCCTCAAGTGGTGGTCCGTGGCTCAAATCCTGAATAAATGGTGGTCCCTGAGATGAAAAAGGTTGAAAACCCCTGCACTACATCACAACAGTTTTAGTAGGGCACGAGCCCCCCACACACACACACACACACACACACACACACACACACACACACACACACACACACACACACACACACACACACACACACACACACACACACACACACACACACACACACACACACACACACACACACACACACACACACACACACACACACACACACACACACACACACACACACACACACACACACACACACACACACACACCAGATATGAGAATATAAGAATAACAGGTATATTGTTTGTGATGTGGACGCTATATTTTTGTCTCTACATGTACATGAAGCTCTCTGGTTTACATATCGCACACAGTTCTAGAGAAACACAGGAACCAGACACTAGTTTGCATGTCTTTTACAAGCGCGCGCACACACATACAGCATAAGCCATAGCAGCGTAACATTACACGCCAGTGAGTGAGACCAAGTTAAAGTAGTAAACTACGTCAGTTCTGCTTTGACACTGCCCATATCAGCTGATCTTTACAACAAGTGATAGCAGGGCATCAAAGAAACAATTATCAGTTGATGATCAGACTCTGGTTTACTAGGGGGAACAACACGCTTCCCTGCTTGACTCAGCTTTAGAGAAACATGGACAAAAAAACAATGTTACTATTGTTTTTGTAATCCTTTACTTTATAAGCTTGTTTGCAAATTGGCTATATTGCATGTTCAAAATGTTAAATCATGTGCATACATTATATAAAATTATCAAAAACCCAGGACAAGCCAGCACATGTAACATTATGTCTATAATATGAGGTGCACTATCCTATGTCATACCTCATCTAATATTGCAATATAAATATATATATTTTGTATTTACTTGCTGATGAAAATCTATTTTACATTTTAATACAAAGTCCTGCTTTCAAAAAGGCTCCACATACATATGTATATGTTACATATGTAGAAACATATGCAACACACAAATATTTTTCAAAATGATTAATTATATTATGAACGATAAGTTCTGTTTCTTAAGCCACATATTTTAAATAACAGCAGCACTTTTATCTCATTTTAATTACTGTATATAGCGTGCAATGAATTGATATTGCGCTTACTCAGTGAAGGTTCGGGACTGAAAATAATTCTAAATCATTTTGTGGCGTCAAAGTGATCACATTACCTGCTTAAGAAACAAGACCAGACATTGTTGCTCATTGGATTTTATTTAATCAGTGAACAGATAAAACAGTTGACATCCGACTCTGCAGCACCAAACATAATCGCCGTTATTTTTTATTCTATTTTCTGTCTAAGGCACTAAAAGTTTAAAAAAACATCCACTTCTAATGCTGAGGGAGTAAACATTTCTCCCCCTTTTTTAAACATCTCAGAGTTAAATTAAACGCTGCTCTTAAACAGTGAACAGAAGATGGCCAGAGAAGCTGTTCTCGTCGCTATCTGCGAAAACCGTGATCCTGGGCTGAAGCATCAAAAACACCTTGTCTCCCACCGCCAGCTCTAGAGTGACAGAGTTGGCGAAGAAGTCTTCCATGCCATTCTCGTGGTTGTACATGACCTGCACCTCATTCTTGTACAGCTTCACCCCCATGTCCATGTCCAGGTGGTTGCGATTGGATGCCGTGAACCTGAAGAAGTACGCCCCCTTGACGGGAGCCGTGAACACGCCGGTCGTGCTGTTGTAGCCGCCACCGACGTTCAGGTGCACCTGGTTGTACACCATGTGCACGCCGTACTTGCCTCCTCTCAGGTTGGACACTTCCCCCATGACGGCGGAGAAGGCCACCTTGGGGCCGCTGACGGCGCCTCCGTTCTCTGCCAGCTCCGCCACGTCTCCCTTCACCTCAGTCAGCGACGAGTCGATGGCGGTCAGCTCCGTCGACAGGGACTGGGTCTCCGTCTCCAGCTCACCCACCTGCTGCCCTGTGGCCTGCAGCCCGGCTTCCAGGGCGGCGATCTGGCCGGACTGCGCCAAATCCTGGACCTCCAGGACCTCCGCTGCCGCCTCCGCTGCCACCAGCCTGTTTCCGAGGGCAAGTAGATCGGCAGCCTGGGCCAAGGCGCCTTGCTCGGAGGACGCGAGCCGCGCCCCGAGGGCAGAGAGCTCGGCCGACTGGGCGGTGTTGGCGTCCTCGGCGGCGGTGACTCTGGACACGATCTCGGCCGACGTCTCCCCGGTCTGGGTCTTCAGCTCCTCCAGGCGGCCGTCGGTGGCGTCCAACCTGGTCCCCAGCGCCGACAGGCCGGCGTCTTGGCTCGTAGCCTTGGCCTCGATGTCTGAAACTCTCGTGCCCAAAACGGAAAGCTCCGATGTTTGGACGTCTGTCTGGTTCTCTACTTCCTCGAGGTTCGCCTCGAGGACGGACAGCCTCATGGTTTGCGCCAGGTTCTCGCCCTCGTTGTCCGTCACCCTGGCCCTCAGGGACATCAGCTTGTCGGCCTGGCTCGCAGTCTCGTTCAGGTTGGCAGCCAGCCGGATGGCGATCACCGACATCTCGGATGACTGGGCCGCGCTGGCTTCGCTCAGCTCCGCCAGCTTCTTCTCGGCGACCGCCACCTCTTGGCCGACAGTCGCCACCGCGCCCTCACTCTCGGTCAGCCGGCCGTCCACGCCACCCAGCGCCACGGCCTGCTCAACGATGGCCTGCTCCATCCGCCTCATCTGCCCCGCCTGGCCCTCCACCACGTCCAAGAGCGCGTTCAGCCGGCTCCTGAGGAGCTGCACCTCGTCCCACATGTCCTGCAGGGACTTGTCAGCAGGCATGACAGCCGCCGCCCCGGAGGGACAGAGCAGCGACGCCAGCAGAGCCACGACGGCGATCCCGGTAGCCCGCATTGTCAAGAAGAGGCAGCGTCTCTTTGCTAGATGCGATGCACCCCTTTCTGAAAGCTATCCGTGCTTATATACACTGTGGCTCGGTACAGCCTGTGACATGTTGGACAACCCTAGGACACTGATAACATGAAAAAGGCACACAGGTTCCTCAGCTTAAACATACGTTAAAGTCGTGTGAAAGTGCTCCGTGTTGTCAGCTGCTGCCGGGCGACTCGTACAGCATGTGCTGGCGGACTAACACTAAAACACTGCACATAGTTCCTGTTCTAAGCTTATAAACATGGGTGTACTTCACAACAGAGGATTTTCTGTAAATTATTTAGTTACTATTGAGCCTAATGGGGCGTGCCTAGCTTTTCTGCTAATCTGTCAAAGAGTTAAAATTTTCAAACTGCTGGTCTGCCCCCCCCCCCAGTTTAGGCCTTTGGCAGCGCAGTGTGTTCTTTCTACTGTGACTCATAGGGCTTGGCCTACAATATATTCGATAGATCATCATGTTTGTATGTTGCACAGTGAGAGAAACAAACCACTAGTTTGCGTCATCTGTTTGGCGCACGCACGCACGCACGCACACACACGGCTTGGCCTACAATATATTCGATAGATCATCATGTTTGTATGTTGCACAGTGAGAGAAACAAACCGCACGCACGCACGCACACACACACACGCGCACACACACACACACACACACACACACACACACACACACACACACACACACACACACACACACACACGGTAAGCCACAGTAACGCTACATTACACCACAGTGAGGTCAAGTTCAAATATAGGCTACGTCAGGGTTGCTTTCATTCTGCCCATATCAGCTGATCTGTACAGCAAATGGTAGCAGCAGGGCATCAAAAGAAACCAGTAGTGATGCAATTATGTGTTCACTAGCAGCAGACTCTGGTTTATTGAGCAGCAAAGGGAACAACATGGTTCCCTGGTGAGTCAGGGTTAGGGATGGGTGGCATATTTATTTGTTTGACCACAAACATGTACTGTATGTGAGGTATCTTGCAAATGTGTTGTGCTAATGTACAGTAACTTAATTTGCATCCACATACCGTAAAATACCAAATAACAGCCCTTACTCAAACAACCGCCCACTACCGAATAACGGCCCATGTACCCACACCATTTTGCTTAATAACCGCCTCCTCCAAATAACCGCCCACGTCCAAATAAGCGCCCATGAGCTGTTATTTGCAAACATATTAAATACTATTTGTATGGCGTTTGCAGACCTCCTCATTTGCCTGATGCGCACCATGCCGTCAGCATATCGCATGTCACAATGCGACAGCAGTTCTCCACCTCCCCAAAATACATGTTTAATTCTGCCATACACAGCCACAATACAACGATTTTTTTAAATTCAGACTGCGTATTCTGTCAAACGTTTAGATCTACTGTCATTTTGTGCATGGATCTACGTTTGCGCACACGCACTCACCATACTGAATCCAAGCGTCAGCGCAGCGCATTGACTCCGTCAGCGCAGCGCATTGACTCCGATGCGCTGTTGAGGTGAGATGAAAGTTGAGATTACAAATGTCCCTTCCTCACTCGGTTTTCAAGCGATTGCTGTAATTCCTACTCGTCAACACAGTGTATATTTTATATATTTTATATTTCCATTGGGTATAGCTATAGGTCACGTTTTATATGACTTCATCAAACAATATGAAGAGAGAATCGTCCTGTACGCAGTTTAGAGCGAGCACATGTATACGGCCCTATTCTTGTCTTAATTAGGCTATTAGGTGCTTCCCCAGCGGTTCATTTGATTGATTTGATTGAAAAACTGACCACCATGTATTCTGTAAGGCCAAACCTCATTTGAAAGAATATACTGAGGCTATACATTACAATATTCTAAAATGTGAAAAGTTACACAGCTGTGCAGTGTGCAACCAATTAAGTAATTACAGTCAATCATGCCAGTCTGAATCTGGGTCAGATCTATTAAGCAATGCTGCCTATAAGGTCTTCTATTCTAAATATTAAATCAAAAAGTCAATAATTTTGCCTGCTATACATATGTTTATTATACCTTTTAATTTTGCACTAAAAACATGTTCAACAGAAACTGTAATGAAATAATGGCCCTGTGCAGGACGGTGCAAAAATAAATAACAGCCTACTGCAAATAACAGCCCAGTACCTTATAAGCGCCCGGGGTCCGAATGGATTTTGCATAATAACAGCCCGGGCTATTATTTGGTATTTTACGGCCACATATATTCATATAGTTTCCTTTACAAACTCACAAGATGGCGCGACTCCACACTTGCAGATCGGCCATGGTAGCTGTTTCAAACATTAAGACTTAGAATAAGGTTCTAAAAATGTAGAATATAAAATAAGGTTCTAAGGACAAGTACATTTTTTCTTAATCTTTGTATATTCAGTGTGATAAGGAAAGTGTTTGACTCAACTATTTTGCTTCTGGGGAGGGTCCCTTGAACTACATGTTTATAGAGATGATTTTGGGGTTCGAAGAATAGAATAATATTAACACTCCCAGTGCCAGCCCTTTTTCATATTTTTGGAGCTCGCCAGTGCCAGCGATTTTCATCTAAAAGTCATATTTCATATTTCGGTCCATGTTTCCCGACGGACAAGTTAGTGGACGGACACACACTTTTGGTTCCGGGTTAGGCCGTCCCTTGTTATGCTCTAGCAATGGTCGCCGCGGTCGCTGCTAGCTGCTGTTAGCATGGGGATCGTATTAAACCGGCGCCGGTAAGTTACGTCACGTACAGTAGCGTTAACGTCAGCGGCATCAGTTGTTACTGTAAATCATAATGATAACGGATGACGTAGATTCATTTCAACGGCATGAAAACTGTTAAGGACATAGAAAATACGGTACTAAGATTTTACCATAATACGGTCTTTGTCGTGGTTTTAGTAATCCATATAATCCATCTTAGCTTTTTAGACTATTATCGATATACAGGTATATTGTATATCGATAATGGTCTAAAAAGCCAAGATATCATCTAATATCACGCTATGGATAAAATATCCATATATTTGCCATTTGCTGTGAACATGAACACATATTTAGTGCATGACAAAACTGAGCCCTGCAAGAAGCCCGTTGGGGCTTGGCCTGGGCCCAGTGGTGTTCCGTCCCTGACCCAAACGGAGGCCTAGGGCTGGGTCGGGCTCACCACTCATTTCCCCTGGATGAATTTTCACCCAGACTGGCCGGGAGTTGTTGGCATGTTTGACATTCTATCAAACATCTCCTGCTGTCTCTTCTCTGCCCCCCGGTAACATACCCTCGTCTTCTCTCCCTCTCCCCAAATTATGCAGCACAGCTACACACACGCACACTGAGTGCCATTCCACTAAAATACTCAAAGGACCACAGAAGAATTACCACATTAAACAAAGTTGGGTTTTGTACAGTGCCGATGGCATACGTGTTCTTGACTTAATATCATTATGGGTTTGTTTTTTGCATCATGCAGAGTGGGTCCACGACAGCAGCCGTGTGGCGGTTACACAACTACGACTAATAAGGGACTTTTCTAGTGTGATGGGTGTGTAACTGTGTGTTCTTGACATCTTGTTCCACACGGTAACACGGTTTATCAGAGCTGGAGATAGCGCAGCTCTGAGCCAGCGGCTGCCGCCGCTGCTGCATGCCGTCACAGTGGATCAGAAAAAAGGGCACGCATGTTAAGAACAATGAATTAATAAAAAATTGATCGGGCTTAGGGCCCAGAGCCCAGGGCTTCAGCCGTAAATATACAGTAGATCCATCTCAATGAATTAGAACGGACAACCAGTTTTCAACTGGTGGTCCAGGGACCATCAGTGGTCCTTGAGGATTCTGGGTGGTCCCCAGCTAAATGACAGTTGGTAATCAAACGGACCCTCACAGATCTGGAACTAGATTGTTGTGTTTAGACTGGACATGGCAAAACTCATGATTTAGGCCATGTTATCCACTTGTGATGATCCACCGACAGTGGAAACATGGAAACAATGGTTTCAATACAGACATCTTGTGCTTCAGTATGTTGACAAGCTTCATTGAGACGCTAATTAGTTGTCCACAGTGACTTGGTTATTGTCGAGAGAAAGTTGTGAGACAAGACTGAACAATACAAGATCAAAGCAAACCTGGGCTTCCATAATACCTCAACAGTGCCACAGACTGATCACATCTATGCCACGCCCCATTGATGAAATAGTTTTTGTCAAAGTAGTCCAGACCAAGTATTAACTGTACACATTAATATACTTTTTAATATATGCCTGTGCAGTAAATATAATGACAAATACAGTTTGATTTATCAGATTGGGGAAATACCTTACAGCACGTCACATTTTCTTGTTGATCTGATTTTAGATTATGTTGCTTAAAGGGGAATTCCACCCATTTTAATTAAATATACCTTAGAGATGTAAATAAAAAAAACATACACCTTAGAGATGTAAAAAAACAAAACAAAAAAAAAACATTAAAAATTCACCATTCTGTTTCCTAGAACTGAAAGTTTGAAAAAACGATTGACTATCATGCAAAGATAATTACAATCAAGTCAAATTATTGCGACAGGCCTACTACCCCTGTTCCCACTATTAGAAATAGTTTCATATAACTAGGACCGTATACGCTGATCGTGTTTCGAAAATCAATCAAGTGTTTATAACGGTCCTCAAGGACGACCGACAAGACAAGGGATGACCAGGAAATGGGCAGAGGAGAGTGCCTGTGTGTGTGATCTTTTGTTAGAGTGTGTGTGTGTGTGTGCGCGTGCTCGCTACCAGGTGTGGTTAAGTAACACGGAGCATGTTGTGTTAAGTGCTTTGGGGTCTCATGGCAATTCCACTCTTGTGCGCAGCCTGCCCTTCGTCACATGAGCACACGTGTGTGCGTGCGTGCGTGCGTCATACCCCCACCAGACTAACTCCCAGTACATGTAAACCTGCTTTGGCCAAACCCCTATTCTATATTCTGTGCCATTCCTCTCCCCTCAAGTTGTTCATTTAATGTTTTTTTTTTTTTTTCATTATTATTTTTTAGTGTCTTGTGTCGATGACAGGGCATGGGTATCTCTGAAACAAGACACTCAACCGGAGATGAAACAAAAAGGTCATAATTCAAACAATGCATATTCATTAATTGACCAGGAGTAGGCTTGACATGATAACGTTTTTTCTCTTTTTTTAGGTTTCATGGGTGATTTCAATTGAGCAGGGAATGCTTTATGTATACATGTGGCAAATATAAATATAAGGAACCTCTCGAAAACGAGATAGTGTATCTCAAGGTGTAATCCTGAATAAAGAAATTTCAACACATAAGTACTCATATTGGTTCTATATACAGTACTGTATTAGTGTATATGGTGTTTTATTTACTAAGGGAATATATTTTCATATGTTTTATAAGCTACTGTATATTTACTTCAATGCATAATCACTTTGAGATTTATATATAAATACATTTTGCACAATATATTGATTTTTGGAATGGGTTGATATGAATTTACACAAGATTTTTGCAAAATGCATCTGGATAAATCTCCCCAAAAAGAAAACATAGCCAGAGATTGCAGTTACTCAGCCTGCTTAATGCAATGTGTCATTTTCTTACAAACGTTCAAAATACACATCTAGAAGTTTAGTTTAGCCAATGACATCTCGTTTTGCTGGCTGGACATCCACCTTTTCTATTTTCATGAATGGTTGTTGGTACAAAGTAAAAGACCATATGGATGGATTAAACCCCATCCAACTTGAGCTGAGACCTTCTTAATGATTATGGCAGTGTCTTTCAACCTTTTTGATACCAGGGCCTACTATTTATTGAGCAATTGAGCCACGGACCACCATTTGATGACATTTTAGCCCCACAGACACGAAACTAAAGATTTATTTTGCTTTTGTCCACAATTCCAGGTTGGATTTGGGAAACAAAACAGTCAAACATACAGATCAAAATGACCATTAATCTTCTACATTCTCTAGTTGTGTAGACTCTCATGATGAATATTTTAACTCTTGAGAGTGTAAACATGAAACCAAATGTCCTCACAAGGGTCCATTTGGTTTGGTTTCATGTTTACGCTCTCAAAGAGTTACACCTGGTTAACCGACTTTCCGTCATTTAGCTTGGGCACCACCTGGAATCCTCTTCCCGGGTAACTGGTGGTCCCCGGACCACCTGTTGAAAAACCCTGATATAGGCCATGTTGCCGTAGCCTATTGGATGATACATTCCGTCTCAAAATTGTAGCTTCAAATAAGGAATTTCACAATACGAATATTTAAAGGATGTTTTCTCAAAATCCGTTTTCCCCTCATAAGTGGAACGAATAATCTCCACTTGAGTTAACTTAAATGCACCAAACTTCCCAGTCTTATTCATATTTATTTTCTGCAGATATTTCCAGGGCCTGTTGATATATCATTCATAACCTGATTTACTTCACATTTTATTCCTAAAAACACAGCAAAAGGTTGTTTTTGTATGCCTGCTGACAGTATTTTCTGATTTATTGGAGTGATAATTAGAGGTATCTAATTATCACTTTTTAAAAAAAAAAAAATTACTCATTTATCAAGAAATAAAATGAAACTATTTTAAACCTGGCTTTATCTGATCTTCTGATATAATCATCCCAAACTGTACAGCATGTAAATGAGTGAAATCGGGGAATATAATATAATCATATTTAATAAACAACATATAATTTAATGTAATACAAAAAAATCTTGATGTAAGCAATCAACTGGAGAAGTTTCATTGTGATAGCTGTTGAGTAAAGTTTTTTTTTTTACCCTAGCTACCTTAAATAACCACACAGCAAAACTTGACATTCATGCTTGTTTTATTATCATCACTGAACACAGAAAACAGCAAAACAATCCAACTCTGTGCCAATAAAAGCTGACTGATAAAACGGCTCAATTCTAATAGCACTGTACTTGTGTTGTTTTAACTTTCATCGAAAAATAGCAGGCGTTCACACACTATGAGCCGTGAATGCCTGCCATTTTTCGTGAACACCTGCTATTTTTTGGGGGAGAATGTGAGAATGCAGCACAAATCTTTCAGTATGTTCTTTTAGAGCGAATGTTTCGTTGAATCTACAGCGTCAGGACAAAATTATCCGAGACTGAAACCAAATGGACTCACAGGGGGGGTCAAACGTGTCCTTTTCAGAGGGTGAAGAGAAGATGGCCGGAGAAGGTGTTCTCGTACTCATCAGCGTAGACAGTGATCCTGGGGTCCAGCATCAGGAACACGTGGTCCCCGACCTCCAGCTCCAGGGTGACCGAGTTGGACATGAACTCCTCCCGGTTGTCCTCGTGGTTGTGCATGACCATCTCCTCGTTGTGGTACAGCTTGACCCCCATGTCCTGGTCGCGGTAGTTCTTGTTGGACGCTGTGAACGCGAAGTAGTACGCCCCCTTGACCGGGGCCGTGAACACGCCGGTCGTGGCGTTGTAGCCGCCGCCGATGTTGGTGTACACCTCGTCGTACACCATGTGGACGGGGTACTTGTCTCCGCGCAGCCGCTCCACCTCGTCCATGGCGGCAGAGAAGGCCACTTTAGGCGCGGAGGAAGCACTGCTCTCCGTCAGCTCCTCCACGTCTCCCTTCACCTCAGCCAGCACCGCGTCGACGGCGGCCAGCCCCGTCTGCAGGGCCTGGGCTTCCGCCTCCAACGCGGCCGCCTGCTGCCCGGCCGACTGGAGCCCGGCTTCGAGGGCGGCGATCTGACCGGACTGGGCTGTGTTCTGGCCCTCCAGGGCCTCCGTCGCCGCCTCGGCGGCGACCACCCTCTCCCCGAGGGCGAGCAGCTCGCCGGATTGACCCTCGGAGGCGTCCTCGGCGGCCTCAACGCGGACCCTGAGGGCGTCGAGGTCGGCGGACTGGGCGGCGTCGGTGCTCTCGGCGGCCGCGAACCTGGACAACGTGTCGGTGCGCAGCTCCACCAGGCCACCCTCCACCTCAGCGAGCGACGAGTCGACAGCCGTCAGCTCCTCAGCCAGGGCCAGGGCCTCCGTCTCCAGCTCACCCACCTGCTGCCCCGTGGCCTGCAGGACGACTTCCAGGGCGGCGATCTCCTCGGACTGGACGGCGTCCCGTCCCTCCAGGACCTCCGCGGCCGCCTCGGTGGCGACCAGCCTGTTCCCAAGGGCGAGCAGCTCGGCAGCCTGGGCCGAGGCGCCTTGCTCGGAGGATGCGAGCCGCTCCCCGAGGGTCGCGAGCTCGGCCGACTGGGCGGTGTTGGCGTCCTCTGCGGCGGCGACTCTGGACACGATCTCGGCCGACGTCTCCCCGGTCTGGGTCTTCAGCTCCTCCAGGCGGCCGTCGGTGGTGTCCAACCTGGTCCCCAGGGCAGACAGGCTGGCGTCTTGGCTGGTAGCCTTGGTCTCCACGTCAGACACCCTCGTGCCCAAAGCAGAAAGATCAGCCGTCTGGACGGCCGCCTGGCTCTCGACCTCCTTGAGGTCGGCTTCCAGCACAGAGAGCTTCATGGTCTGCGCCAGGTTCTGGCCCTCGTTGTCTGTCACCCTGGCCCTCAGCGCTGTCAGCTTGTCGGCCTGGCTGGCCGTCTCGTTCAGGTTGGCCACCAGGCGGATGGCGATCACCTGCATCTGGGACTCCTGCTCGGCGCTGGCCTCGCTCAGCTCCGCCAGCTTTTTCTCGGCGGCCGCCACCTCCTCCCCGACGGTTGCCACCGCGCCCTCGCTGCCGGTCAGCCTGCCCTCCACGCCGGTCAGCGCCACCGTCTGCTCGGCGACCGTCTGCGCCATCCGCCGCATCTGCTCCGCCTGGTCCTCCACGGTGTCGAGGAGGACCGCCACCCGGGCCGTCAGGACCTCAACCTTGTCCCACATGTCCTGCAGGGACCGGCCGGTGTCAGGGATCACTGCCGCCCCGGACAGGCAGAGCAGCAGTGCCAGTGCAACGAAGCTCCCGGTAGCGTGCATTTTGTTTTTTCCCCTCAGAGGCACAAAAGAGTTTCCACCTCTCTGCGGATACGCAGCAGCTCCAGACAGCACTCACACCTTATATAGCTATACATCAAAGCCCCGACACAGCCTGTGTGACCTGTCGTCTGTGGGGCCCAACCCCAAGGACACTGATAACACGAAAGGAACATGCGTTCCCCCCCGCCCTTGGTTGGATTTGGAACACAGTTTAACTTAATGTGAAAAGTGGTCAGTGTGGTCAGCTGCTGTCGTGGTTTTGCCCTGTACAGTATGTACTGTACGTTTGCCGATAGTAAAAGGAATTCTTTAAAGTACATTCAATGCAGGGCAGGATTTACAGTTTTTTTTTTACTGATCTGTTTGGCACAAAGATAGAAAACAGCATTAAATAACTGTTTGCAATCCGTGCAAGTCTCCTGTGAGCTTGTACGTCGTGGGCTAGCCCACTGACAGTGCCGTTACCACCTGGTTACTGAGCAGTTTGTTAAGTTTCTCTCCATAAACGTGTGCATCTCTGTTAAGAGTGCGTTACACCAGGAAAAACCAGGCCATCGACACCTTTGAGGGATTGCATTCTTTTTCCCACACGACGTGCACCGGTACCAGGCCAATGCAAGCCTCAACGAGGCGGGCGACAGGTGCGTCTAAGGCAGTGGATAAAAAAGCATCCTTGACAAAAAAACAAAACAAAGAAAGGTCCCGCACATGGTCAAACACTTGCCAAAAATGTTGCTCTTTATTCTGTGTTTTTGGTCACTTAGACCTTCGCCGGGACAGGCAGGGGTCTGTCTGTCTGTCTAAGTGCCCGAAACACTGACTCAGGAGCAACATTGTGTGTGGTGACAGTGTGCGGGACCTTGATGACATATCACTACATTTTGCTATGCAAAACACAGACCATATTAACTCTCACATCACAATATTGCAACGGTTTGAGTTAGATACCATTTGGAGTGCCAGTTAGGTCAAGCCCAAGTTGAAGTGGTTGTGTGGGGGTGTGCGTGTGAATGTCTCTGTGTTTGTGACTGTGTGTAATGGCAGACCACTACAATATTAATGCATCGCCAAGCCCTACTCGACTCTACTCTACTCTCTGAGGCCTTTTTGAAACACAGCCACATCCACCTCTGATCCCATTACAAGAGATGTATGTTAACAGTACATCATTAGGACCAGATATATACATGCGGATCATATTTTGAGGCAACAGACCAACGTGCTTGTCGAAGCGATCCGTCGTCGCTGTCGTGCCGCTGCGCGTGGACGCCTGCCAAGACATAATGGGAGGATGCCATGAAGGCTTTTTGCAAGCCTGTGTGGTCGCTTAGATCACGGTGCTGCCATAACCCATAAATCTTCCTCTCAAACAGTCATTCCCGGGGAACTGTGCCAACCACTGTTTCAAGTAAAACAGGGGTTTTCAACAGGTGGTCTGGGGACCACCAGTGGTCCCTGAGAGGATGCCAGGTGGTCCCCAGCTAAATGATGGACAGTTGGTCACCACATGGACCCTTATAGATCTGTAACTCTTGAGATTGTAAAATGAAACCAAATGGACCCATATCATTTCACACTCCCAAGAGTTAAATAATATTTAAACATCTGAATTATTTCAATTTCAAGAATCTACACATTTAGAAAACAGAAGAACTGCTATTTTGACCACCGTTTTGCCAGTTATCCCTCCTGAATTGTGGACACAAACTTGAAAATCCTTAGTTTTGGGTCCAAAAGACTAAACTCAATAAAGGGTGGTCCGTGGCTAAAATGCAGAATAAATAGTGGGCCCTGGTATGAAAAAGGTTGAAAACCACCGAAGTAAAACAAAGTACATCTCTAACATTTAAGAGCTGTACAAATATACACTTCTAACTGGCCAAAACAGATTTGCTTACGTTCACGCGGACAGATGCAAAGCTACAGATTACAATTCATTCATCTGACGTTTGTAGCTGCCGCACAGCTACAAACACAGTGTCGTTTTGCATCTGCAAATAGGCTGTACAGTTTTGCATCGACAAATACACTGCACAGTTTTGCCTCTGCCAGTTTTAGTAGTGTGCAACTTTGGAGTGGATTGAGAGTCTTGAAAGGTTAAACATAATCAACAACATTTCCTTAAGAAATGTAACAAAAATAAGATAGTAGTAGTAGATAATTTGCGTATTATTTAAAGCAGTGGTTTTCAAACAGTGGTCGGGGGAGCACCAGTGGTCCTTGAGATGGTTTCAGGTTAACCAGATGAAAAGTTGTAACCAGATGTAACTCTTGAGAGCGTGAACATGAAACCATATGGACCCTAGCGGGTCCATTTGGTTTCATGTTTATGTTATCAAGAGTTAAAATATGGCTAAAATGCCCTCAAGTGGTGGTCCGTGGCCCTGGTATCAAAACGGTTGAAAACCACTGATTTAAAAGATGAGACTCACAAATTAACAGCAAACAAAGAGGCTGCAGCTGCAATAGTGCTTTAAATAAATATTCCACATTCGAAAGAAGAATTGAATGGAAACAACAAGAGAATAATCAAACCTAAGAAATTGTGGTTCAAATGATATAATGATGTAATAAAAATGCGGTGCGAATTCTCATGAGATTCTGGGCCATATAAAAAAACAACAACAACCAAAAATGAGGTTATGGCGATAAGGTAAAAAAGGGAACATTCTAATATATTTTTGGCCAAATCTTAGAGGACCAAACTCTAACGTGGGGCCTATTTTTTTTTTTTTTTTTTTTTTTTTTTTGTGAACACCCATGAAGTACACCCATACGGCTAAGCAATTGCATAACCTGGGCTGCCAAACATCTGTCCTGATGGCTTTTGGGGACAGATAAGCAGTCATGTACTTTTTACACGGCGTACACCCGCTTTTCCTCATGACACAGGAGAGTAAACAGCGTACAGTACATGTACAGTACAAGGACACACCGATGGGACATGGGAATGAGTGCTAGAGGCTTCATCTGACACGCAACAGACACGCAGCATGCATAAAGCTAAAGGTCTGACTCAGAGAGTTTTCTGTTTTCAATGATGAAATGCTGCTGATTTAGTGGTGAGACGATTAGTGGCAGTAGTAGTGTTTCAAATACTTTAATTTGAGCGCTGAAATATCTTTGGTTGTTTTGCATGCCATGATGTTTGGTGGGGCAGGGTATATATATATATATATATATATATATATATATATATATATATATATATATATATATATATATATATATATATACAGTGTTTCCCCCAGAAAATTGGTTAGTCAAGGTGGTGAGGCTTCGAGTCTGTGCTCGTGCGCGTGCATGTGCGCGTGCATGTGATGTAATTACAATACCGTAGGCTACGCTTTGGGGTGAAAAGCAGCAACACAGCCCCTCACTCATGTGTTTACACCACTCACCTCTATAACAGCTACTTTTCACCACTATCATCATCTGACTCCAGGCCCTGACCTTTTATTCTATAAGGAGCCAGATAGGCCATTACGTTTTATAATTAATTTCTTTCCTTTTCAGGTATAGGGTGTCATGACATGTCTTTCATGACATGTCCTATTTTAACAGGCTTAAAAGCACATCCAGCATGAAAAGAGGCATTGAGAGAACTTTACAACAGAATGCCAACTGTGTGGGACTATTAGGACAATTGGCAACTGTAGTCTCAGTCACAATGTGGGACAGGGTCTCAATTTGTGGGATGACTGAAAAGTTTTTGAAATGACTGTCCCATGCAAAGAGGGACACCTGGTCACCCTGGGACTGTCCCAGATCTGGTCACCCTTCTAACAACACCCGACACACACACACACACACACACACACACACACACACACACACACACACACACACACACACACACACACACACACACACACACACACACACACACACACACACACACACACACACACACACAAGCGCGGTTTGTCGGTAGTCTCTGGTTAGTTAGCCTGTCCGCAGCACTAACAGAAAAGACACAAGTTACCAGCGCGAGCGGAGCAGTGATCGGAGCGCGTGGATTTTCAAGTGAGCGCTGAGCGTGTTTTCAAATGGGTCGGAGTGCGCTCTCGAGCGAGAATTATCGTCCGCTCCAGCCCGCTCCAAGCCGTTCAGTCCAGACAACGGCACAGGTGTTCTGTTCAGTGCAGAGCACAGCATAAACGTGTGGTTGTGGTTCAGATGGCGACTATAGGCCTACAGTGCCAGCAACACGATCAAGACATTTAAAATCCTCTCCGATGCTGCGGGGGGAAGGAGGAGATGATGATCATGATGGACACCTCGCTATTTATTTTGAAGCACTGCACATCATAACGGCAACGTATTTGAGCGCAGCGACCCCCCGCCCAATTATGTCCAATTCCCCCACAGCGTAACATCATCAATAACCTATTATCCCGTATAGCATTTTGGAAACAAAATAGCGTGGCATAAGATTAATTAGTTATTCGCCGCACCTGTCTGGGTTAATATAGACAGCAGTGTAACTGCACATATAACTCCTGTCTTAAATGTTTATGCTGTGAGGGGGGCAATAACCACGATGTGTTTCGACAAAGAAAAAGCAGCAGCCTTTTTTCCAGCCGTCAAATTTTGCTCCTGAGCGGGCGGGGCTGAGCGGAACGGGGAGCGCCGCGCTGCCCAGATGAAAATGAGCTGGGAGCGGGCCTGGGAGGGGGTCCACGTGAGCAGATACTCTGCTCACATACTCTGCTCGGGAGTAGTGTTAGCGAGCCGAGGCAGCGTCGCATGCGAAATATAACTGATCTACAGGTTCATCATGCGGCATGTGTTGTATGAACGACGCATTTTAACTTTAAGTCTGGTTTCTTGTTTTTTGGGGGGGGACGTAGCCAAGGCGGGGGAGGGATTTGGTGAAGGCGGCCGCCTTGACGATAAAGCGCTGGGGGAAACCCTGATATATATATATATATATATATATATATATATATATATATATATATATATATATATATATATATATATATATCCACATTAGGGCTGTTGAATGATTAAAATTTTTAATCAAATTAATCACAGCTTCAAAATTAATTTAATCATGATTAATCACCACTCGAACTATGTCTAAAATATGCATGTTTTCCTCGACAGGATTTCAACATTTAAAAAAGAAAAAGAATCTGTGAAAAAAATAACTATTTATCTTTCAAATATTTATCAAAATAGGTGATCCACAAGCCCTCAATGCTTGTAGATCCTCCAGCTATACTCTATGGCTCTGGTTACAGGGAGACACACAGCTATACGTCTCGGTAAAACCGTGCTCTACCCATTTCTTTCAATGAGAAAATGCTCAGTGGGTTGAGTCAGTGTGCACATGAGTTAATTGAGTTAAAAATTTTAATCAGATTAATCAACAAAATTAATTTAATCCCATTAATTAACTATTTTCAACAGCCTTAATATATATATATATATATATATATATATATATATATATATATATATATATATATATATATATATATATATATATATATATATATATATTAATGGTGTTGATTTTTAACGCGTTAACGGCGTTGATTAAATTTCTACGTTATTTACGTTAAATTTTTTAACGCAATTAACGCACATGCACGCGCGTGCGCACGCGCGCGCACGCTCGTGCGTGCGCACGCTCTGTCTCGGATGTGATTCCACTCGCTGGCGACTCTATTAAAGGGGGACAACAAATAGGGACAAAGTTGCATTGGAGTCTATGGGCTCGAGCGAGTATATCAGGGCTACTAAACTGGTGGCCTGACATCTCCGTTCACTTCCATGGAATGGTCTAATGGCGGCTGCTCTTCATTTCCACTGAGCATGAGTACAGCTAACTGAATAGCAGCGCACGCTCTGTTCTGTGACCCCTCAATGTCGCTAGTCTGCCACTAGTCTCTATGCTCCCTTCCACTTCCCTTCCAGAGTAGCTCTACTTCCTGCACGTGAAGTGAGATGTGGATGTAAACAAACCTAACACGGAGCTCTTTCGGATCACTCCCAACTATTGTGGTGTGAATGAATGAATGAATGAATGAATGAATGAATGAATGAACGAATGAATGGTGTGTTTGTTTAACCGCGTCGCCATCGAAACTGAGAAGAAAAGTTGATTCAGAAAATCGCCAGTTTAATAACGAGTGGACCGAGAAATAATGGCTAAATTGAAACTCCATAGGGAGCGCAGGCAGACGTATTTGCTCTGTAACCAAGTCAATGCTGTCGCAAAATAATCCGATGGTAAAAGACGCCGCTGTTGCATGGATTATTGTCAAGAAGAAAAAAAAACACCCAGAGATGATGAAGAGTCGAGTGCATGCTGGCTACAGGAGGTAGATTTCTATTTCTTTCCCTGTTTACCTCTACTATGATTTTCTGCTTTTGGCGTTGCATTAGTGAATATTTGTATTTGTCTGTCTTGATGAAATGAACATGGTGGGCCCTAATGTATGGCCACTGGCCAGTCAAAGATGTGCCATCACTGTCATTAGTTGCCTGTGTGTAGGCTAGTCCTGTCCCCTGTTGCAAGCCTTTTGAGAATTAAAGAGAGAGCACAATAAGTGTGCCTTAGATGTTGTGATTTGCTGCTGTTGTGCAGATATGAACAACCTTTTCATAAGCTGCACTATAAACGTGTATTTTGATTTGGTTCAAATATGATGCATGTTAGAAAGACCAGATGCACATTGCACTTTTCTTATAAATGGAGCATTTTAAAAGTGAAATACTTTAAAAAAATGTGTCTGTGTGTGTACACATGTCATGGTGGAGAGTAGTCTCTGTGGCAGTCTGGCCCCCGGGCCCCTTGGGTTTTTGGCAATGCGGACTCCTGAACAATTTAGTTGAATAGCCCGCTGTCTTTCCATTTCCGCAACAATACACAGGAAAACATGGCATATTGTCCGAAATAGTCCGAATGGTGATTAATCATGATTAAATTAATTTTGAAGGTGTGATTAATTTGATTAAAAATTTTAATCATTCAACACCCCTAATATATATATATATATATATATATATATATATATATATATATATATATATATATATATATATATATTTATTTTTTATTTTTCCCCTCAAGTCACCTGGAACAGGGACGTGTGTTCTCAATTAGTCTTAACAGGGTTAGACTAAACAGACCGAAGTTCATGGGGTTTGAACTTGAATCGGGGCTTTTATAGGAGGAGGGGGGGAGGGGGGTGGATCTGATGCAAGATTCAACGTCAAATCGCCAATCTGGAAATGTCTAGAAAACCTGTGACAGCACATGATGGAGCGAGAAGAGGACATGTTAAAATGACCTAAAAAAATGGTTAAAGTGATTACACAGTTGCAATCCCGGGGCGGAGATATTGTACCACAAGTTGACATGGATTAGTAAACATGAAGTTAAGAGCAATTTAAAGAGTAACATTACGGTTACGGTACATGAGATTAAATAAATTAAAGTAGTGTGTGTGTGTGTGTGTGTGTGGGGGGGGGGGGGGATAGAAAGGTAAATAAAATAATCTCATTTGGTTGTTTTGCTTCTCTAGTCTGCTAAGGCATTTTTTTCTGGAAAAAATGTTGTTTTTCGATATATTTTGATTTAGTCTTTTCAAGAACACACATTTAGTCGTTTAGTCACGTTTAGTCTTCTGAAATTATTTTTTTGTTATCCTTAGTCTCCGAAATGTCAAAAATGTCTAGTCTTTTAGTATTTCTAAGACTTTGTCCAAGTGGTTTAGTCATTTTAGTCATAGTCTCTACATCTTTTAGCCTTAGATAAATAGAATATTATATTTTATATATATATATATAAAAACACTGAACGAATATATAGATACTCAAAGGTTTACACTACAATTCTCACAAGGTTTCAAAAACAGCAGAGCTGCAAGCTCGTACAACGTGGTAATGATAAGAGGTTTCCACTCGACAGAGACAAGCTGCTCTCATCTATACCAAGGCCGTTCCAGGTGGTGTGCCAGGGCTTCTCTCTGATTGGCCGACAGGGGCACCAGGGTCAGACCCTGTCACCCAATCAGAGACAAGCCCTCGCACACCAAGAACAATCTGCCCGTCAGACCTGTCATTAGCTTGGTATGTACACTATACACGCAGGCACGGACAGTATATACACACACACGCAAAAACACACATGCAGACGCCGTCACCCGCATGCAAATTAAATTCATACACAATTGCACACACACACACACACACACACACACACACACCCCACACATGCATTGGTGTGTGTGTGTGTGTGTGTGTGTGTGTGTGTGTGTGTGTGTGTGTGTGTGTGTGTGTGTGTGTGTGTGTGTGTGTGTGTGTGTGTGTGTGTACGCATACGCCCACAGACCAACCCCATTTCGCACACATGCCAATTGTAAAGTGGTTTAACACTTTACAGGGGCTCAAATTATATGTTTTAGCCAACGTCCGTCCAAAAATTACAACTTTGGAGGATTTACCTCTCTTCTTTTAAAGTTTAAATCACCTCAAATGTGGGAAGAGAGAATGGGGAAAGAGCACGGGAAAAGACTACAACTAGCATCCCCGAGGGTGACAAGGCTGCCGTTCCTCAACACCGACTTTTCCCCCCGAAAAATGTGTCCATCTCCCAAACCAAACACAAGGTAAAAAAGTGTGGGAGTTTAAAGTAAAAAAGAAAACTGATAAACGTCACAACATCCAAGAAAATGCTGAAAGTAGTACAGAGCTGAGGAAACAACACAGACTTACCATTGTAACTTATACTACCTTACCAGGGTAGACCTAACAAACCTTGCAGCAAGCCCTCCCCCTCCCCAGTGTCCAGGGGTTGGACACCTTCAGACAGGCTTGTTCATTCCAATGTAAATATCAGGGACGTTTACACATTACAATACTGGTTTGTCTATGGAACCGGACCAAAAATCTCTTTCAAATCCGTCAACAAGGCCTACAGTATGCAGTGGGAAAGATGTGAGTGTCATTTATTGATTGTTTTGTTTTATCATATAGGAAAACTATTGGTGGAGAGGTTTGTCTGGCTAGCTGTGATTGGACGATTGCACGTTTTTACAATATTAAGTACAAATAATAAGTGTAGTGTGTGTGTGCGTGTGTGCATGTGCGTAAACATGTAATGGACGGACTGGTGGGTGGGTGGATGATCACACAGGCTAAATGCAATTAAAGCAGCAGGGGATGCTGGGAAGTGAAGAGTTCATCTACTTACTGCGAATTTGTCTCTTGATTTCCTTAGTAGGATCCAACCAACACTGGTGGAGGGGAAAGAGAGAGAGAGAGAGAGCGAGAGAGAGCGAGAGAGAGAGAGAGAGAGAGAGAGAGAGAGAGAGATGTTAAATAGATTTCACACAAACATGACAGCGAAAATGAGAGATGTGTGATCACCAAATAAGATTTCCAGAACAAAATGGCCGCCATGTGAATAACACATGGTGACCATTTCTTCAACGTTCCATTTGTATACACTCTCAGAGTTAAATTAACATGTTCTGGGGAAGGGGGGAGGCTGCGGGATAGAAATTCCATTAAATGGGGGGTCTGTAGACTAATGCAGCATGTCAACACATATTGAACGGGTTGAAACCACTGCTAGGCAGGTTCACAAATCCTCTAAGCCGGGGGTTTTCAACCTTGGTTGGTTTGATTTTACGATCTCAAGAGTTACAGATCTATAAGGGTCCCTTCGGTTACCAACTGTCCATCATTTAGCCTAGGGGACCATTTGGAATCCTCTGGTTGTCCCCAGACCACTGGTTGAAAACCCCAGCTCTAAGCCTTAAAATCAAAGTGTGCTGCCGCTTAGTGCATATTAGGGTGCCGCGGTGTGAGATTTGATAGTACAGTATGGTTGTGGTATTGGGGAAAAAAAGTACTACTTACTCTCTGGTCGTGGTTGTCCATGTAGGTGAGGCCAAAGTAGTCCTTCTCCATCAGGTTGAGGTGTTCACAGACCTTGAAGAACAAGAACTGGCCTTTGGCACGTTTCTGTAGAATAAAGGAGAAGAAAGAAGAGCTAGCATTATTATTATATCGCATCACGATACGCCGTTGTTTTGGACAGTGAGTTTACATTTCGTTTGTTTTAGTGATTGCCGAAATGTAAACTTGTAAACCTAGAATGTGTTACTGGTTTCAGTCGACTAAATCTACAGTTGATACTTGAATAAAAGGTGTTTGCTTAATAAAAATCCACTGCAGACCGGTTATGAGCTACTTTCTGGCCTTGCAGGCAAAACGTTAGCGGTTTAAACCCAGTAATACTCTGTCCGGCTGTCATATTGAATGGGGGTTTCAAAACGAACTACTTGTTCAGTCAAACCCAGCTGTGTTTAGAAGTCAACAAAAGGGATGGGCACTCGGAATACTCGGAATTATCTAAAATAAAGGGATTCATAAACATTGTTGGGTATGGCCATACATATAATGAGCATGGTCTAAAAGTGTGAAAAACACATTTGTCCATTTCACTGGGGCTTTAACGTCACAATCCCTATAAATGGGCACACTTTCCACCGCAAAAAAAAAGAAGAGAGAGAGAGAGAGAGAGAGAGCGAGAGAGCGAGAGAGAGCGAGAGAGGGAGAGATTCCCAGCCATTTCCCCACAGAACCACAGCTATTCATGTCTGTGTCCAGTCCACTGGCAATTGACCAGTGTTCTCTTTGGACTGAGAAAAAATAAATAAATACAAAGTACCACGGAAAGACGAAGACGAGCCCTGAAGAAATAAAAAAGACACAATGTATGATGTATAAGAGCCATACGGTACCGATGCATAGACTTCACACCATCCCATTCACCCCATCAATAACAGCTCTGTTGTTCCGCTCTTTCTCTTCTCTTTGGGCGAAGCGCATTCCATACTTTTGGACCCCCCCCCCCCATGGGAGTAATGACCATAAAATCCTCCGTGCCCAAATATGACAGTGACATTTTAACACACACACACGCATGCGCGCGCGCACACACGCACACGCACACACACACACACACACACACACACACACACAGGCGTGCGTGTACATATGACAAATGGCCGTGGCCTTTTAGTCAGACGGCGAACCAGACAGAGGGGGAGGGCATGGAATATAGAATCGTTTGACTGCAAAAAAGGATTCAAAGAATGCGTTTTTTTGTCTTTTCGTTTTCTATTTTTCGGCTTAGTCGACAACACGCCGTCAACACCGCACCATCGCTTGGGAAACACACCGCACGCGCAAGCCATTGACATTTACGATGACTAACAGGGTGGGGGGCGTGTGTGGCGCTGGTGAAAGTTTTTGAGATCAAAAAAAGAAAAAAAAGATGAAAGAAAGCATTTTTCTCTTCTTGGTCCCCTGGGAGAGCTGAAAACATCTGCGGTATGTTCCTATAGTAAGTCGTGCGCACGTGCTCGTGCGCGCGCACACACAGACACACATACGCACGCACACACGCACAGTGGAAGTAATGGGAACAGCTAAAGAATGTGAGAATCTGACCTGACCTTTGCAAGCGTTTCCATATTTGCGTGCACGCGGATGTGTTGTCTTGAACATTGTGCCTCTGAGCAAGACGCTGTACACCAGTAAATAAGACTCCTCGAAGCAAAGAGTTGCACCATTGCGTGTCTTATGTTGTAAATGAAAGTTTTGAAGCAGTGTCTGTGACATCAGAGACACATGGGCTCAGTGCTAAAATCTTTCCCCACTTAACCATAGTTTTTCCAGTGTTAAGTCTAACAGATTCCACCCATTTTCAACATTTCACTGTCATTAATTAATAATATCTCTAAGGCATAATATACCTTAGAGATATTGGACATGATAAAAAAGTTCCCCCCATTCTGTGTTTCTAGAAATCGAGGTCTGAAAAAAAAAAACACAACGTGCAGGCATCATCAAGTTGTGTTTCATGGTAATGATTTTTCTGAGTGTGTACAAATGGAACCAAATGGACCTGCACGAAAAGGCAAAGCCTAGACTAAATTGTTAGAGCACTGTTGCCTAGAAGTGGGAGTCAACCTTTCGGGGTGGGAGTGGCTCCAAACGATGTGAAGTATCAGTGGATCGAGTGGAGGGGAGGGGCCGGGGCTGGCGAAACGTTGGGGAGATCCAATCAGATCTAGCGGGCGTGGCTGCACCGGTCCCCGCCCACCTCTAGGCCAAAAGGGTTTCAGGTTAGGCCGTGCTAATATAACCACCGATAAACAGATGATCGTGTTTGCTATTTTTCAACTCGAATAAAAACAGGTGCAAAGATTTTGCACCGATATGATTATGCAAAGGTTACAGGACTTTTATTAGGCAAGTAAAGCATTAATAATAACATCAGTTGTTGTTGAAGTTACAACAGAAACGCAGCATTTTCTTTTTCTGTTTCCAATGATGAAATGCTGTTGGTTTAGCGGTGCCACAACTGTAGTTAGTCAGTAGCAGCAGTAGTGTTTCAAATCATTTTAAATATAAGCACTTTAATTTGAAATATCTTGGGCTGTTTTGCATGCCATAGTGTTTGGTGGGGCAGACTGGGCATTTAGGGGACATTGCCTATGCCTAGATCCAGCCCCGACTAGGAGGCTGCCGTCAGTGACATTTTTAGTGATGCGGCCTGATCATATCGGGGGCCGATATGACGGCCCAATGCGTATCGGTTGGCCTCTATTCCAAATGTGTGTGTATGTAAAAGAATACTCATGAAGGCATACATTCAGTACAGCACAGGAATTGAGATGAAAAAAACTACACTGTACTCACGGTTAGCGACAGTAAATGTGTGTCAACCCCCAACTAGCAGGCTCCTAAATGCGCCAACAAAACAAATAGAGTGTCTGCAAATAATAGCTGTCCCTGGGCTGAAGTGTGTGTGTGTGTGTGTGTGTGTGTGTGTGTGTGTGTGTGTGTGTGTGTGTGTGTGTGTGTGTGTGTGTGTGTGTGTACGCACGCTTGTGTTGTGTGTGTGCATGCACAGTCAATAGTACTAAACAAATCCTTTGAACCAACGTTGGGCTCATGTGACATGGAAAGCCTCCAACTGAAACCGAGACTAATCGCGATCCTTAACCACATGAACCACCCCTGGTAGTGGCTGCAAACTTGTGTATGTGTGCGTGTGCATGTGTGTGTGTGTGTGTGTGTGCGCGCGCGCGTGCGTGCGTGCGTGTGTACGTGTGTGTGTGCGTGTGTTTCACCATGTTAATGATTTTTCTTTCAGACCCTTTTTTGTATCCTCTCAGGAAAATGTTGAAAATGGGTGGAATTCCCGTCAATAGGGTAATATAGGCACTTTATCCTCTCCACATCACTTCTACTTTGATGCTGCAACTGTCTCCCTGCAGACAGACACTCACTTTGCCCTGCAAGACAGTCTAAAACTTTATTACTGTTGACAAATAATTGACGTCGGGGCTCATGACGAGGCGGAGCTAGCGTGTGTGTGCGCGTGTGTGCGCGCGCTGCGGTGGGGGGGTTGGGGTGATTGGCGTTTCATCCAATCATAGTTGGATGAAAGTTTGTACACACTAAAGTTGCCTATAATACGATAACAGATGTAATCATCATCAATCAAGCTTATGGACTACGTGTGCTATGTACAGTACTATGATTGAATTTACATTTTCAGGCGGAAAAAAATCATCTGGGGAACCCTCTTTTTTTTTTTTTTTAGAAAAAACAATCCCGGCAGTCTGGTGTAGTGTTAAAGGGTAATTTCACCCATTTAGAACATTTTCCTGAGAGTGTGCACGTTGTTAACGAGGTCAGGTCAGAATCTGACGATGACTATGTTAATGATTTTTTTTTTCAGACCTCCATTTCTAGGAAACACAGAATGGGAGGTGGGGGGGGGGCTTTTCTATCATGTCCACACAACATCTCTAAGGTACATTAATGACATGAAATAAAATGTTGAAAATGGGTGGGACTGTGGAATGATGATGCACAACATTTGTGGTCACAGATTCTCATTAAAAGTAAAAAAACAAAAAAAAAAAAACATAAAAAGTATTAATTATACAATATATATACACAATATATTATTTTTTGCCTGGATGGATCCAGGAGTTGTTGGGAAAAGGGAAGTGTGCAGTGTAGCTGTGGAGTCTCACTGTTCCCAACCCAACATTTAATCTCTGGAATGCATTGTTTGTCTCTCACTCTCTCTCTCTCCCGTTCGTGTCCGCCCGTGTGTGCACGTGCACACACATACACACACCGTGTGTGTGCGTCTGTCAGGACAATAGCGGCGAGCTGCAGAATCAGCGTAATCCGCAGATGGACAAAGCGGCGTCTGTTCAAACCCGATCGCAGGTCTGCGGACGCACATCACACGCACACACACACACACAACACACACACACGTGCGCGCTTCAGAGCGACGGCGGCCTAACAAATTAGAGAAGCGGAACTTTGTGCCGTCGGACAGATCAAATTCCTGTAAAGGAGACAAAAAAAATCTAGGTAGACAAACGGAAGCGATGAAAAGTTCACCTCTAGCGGCAGTTCGATCTCGCACGCTCCCCCGATGAGTTAGTGTTGAATGAATATTTTAACTGTTGAGGGTGTAAAAATGAAACCAAATGGACGCGCTAGGGTCCATTAGGTTTCATTTTGACGCTCTCAAAGAGTTACATCTGGTTAACCAACTTTGCATCATTCAGCCTGGGGACCACCTGGAACCCTCTCAAGGCAGTTTGATCTCGCACGCTCCTCCATGGGTTAGTGGACAAGTGTCCCTGAGCAAGGCACTGAACCCCCGATCGCTCCCAACGTGCAGGTTGGTGCCTTGCATGTTTTCCTCCGCCTGTGTGTGCGTGTGTGTGTGTGTGTGTGTGTGTGTCAGATACTAGAATCTAGTGTCAGAAACGAGAATAGAGTGTCAGAAACTAGGTTCTAGTGTCAGAAATGACAATAGTGTGTCAAACTAGAATCTAGTGTCAGAAACGAGAATAGTGTGTCAGAAACTAGACTCTAGTGTCAGAAACTAGACTCTAGTGTCAGAAACTAGAAACTAACGGCAGAAACTAGAATCTAATGTCAGGACAAAATGGGTTAATGCACCATTAAAAAAAATGTAATGTTGCCTAAATGGTTAAGCCTCGTTTGAGCTCCGATTCTAAACCGGGTCTAAATTAAGCTTAACAGTTTTCGTGCCGTGGAAATGAATCTACGTCACCCGTTATCATTATGATTTACAGTAACAACTGATGCCGCTGACGTTAACGCTACTATACGTGAGTTACTTACCGGCGCCGGTTTAATACGATCCCCATGCTAACAGCAGCTAGCAGCGACCATTGCTGCTAGACCATAACAAGGACGGACTAACCCGGAACCAAAAAGTGTGTGTCCGTCCACTAACTTGTCCGTCGGGAACATGGACCGAAATATGAAATATGACTTTTTAGATGAAAATCGTGGCACTGGCGACCTCCAAAAATATGAAAAGGGGCTGGCACTGAGAGAGTTAAGAGGGCTCTGGGGAGGTCTCCGATGGCACTTTTGTTTTGTTTTTTCAAAATCCCATGTGGGGCATTACGTTTCCATGAGCACTTGGATGAATTGGAAATACTGTGGCAACAAGCAGTACTTCCACGACTTACTGGCGTTTAACAACAAACGTGGCTGAAAGTTCTACATCAACTGCATCAAGTATTTTGTTTTAACTGATTGCTAATGCCAAAACAACTCCTCAAAGCTTCGAACGCCGACGGACTGAGCCGAGAGGGACGTTGAGATGTAATCTGTTTGCCTGTGTGTTTTGCGGCGTGGATGTGTGAGCGCACGTGCACACTGGTGTGTGTTTATGTGTGTGTGTGTAGGTGGTCTAAGCCACGTGCCTTGCTACAGAGGAGCAGATGCCGGAAGCTAATCTGGTGGGAACCCCTTCTTAATCTGTCCCGACGTGTGTGTGTGTGTGTGTGTGTGTGTGTGGGTGTGTGTGTGTGTGTGTGTGTGTGTGTGTGTGTGTGTTGTGTGTGTGTGTGTGTGTGTGTGTGTGTGTGTGTGTGTGTGTGTGTGTGTTTTTTAAGTCACTGGATAGAGACCCCTGCTGTGCGTTATGCTTTTATCCCCCAGCCGCACCCAAACATATCAACGTTCTGTGTGTGTGTTCACTCCCCTAGTGACACTTTGAGTCAGAACCTAAGGTTAAATATCTTCTCCGCCCCACACATACACCACACAAAACACCCACCACTCCTAATAGATCCCCCAGTGACAAGCATCAATAAAAATACATACATTCAAGGCAGGACGACTAGGATGAATTCTCATGTGACTAGAGTGAATAAACATGCGATTAGCAACCCCCCCTCCAAAACTATAGCGTACGTACGCTCATGTACGTTCATGTACGAAAATCAAAAGACCACTTCACCAATTTTCTTTCTTTCTTTTTTTAAATATCCCACACTGTTGTAACCCATTTTTCACCCAGTGCCAATTCCTAATGTGATCCTGGGCTCTACACACGCTCCGCCAGTCCGCTCCGAGGCAGCGGACTGGCCTCATGCTTCCTTCAATGCATGAGGAGTCCAAGCTGCCTTCTTTTCACCTGACAGGGGGAGTTTCCCTGGTGGAGTAACGCGTGGAAGGAATCGTTTATTCCACCAGTTCCAGTCCCTCCATCAGGCACCCCAGCCAGGGGGGGGGGGGGGGTAGACCGCACAGTTACCTCAGAAAGCAGAAATTATCCCAAACCCACAAGTTAGACTCCACAGGTTACCCCAGATCACACAAGTTACCTCTAACCCCACAAGTTACCCCAGACCCCACAAGAAGTTACCCCGGGCCCCACAAAAAGTTGCCCCAGATCCCCCAAGAAGTTACCCCAGACACTGAGTTTCATGCTCGGACAGACCCAGCCAGGAACCAAGGGACGGGGGCACACAAAGCTCCTTATAGAAGCGGTCGCACCGCTTAAAAACCTAAATGTTTCTGTCAAAAAACAACTGGGCGCTGCTCACCTCCACCTCGCAGGGGAACTGCGTGCCGTCCAGCAGGGTGACCTGACACACCACCAGCTTCATCTTGTTCTTCCTCACCAGGCGAAGAGGCGACTGGAAGAAGGACGGCTCTCCCTCCTCTGCTGCTGCTGCTGCTGCGTCTTCCTCTCCCTGGGGGGCTGCAGCAGCCTCCTCCTCACCTCCTCCTCCTCCTGGGGTCTCCTCCTCCTCTCCCGACGGCGCTGCTGCGTCCTCAGGACTCTGTTCTGCTGTGTCCTCCTTGACCTGCTGGGAGGAGGAGACAGAGAGGGAGAGACAGAGACAGAGACAGAGACAGAGACAGAGACAGAGACAGAGAGAGAGAGAGAGAGGCATTAGCCATTTAGTTGTAGTTTTAGGAAACCTGCTGGAAAAAAATGCATTAGTCCCAAGGTTTTAGTCCGAAAAGGCCCAGGTATATTTCTACTTGGGAAAAAAAAAAAAAAAAAAGGTTTTCAACTTTACTAATAGTTTGTACTACCTATTAAAAATGCATCTTTTTATATTGTATTTATGCATAAAATGAATTAATTAGTTATAATAAATTAAAAATATATATATACGTTTTGGAGATATACGTTTTTAATATAATGCATGTACAGTACATGTTCTAGCCATTCTAATGATCACAAAAATGTTTTTATT
This sequence comes from Benthosema pterotum, assembly GCA_039105355.1. Lineage (NCBI taxonomy): Eukaryota > Metazoa > Chordata > Actinopteri > Myctophiformes > Myctophidae > Benthosema > Benthosema pterotum. The sequence goes on along the minus strand of CM076983.1, from coordinate 29,748,655 downwards.
GCAGTCATTTTACTTACTTTTATTAGGGTTAAGGGTTAAAGGTCAAATCATCAAAAAAAAAGTCCAGAGATCTTTTTAATTGGGTTAATTGTAGCCTCTGTGGGGAGTATTTCTATGCAAAGAGCATCACCAATTGCAATAAAGTTACTTAATAATTAAACATCATAATCTTTGTTATCTTTTAAGGGGTTAATGCAACACTGGGTCACCTGAATCTAGTTTTGTCAACAAAAATGCTTTTTTTTGGCACCTAGGGCCGGTAATTCGGCTTGCCGGCGCATTGCGGGTTCGAGTCCTCAAAAAGGGTTAATTTATCAAAACTCTTTTTTTTTTAAAAATCAACGGTCCCTTTTCCTTTGCAATACATTTGTGTCCAAAGTTGACACACACCCAAGCTAGTTGCAACCAGGTTGCAACTAGTTGCAAGGGTTAGGGTAAGGGTTTGGTAAGGATAGGGTAAGAGTTTTGATAGGGCAGGGGTTTGGTTAGGGTTTGGTAAGGGTTTTGTTAGGGTAAGGGTTTATTGGGGTTAGGGTATATTGCAACTATAAAATAGTTGCAAACTGGTCGTTGGACCTCGCCGTCTCTCCAATTGCAGTTTTCATAGGATAGGATGTAAGAAATGAGTCCACAGCTTTGTTCTTCAAGCATTGTCCATCAATGGATATATACTTATTCTGGAGAGAATGGCATCAAATCCGGATGGGTATCCAACACTAGTATTGATATTGTAACATACTGTAAATAGTATCACCACTGGTTTAAGTATACCCTGGTTATTAGCATTTGCTTCTATTCATAGTTAGAAATGTTTCAGATGGTCAAGGAAGGCAAACCTTCTGAAAGCTTCGTGGAGAAAAGAAGATAATCAACTTTATACCTGTATATATATATAAAGTCCAAATAGATCATTGATAGACATCTCAGGCATTCTAGTGTTTTAACATAAAGACAATGTACTCTGGACTTTTACGGCTAGTTTCAACACCATCTAAAAACAGCAATGTGTGCATTTTTCCACTAACAAGCACTGCTGAAGTCCTTAAAACTGAGAGCTTGTGTCCTGTCAAAACATCTGTCTGTCTCTCTCAACTGAAGCTCTCTTCCTCTCTGTCTCTGTCTCTGTCTCTCTCAGTCTCTCTCCCCTTCCAAGCCACAGCTGTTTTTACTGGCCTGATGGCTGATACTGATGATGTCACAGGGTGGACCTCAGTGAGAATGGGATCATTGCATGATGTTGTGTGTGTGTGCGTGCATGCGTGCGTGTTCGGTCTCCTGCGATTCGCCGGGCGCTTTCCTTTTCTTACGAGAAACGAGTGAAGTCACCACCAAGCAGAGACCGAAAGTGAGATTTACAGGCCATTTAAAAAAAAATAAGTTATTTACAGGCCATTTTTTTTAGTTTTTGGTTTCTACCTGAGCGCTGGCGGGAGACGCCGCCTCCTTCTCCTTGATCACTTCCTCTGACCTCACTTCCTCCTCCGACGACTTCACTTCCTCCTCCTCCTCCTCTGCGTGGCCGTTGAGCACCGGAGCTGATCCCGCCTCCTCCTCCTCTGTTGCCGGGGCGACCGCTTCCTCGCTGGGGGAGGACGTGTCTTTGGGCTCCACCTGGTTGGGATTGGTCGAAAGGTTGAATGACGCGACAATGTTTTGGGTGGGATTCAGAAATCATTACATGGAAGTAGAGATGCAACGATAATCGGTCACCGGACAATATTCACTCCGATCAGTGATTGGCTATTTAGCTTATCTGAAACCGATCTTTTTGACCATTTAAAAAGGGATGTTTCACCAGACGTGAAAACATGAAACCAAATAGATCCGTAAGGGCCATTTGATTTCAGGTTTTACGCTCTCAAGAGTTGAATTACTTCAGTTTCAAGAATTTACAAAGGTAGAAAATGTAGGATAATCCTTATTTTTTCCAACGTTTTGCCAGTTTATCTCTCCTAAATTGTAGACAAAACATTGAAAAATCCTTGCTTTTGGGTCAGAGAAACCAAACTCAACATCCAGCTAGGGTCCATTTGGTTTCATGTTTACACTCTCAAAGAGTTAAAGTATTCATCATCATTCAACATTCTACTGTAGAAGAATGTTTCTTGACTGTCTCGTCTGGAATTGTGGAGTCTGTGGATGGTGAAACATCCACAGAAACATCAACTAATGGTGGTCTGTGGCTCAAACGCAGAATAAATAGTGGGCCCCGGTATGAAAAAGGTTGAAAACCACTGCAGTAGATCAACGGCTCTTGATAGTTTCCTTGTGATTTGCCCCTGAGCACACTAGTATTAGTCATAGTAGGGTAGTTTGTTTTAGCCTATTTCGATCTCAGAACAGCATCCGACACACTAGATCATGACAGTTTTCAGTAGGGCTGGTGCGCGCACACACACACACACACACACACACACACACACACACACACACCCGCCCACGCCCACGCACACACACCTGGCTCTGGGACTTGTGTTTCTTCAACCAGGGGGGCAGGAAGCGAGAGATGCCCTTGCCCTCCTTCTCCTTCTTCTCCGCTGCTCCGCCGTCCGGCTGCGACGACGACTTCTCCGCTTTCACCGTGTCCTGCTTCCCTCCGCGGCGGCCTTCTCTGCCCCCTCCTCCTCCTCCTGCGATTGGCCAGGCTGATCGGCGGCGGCAACGGGCTCCTCCCCTTTCTCCTTCACCTCCGCCTCAGGGCCCACCTCTGTTGTCATGGTGACGCGTCAACCTGCGGAGGTACAAAGCCGTTGTTATCGGTGCTGGAAAATGCAATGGGGACCGTCAGTGATTCTTGAGAGGGTTCCAGGTGGTCCCTGGCTAAATTGATGGACAGTAGCAAATGTAAGTCTTCAGAGCATATGGACCCTGGCAGGTCCATTTGGCTTCTTGTTTACACTCTCAAGAGTTAAAGTAAAGATCACTCCCTGAAAATATCTATTATCTATGACGACCATAGGAGCCGCAGTGAGGGCCTGTGTAAACTAAATCAGCAACTCACTGTTCAGGCACTAGAGATGTGGCATGCACACTAGAACCACTCAGGTTCTAGTGCAACCAGACCAAAATCAGGAAAAATTTTGACCCAATCGTCGATTGTGTTTTCAAATCGTTGTGCTGGTCCCTCATGCCATAGTGTAATGTCTAGCAAAGCAATGCACAGGTGAAGAGAACACAACCTTTTGGCCTGTAACATCAGAGCCAAGCTGGCTTGTGGCAAAACAACAGTCAATTTGATTAAATCGACTGAAACTCAACAGGCCGTGCAACCAGTTTGTGGCTCAAAGCGCCTTTTAAATGCAATGTCTCGCGAACAAGCACGCGCACACACGCACGCGGTTTGTGTCTCTCTCGGATCAGCAGTGTTGGAGAAAGTACTCGCATGTTTTGCTTCAAGTTTCAGTACCACAATGTGGTTATGCAAGTCAAAAGTGCAAGATTTAAAAGCAACTCAAATGTCGTCGTGAAAACACACTTGGAGAAGCGCAAAGCACTCATTGCGCAGAATGTAACAAGTTTTTTAATTAATACAAATCTTAAAAACAACAACAAAAAACAACTACAGTCTACAAGATCTTGCCGTTCTCAATTGGATGAACCTTTCAGTAAGTCCCGCCCTATCCCCAGTGTCCACCCAAGGCTAAGATACTTTCCAGCCGGAAATGGAATCCAATGGAAATATCATGGACATTAGCCTACACATTAAAACTGGTTCATTTTTGGAACCAGACCTTCAAAATCTCTTCATCCACAAACAAAGCATGCCCTATGCAGTGGGAAAATGTGTGTGTGCGACATTTAATATGTAAAACAATGTTTTAGGTTTGTCTATCACATGTTATGCTTAGCTGTGATTGGACCATAGCATT
>CM076983.1:29709786-29742286 GCA_039105355.1 Benthosema pterotum | reverse complement strand
ACCCATACGGCTCTGGTCTGGTCCTCTATAGGTAACTAACCCATACGGCTCTGGTCTGGTCTGCTAGGTAACTAACCCGTACGGCTCTGGTCTGGTCTGCTAGGTAACTAACCCATACGGCTCTGGTCTGGTCTGCTAGGTAACTAACCCGTACGGCTCTGGTCTGGTCCTCTATAGGTAACTAACCCGTACGGCTCTGGTCTGGTCCTCTATAGGTAACTAACCCATACGGCTCTGGTCTGGTCTGCTAGGTAACTAACCCGTACGGCTCTGGTCTGGTCTGCTAGGTAACTAACCCGTACGGCTCTGGTCTGGTCTGCTCAGTTAGCTTTCACAATCGTAAAATTACCACCCTGGCGCTAGAACACACGCCACACATCGCTACACATACTGTACTGTATCCAACATACTGTATCCAAAAACGGTGATATAGTGACATCACAATATGGATCCCCTAAACCCTGCCCCTTCATCATACATCAACAGCTGTGGATGCAACTTCACTTCAGGTGGATTTATTACCAATGAACCGGTATGTTCATGTTCACCAGTGGCATTTCTAAGCAATTTGGAGCCCCGGGCAAGATTTTCCCTTACCAAATGGATTGGTTACCAAATGGATTGGTTATTCTTGTCCTCTAGTTATAAAGGACAAGTATAATGTACCCTATTGGCCTGAATATAAGACAGTGTTTTTCCCTAATGGAAAACTCCTAATAAAAAATTGAGTCGTCTTATAATTGGGGACAATATTATTTGACAATTGACATCCACTGTTTGTTTTTGTTTTTTTTATACAAATGAGTCTTGAAAATGCAGGTTGTCTTAACCAGGGTGGTCTTATATTCGGGACAATACAGTATTTATTCACATGAGGCTTATTAGCCTGGGATCCTTTTAAAGCATGTCTGGGGGTCACCCTGGTGCCGGTGCCCCAGGCAACTGCCTAGTCTGCCTACTGATGAAAACGCCCCTGGTGTTCACAACAGGGCGCCAGCGGGTTGATTTGTGACAGAGATCCTCCGTTGCAGACTGCAGACGACGCCACATAACACACACGCAGTCGCATACACACACGCGCACACACACACAGCGCTGCAGGCTGTAGGCTAATATGCATGATTCAGACAACCGAGCCAGGGGTCGCGTTCTGCTCTGCTTTCATGCCTTCCAACAGGGGCGGATCTAGGCCTAAATGCCCAGTCTGCCACAACAAACATGCAAAACCACCGAAGATATTTCAAATTAAACTGCTTATATTTAAAATGATATGAAACACTACTACTGCTACTAACTAACTGCAATTGTGGCACCACTAAACCATCATTGAAAACTCTGAGTCAGACCTTTAGCTTTATGCATGCTGCGTGTCTGTTGTAACTTCAACAACAATGATGTTATTATCGATGCTTTACTTGCGTAATACCAAAGCCCTGTAAACGAAAATGGTATGGGTGCGACTTCATCGCCCCATACCATTTTCTCTTGCCCTCTCTTAACCTACACAAGTCTACACAACTAGAGAATGTAAAAGATTAACGGTTATTTTTGATCTGTATGTTTGACTGTTTTGCCTGGAATTGTGGACAGAAACAAAAGAAATCTTTTGGCTCTGTGGGGTTAAAAAGTCATCAAATGGTGGTCTGTGGCTCAAAGGCTGAATAAATAGAGGGCCCTGGGATCTAAAAGGTTTAAACCACTGTGGTAGGGTATCGGGACATTGCTAGTCGCCACTCGTAGCCAAAAACTCACGACCGCTGCAAAATGATTTCACATTGATGTCTGATTGGCATTCATACTGCTAACCAACTCTTTCTCTCTGCCTGCCACCTTCAAGGATGGAGGACTTGCACACACGCACAGAGAACAGTCAAAGTGTGTGTGTTTGGGGTGGGGTGGGGGGGGTCTGCGGGGGTAGTAAAAATAGAACAGGTCTCCGTACGCATGGTTGGCTAATGAGCTGGAGTGGATGGGAAGAGGGAAGGGAGGAAAGGGAAAGGAAGACCTGTATGTGTGTGTGTGTGTGTGTGTGTGTGTGTGTGTGTGTGTGTGTGTGTGTGTGTGTGTGTGTGTGTGTGTGTGTGTGTGTTGCTGATGACCCTTTCAGCACACATCACACGTTTGCATTACCATACCTGTCAGCGATAGCAGAACTACAAGCTGTAAATCGATCATGTCCTGGCACTGCAATGCAACCAGGGCATAAATCAGCATACTGACCTTTTATTCATTTTCATCTACCAGTCCTAATACACCCCAGGACATTATAGAAACTATAGACCTAGAAATTATTAGCCTCGACACCCAGGCTTTCATTTTCGTCCGCCTTGCGCGAAAACGGAAAGCCTGGACTAACGCACGTTGGAAAGTGGCCTTGAGGGGCGTGTCAACCTTCCGGGGTGGGCGTCGCTCTAAATAATGTGACGTAGAACTGCAGTGGACGGGCGTGGGAGGGGCCGGAGATGACGACACGTTAGTGAGATCAAATCAGAGCGCAGCACTTCCGCCGTGTGGATCCCACGACACCCCCGCCCCCCAAGGCCAAAATCATTGAGGGCTAGACCAGGCTAAGAAATTATAGACCTACAAGCTCATATGAGCTTGTAGGTCTGATATGTTTCAAGAAGTAACATAATGCCAATGCTAATAATGCTAAGTAATTCTAATACTAAGTATTGCTGATAATAATGCTGATAATGCAAGTAATGTTAATGCTAAGTAAGTAAGGCTAATAATGCCAAGTAATGGTTATACGAAGTATTGCCAATAATGCTAAATAATGCCGGAAAATAGTATTTATGCTCATAATACTTGGAACACCTTCTTGGAACACCTTCTGGTGTTCTCGCCAAAAATGACTAAAGGGGCTTACAGACGGTGAGTAATAAATTGCGCATTGTAATTGATTTTCAATAGGACTGGCAATTTGTGCTCAGAAAACAACCTGCGATCGAGAGAGTGTGTAACGCCGGTCGTTTCATCTCACAGCGTTCAGTGATTTGTGTTGCACGCTTGCTCGTTTCGTGCACAATGTTTTTTGAAAGCTCAATCCAGTGAGCTTTTTAAAACGCCTGGCGTTAATCGACAGGCTTTTTCTTTCGTTGCCGTCTGGAAAGTGCTTTAGTGTAACATACTGTACACAATGGCTAGTTGACAACATTCAAGGTTAATAGGTTAAAATTAAGCCAGCGTCAGGTAGCGTTGTTGTCATCATAAACATAAACGCGTTGGTTTGATCTGGCTCCTGACCAAACATGGCACTATATAATAGTGTTGGCTAACAGGCTGTTCAGCTGCAGGTTCTGGGAGAGGAGGAGGACAAGGCGTTCCCTGACCTGAACCTGGAGTGACCGTCCGCCGCAGGACAAATACACCATGATTACTGTCACGGTGCCTGCAGCCTGGTGGTGCAAAAACATACAGACACCCTGGCTTGCCTTTAAAAAACAACAACAACCGGATTACTTTTAAATGGGTTCGGACACCTCGCGTCTTAAGACTTCACTCAGGGACACACTCACACTCACACACACACACACACACACACACACACTCACACACACACAGGGAAAGACACATTTCACACGTAAAAGGGTTGTGTTTGTCCTGAGATGTCCCTGCTCTACAACAGCAGCTGTAAAAGGTACAGTAGCTACTAGTCCCTGTCGAGTGCGAGCGTCGGGTGCCATCGGTCATGTTTGGAAGCGAACTTGTCGGCAGGAGGCTACAAACCGACGAGAAGTTCCTGTCGCTTGCTGTTCACATCGCCTCATAGAATCGACAAAGAACCGAACATGTAGTGTTCCTACTCTGTAGAGTGGAATTTTAGTCTGCTCCTAATGTTTCAGGGCCTAGTACTAAATCAAATGGCCTATTCTCGGTATCAACCCTCAATTAACACGATTAACGATTTTGAACTCAGTGACAATTATCTCATGTGATCCTGGGCTCTACACACCCTCTGCCAACCTGGGGTATAGTCAGCAGATTGGCCTCATGTTTCCTTCAATGCATGAGGAGTCCAAGCTGCCTTCTTTTCACCTGACAGAAGGAAGAGCATACCGTGTGGAAGGAACACGTTATTCCAAGGAGAGATGCACCAACAGCACCCACAGTGTCTCTAGTGAGAATCGAACCAAGGACCTTTTAAGCTTTGAGGCGACAGCCCTTTCCACTGTGCCACCGTGACCTCCACATCTCTCTTTGTTTTGCTGAGAAGGTCTGCCAGATTCTGTGGGTGAAACAAGCGACTAGATCTAGCACATCTGCAGTCAGCCCCTCGTGGAGGTGGGCTCTTCTCTACTCTTCCATTGAGGCAATTGGACCCATTGGTGCTGCAGTGTTGTTTTCTGGTACTAAACTAAAAACTAAGAAAATGTTCGCTCACTTTGCGTTGACCCTCCTCAATTTACAAAAATAACAACAAAACTGGTCAACCTAAAATAGATGATGGAACAAGGTTACACCAGAATTCATGGATATAGCTGATAAATCTGCCTCAATTTTACACGTTTACAGCAAGGTCTGGTATCTAAAACATGGTGTGTAGACATCAGCCATTCCAGGAACGAGAAACATTGCTTAACGCATGGGTTGCAACGTTGCACACAAGTACAAAGTTTGCACAAAAGTGGCAAAATTATTGTTCTGTTGGCATTCACTGTCAATTTGATGGACTGGACCATCTCTGCACCCAACTACTATGACGGATCTCCCTAGCCTGGCTAAAGCCAGGCAGAATCAGCTGGTGAGAACAAAACAAATGCCTGTCAATCAGCAGATTGGTCTGGAAAAGCACAATTGTAAGCCCATTTCCTACTCCAGAAAAGTCGGGGTGGCGAATCAGGACACGGGATGCAAACATATTTGAATACCGTGTCCCGACTCCTGATTAACCATCACAATTTTCTGATGGCCAACAGCTGATTCGGTCTGGCTTCAGCCAGGCTACGGAGCTCCCGCATACACACCGAGAAACAACGGTGTGTATGCGTGTGCGCCGAATGTGTGTGTGTGTGTGTGTATGTGTGTGTGTGTGTGTGTGTACTGACTGTCTTGGCAGCAAGCTGCAGGTTTCTATTAGTCATGGCTGCTTGGGCCTGCTTTCAAACTGTTCTCTCTCCCTCACACCCCTCTCATCTCCCTTTCTCCCTCTCCCTTGAACTCTCCAACCCAGGGGTGCCTCTTCCCATTCTCTCTGGTTGCCATTCAGTAAAAACATCTCTCCCTCTCTCTCTTTTTCTCTCTCTCAATCCCTCTCTTCCAGGCCCCATTCAAATCCTCCCCACCGTCCAATCGCACGCTCTCTTTTATCTTCCTCTCTATCTCCGTCCTCTCTCTCGCTCTCTCTCACCCTGCAGTGCGTTTCAACAATGAACCCAACATTATTACATTCACTCACTCAACCAGCCCCCCCCCCCCCCCCCCCCCCCCCCCCCCCCCCTGTATATCCTGTGAATACTTTTTTTTTTAACAAGAGTAATACAATCTCTACAAGCGAGCACGGCCCTCCTCTTATGTAAGTCGCGTAAGCGTCTCATGTATGGGGGCCCAGCTGGTAGCCATCACAGCCAAGTTATGCGCGTATAAAAGGGAAATAAAAATGAACACAAAGACAAGAGAAGAAGAGCGTATATGTAACTGGAAAGGAAGCCGCCAGCGCCGCTCAAAGAGGAATTTCCACCCGTGTTCGACATTTTTTTTTACTACTGTATGTTGTTATATATATATATATCTTGGAGCTGTGATTTTCAACCTTTCTGATACCCAGGCCCACTATTTATCCAGCATTTGAACGACGGACCACTGTTTTCCAACATTTTCACCCCACAGACCCCCAAAACTATACTAGACAAGACTTCAGCAAGGGTCCATTTGGTTTCATTTTTACGCTCTCAAGAGTTATATTTGGTTAACCAACTTTTCATTTGGCTAACCAACTTCGCTGGGGAGCAACTGGAACCTCCCAAGGAGCACCAGTGGTCCCCAGACCACTGGTTGAGAGCCACTGGCTTAGAGATGTTGTGCGGCCATCATAAAACGCACTAAAGATGCACAGCAAGAGATACTTCTTGCATCTTGTATAGCCAGACCGACGGCAAAACATTCCAGGACAACGAACTGAAACAAAATGAAAGTTTCCGTCAGACCAAAGCCAAAATAGAAATGTGCTGCCAGAAACAACAAACACCACCGGCAGCCTCCAGTGACAACCCAGTGGGAGTGGCTTTTAAAAAAGATATGTCTCCTCTTCCCTCTCCCACGGTCAGTTGCACACCTCACATACTCGTCCAATCGGGACAAAACCTTAAGACACGTGTATCGTCCAATCGCGATAGGTGGCGTCAGGCGTCGTCAGCAACAGCTGTCGCCACCCGGTGCGGCTTTCTAGTGTCCAGCTGAAATGAAACAGTCAAACGAGACGATGGAGGGATGATTGAAAAGGAGTCTCTTACCTACGTATATTATCGCTTTGTCCCTTTTTTCCCCTCGTTACCTCCTCGTTCCTTTCTCCTATAACCTCCCGTAGTTCCTCCTGTCGCCTCTCCCGTCGTCTCTCGCTATCGTCTTTCTTAATTCCTACGTCGTGTTTTCCCCCCCTTTTTTCTCCCCCCTGGTCCTTAGCTCCGTCCTTCCTTCCTCGCTCTATCTCTCTCTCTTGGCTCATGCGTGCCCTACAAGCTGTCAATGCCGTTTGCACTCGTCTCTGTCCGTTCGTTCGTCCGTCTGTCCGCCTCACTCCCCTCCCTCTCTCCCTCCCCTCACCCCGGGGGAACCCACTCGGAGAAAAAACGAGGGCAGAGAGAGAGAGCCAGGGAGAGTCAGGGAGAGAGAGACACACACTCACACAGAGACACAGACAGAGAGAGTGCAAGCGAAATGTGGATGAGGAGAATTCAAGGTCACTGGGAGAAAGATGACAAGGGACAGGATGGATGGATGGGGGGGAGAGAGAGAGTGAGAGAAAGTGAGAGTGAGAGAGAGAGAGGGAGCACACCCACTTACTCAGTGTGGATTTCCCAGTTAAGACCAGATCACTTGGGAACTACCACCACAACCTCCCGTTTCTAAAGCTAGCACTAATCTCACTATACGCCCCTACTTTCTTGGTTTCTGCATCTTGCTGTCTCTTTCTTTTTCCCTCCTAAATTCATTCCTTGGAGCTGAAACAGAAACGGTGGGGCGTTTTATCGAGAAGGTTTGACCTTTTCAGGTTGATTGGATGGAATAGCCACGTTTAGACCCACCATGTGTTTGCTTTACAAACGGTTTACTGGGGATCACCTGGAGCTCTCTCAAGGACCAGTAGTGGTCCCCGGACCCCTGGTTGAAAACCACTGTTCTACCCCATTTGCAATATTCCTACAACCCCATACGGTTAAGTCTTTGCGTTGTGTGTGCACAATTTCCTGTTATCTCTCGATGTGTTGTCAGATTTGCAAGAGAAACAGGTACACGCACAAATGAAATTAGTAGGGCCGTGTTAAAAAAAAAAAAAAAACGATCCACGATCCAATATCGATTCACGCTCAAAAAACACGATATCGATCCAAAAATGTGTGGATCGATCTTCTCCAGGCAACTGGCACTATTTTCTTTTACGCGGAGGCGCACTATAGAAAGCAAGTGCCGGCAAAACGAAATCGAAACCTAAGAAGGCAAAATGGCTGAATCAGCCCGTAATACTTGTATTTTTTACTAAAATAAATTCTTGATACTTGACTCTTCTCTCTCTGTGTCCCTCTTACACATACAACAGATACAATCACCAACACATGGGGCCGTCTTGTCTATTGGACAGTATTTATTTCCATTATGTCTGTAAATAGATCGATATCGAATCGGATCGAATCGTGGATCGAATCGGATCGTGACCTTGTGAATCGAAATCGAATCGATCTAGGGAATTCGGATCGATTCCCAGCCCTAGAAATTAGCTGATCTACAAGCTCACACATTGTGGTGAGGTTGTGCATCTGTCATTTAAAAACACATTGAGAATAAATTGAAATAATTGTCAGAGAAGACAACATATGTTCAAATGGATCGGGTTCCTCAATGCGAGGAAATGTGGGAAGCAAGCCCAAATAAGTCCTACTTGTACACTTTACAAACAACCCCCCCAATCAACCAGCAACACCAAAAAGTGAAATGTTGCTTACAATAAGAATAAGCAGACATGGACACACACACACACACACACACACACACACACACACACACACACACACACACACACACACACACACACACACACACACACACACACACACACACACACACACACACACGCACACGCACACACGCGCGCGAACATTCTCGAGTGCCTCCATGAAACGTTAAGTAACGTACGGGAGGCAGTAAAGTAGATGGCTGGAACAGAGTGAGATAAACCTGTTTTAGTGAAGTAGTAGCGTTAACGGAGCCGCTAAGTTTACCTAAATGTCGGGTTCAGTTACGAATCCCCCCGCATCCCCGGTAACAGGCAGGCTCTGCCCAAATAATACTCGGCCCCGAGTATAGACAGAGTTACGCTGTTGCAAACTCCGTTCACTTCATGGGATCAGTCTAAGATCGACTCTATCATCAAGTTGTGTTTCACCATGTTAATAATTTTTCTTTTAGGATCTTTTTTAGAGTGTACAAATGGTACACTCAGGAAGAAAAAAATTGAAATGTCCCTCTTTCAGGCTGCAACAGCCCTCAAGAGAACTCGGTTTTCTGACCCCTCAATGTCGCAACTTTTCACACCTGGTCCGAGTATTATTTGGGCCAAGCCTTTGTGTATTCCCATCCGCAACCCTATAGTATAGGGTCCTGCTGCCATTGCTTTATATTCAGCTGCACACACACGCACACTCTTCCCTTTAAACTTTATTGCTGCCTGTCATTGAGGGTGTCGCTATGGCGACCGTAAACATCCGGCCGACGCCTGTGGCTGACAGGCCTGGCTTTATGACAGAGAACAGACAGACAGACAGACAGACAGACAGACAGACAGACAGACAGACAGATAGGAGCAGGAGTGGAGGATGAACTAAACTAAGAAAGGATTCCTCAATTACAGTGTTTATTTCTTGTGTAAATCCATTAAAGGTAATATACCGTAAATCCTCTTTTATAATCCCGGGCTTTTATTTGTCTCAACCGATTTTTATACCAGGCGTTTATTGGAAGGAGGCTGCTATAAGAAGAGAGGCCTATATTACAATGTTTCAAACAAATCATAACGAATAAAACATATTGTATAGCCTACTCCCAATAATCTTAAATAATTTGTAATAATCTAAAATAATGCTGTTTTTGTAAGGCCACTAGATGGCGTCTGTAGGCCTATATAGGTTTGAAAGAGAAAGTAAAAGAAGACTAGATAAAGTTAGCGTGGTATTCAAATAATGGAACAGAGTAATATATCTGGACAATGGCATGGATAAAAATGGAAGAAAAAAATTGAAGAAATTAATTAATAGAAGTTATTAATAGGCCTTATTGACAGGTCTAGGCTTCGTTTCAGTCAGTCAGTCAGTCAGTCAGTCAGTCAGTCAGTCAGTCAGTCAGTCAGTCAGTCAGTCAAGATTCATTGGGATTATAACCAGATATGGATTACTTCATGGGTGTACATAATTGCTTCTTCACATTGAAGACATCTAAAGAGACGGCTCACAGTAAGTCAATTGGAATGTGATGGTGCGCAGGGGGGCAGCATTTTAGCCAATCACAGCACAGTTCTCCAGCAGTTTCATAATGAGCCAATAGAGTGGCTCACAGCAATCACAGCATTCGCAGTACTGTTTGCGGTTGAATCGATAAAAAAGAAACTAGTCAATCAATCTCTAGAATCCAATTGAATGCAGGTACATTATTTGGTCATTTCCGGATTCCCAAATTGTCTTGTTAGATAGGTTCTATTGTTTTATTGTCCCAAAACAAACTCGTCAGGCTGTTACTTGGCCCTGCCCACTTTGACAGTCTGGGTTGGCTTAGGGTTGATGACAGAGTACAACATCTTGCAATGGGTCTGGTCCACAAGATTAGATACTCTATCAAAATGGCCACGTACCTCTCCAAATACTTCCTAAACGTCAATGAGGTCCACTCCCACAACACCAGAGGGAGTGCTACTAACCTTGTCCAACCCAGATTTGGCACAGATTTGAGTCTTAATTCCTTCCACTCAAATGCCACCAAAATGTGGAAAGCCCTACCAACAGTCATAAAGCCGTGTGAATCCCTTGACTCCTTCAAAACCACCCTCAAAGGGCACCTACAGGTGGCTGCAATTCAAAAATGGGCTCTGTAAAAACAAAAAAAAATTATATACAGTATAAGCCCCGCACCCACCCCCCTCTCTTTGTACATTTCTATTTTCCCGTTTTACGTCCACAATTGCTGCTTCTGACTTTACTGAAATAGCTGTCTAGTATGTATTAGAATGCCTTAATGAAATGAACAAGTTGGACACTATTGTGGCCAACAAGTGTATTCTTAACTAGTGTCTTGAATCAGTGTTTCAGATTTGCTGTAGTTGTACATGAATTGTTATCAGTATCAGTTTTGTAGCAGTGTGTACTTGACTTGTACTGTAACTGTCATTTCTGTTTGTATAAAAATTTGTATAAAAACCATTCATGCATGCATTCATTCATTGTAAGAGCATTTGGCACAGAGAAGGGGTAGGGAGAGAGGGACCGCTGGGTCGCCTTGGAAACGTGGGTTCATATGTGACGACAAACAGATACCCTATGGGGTATGTATGGACACCAGAGATTAGCGCAGCAACAACAGCAGCAGCAGCACAGATTAGCAGCCTCAGCGCAGCAGCAGAGATGACAATGGAGATTATAGATATATGACCGGCCGCAGCATCATGTCCTATAGCATTGCGTTTTCAACGTTTTTCAAACGAGAGCCCACTATTTATTCTACATTTTAGCCACGGAGGACCATGATGTTGTTGATGTCGAATTTAGTCTCTCGCACCCAAAACTAACCTGGATTTTGAAGTTTCTGTCCACAAATTAGGAGAGATAACGGGCAAAATGTTGGTCAAACACATGTAATTTGTAGAAAATATAGAATTAAGAATTACGTCTTGGTTACCAACTGTCTATCATTTAGCTGGAGACAACCTGGAATCCTCTCAAGGACCACGGGTGGTCCTGGTCCCCAGAACGCTGGTTGAAAACTGTCCTATATTGAGGCAGTTCCAGGGGGTCTAGCAGGGGGTCTTCTCAGAGACTTACACCATACCTGGCTACACCACAGCGTCAGAGAATTCCACCCATTGTTGGGTCTGCAATGCGGCCCCGATGCCCAGACAACTCCAGGTGTAACGTTTCAAACCACAGACGCTAAACAACAACAAAAACAACAACAGCGGATGACGTTACAGAGATGCAACCACCCTGCACGGACCACACCTCTCCTCAGGCAACACCAACACGTCTCACAGCTGTTGTTTGTGCTGTTGCGTACGAGAGCCGAGTGTGTGATATATGAGAGAGAGAGAGAGAGAGAGAGAGACAGACAGACAGACAGAGACAGAGAGACAGAGAGAGAGAGAGAGAGAATAACTGGGAAGCGTGAAACGTTATTAGGTCACCACAATGAAAACCTCATTCAGTGGGTGTAGGCGGAGTGTGTGTGTGTGTGTGTGTGTGTGTGTGTGTGTGTGTGTGTGTGTGTGTGTGTGTGTGTGTGTGTGTCAGTTACTTGGACCATTTGAATTAGTTGTAGGAAACCAGCTGTTTTCTCCTAGCCCTGAGTAACTCCCACTCACCACACACACACGCACGCAATGATATCACAATCATACCCCGAACCCGCCCGCCCTCGCTCGCTCGCTCAGGAAGTGATGCGCATAATAAAGGAAACATCATAGCAACGACTGAACGATTGGCAAAGATACTGCATAAGCGAAACTGTTCCAAAAGGGCAGCTCTAACAAGCTTCACATGCAGAGCACATGCACAATGCAAGCACATTGCATTTACATGGTGTTGTGTTGTGTTGTGTACATGGTATTGAGGCAACGGCGCTGGACACCTAGTATTTTCTTTTGCGGTAATAGAAATAACTTTTTAGCCAATAGTCAATATGGATATATATAGCTTTATTTTTTCCCCCTCTACGTTGCTTCTACTTTGATGCTGCAGCTTCCTGCAGACGACACTTGCTTCATCCTGCAAACTGTCCAGAGTAATGACGAAACGAAATGTAAAATTCATAGACCTGTCTACTCACTCCGTGTCTCACAGTAGGGCTGTGGACACAGTTCAGAAACCTGGAAACCAAGCAAATAGAAACTGTAGGTTTTTTTATTTCTGGAAAGTTAGGATGTCATAATGGAAGCCATCGTTCTTGCGTTAATAAAAAAAATCCAAAATAAAACCACACGCGTAACTGCCTAACGATGATGTCACCAGATTTCACAGCCCTCCTGTGAGACTATTAGCCAAGTGTGAAACAAAAAAAGAATGTTTTCGTGTCATGTGCATTCGTGAGGAAGAATTATGTAAACTTGGTTGAAAATGGCTTCTTCTGGCCTAAACAGGTAAGGCGCATGTATAGTGCCAACCCAGATAATAGTACATTATGCACGGAATGGCCACCTACAGAATTGCGTGCATGCACGCACCACTAGGAAAAGAAAAAAAAATCTGTGGTTTTCACAAACACAGAAGTGCACCGCCGTGGTTGATTGGGGGGCGGGTCAGTTCGGGGGTTTTGTAATATCTACTATTCCGTCCGTAACGCGTCGTAACTCGTGTCTGAGTTACGACGCGTTACGGACGGAATAGTAGATATTACAAAACCGGCCACGTACGGCCACGTACGGCCACGTACGGCCACGTACGACGCGTTCGGCCACGTCCATTTGGGTCCATTTGGTTCCACACACTCAGAGAAATCATTAACAAAAACAAGCACAACTTCAGAATGTCATCAAGTTGTGTTTCACCACAAGTTCAATCAACTAGAAAATTTTAAAGCAATTTTAAACAATATAGATGACAAAAAGTTCAATGATACACATCAATGCGGCCTGATAACATCAACTTAATTAATAGGCCTACACACAGTATGTATCAAAAAAAAATGATTTTGATCCTGGTGATTGGATATTGACATCATGGCATTAAGCATTGCAATATGTTGGCACATAGATTTTTTTGCCCACCCTTACTAGTTGTTTATGCAAGGAATTTCATGCATATCCTGCTAAACCCTAGGAAGATATAGGCCAGGGAAGGGTTGAAACCAACACCTGCCCACCTGCCTGGGGCAGGTAAAAAAAAATGGTAGGACAGGTGTGAAGTATCCTACCTGGTTGCCCAACCGGACAGGTTGCACATTTTTATTGTGTATCCACAGACAGCTTAGACAAGTATGAAGTGTCAAGTGGCTACAGCTTGCACTCTGGCACAAAACAACAGCTAATCTACAAGCTCACAGCATTGCCAGCATGCAAAAACCCTAGGTTTTTCTCAAAATTGCAACCATTGATTAGTCTGTGTAACTTAAAAAAGTATGTTTGGAAGCACCTTTAAGGCTTCTTTTCAAATCTTTTTAAAAATACAGAGGTCTGCTGCTGTTTCCCTGGCATGCATTAGTTTGTAAGGCTACTGATTTTATACATTAAAAACACTGATATTATACAAGTTAAATGAATGGTTAATTCACATTATTTTCGGTGGGGGCAAGGGGCCATGACCTGAGGGCAAGTAGAGCGTGGCCTGTACTTGCCCAACGGCGCAAGTGGCTTTGAGACCTATAGCGTCGACCCCTGCAGCCCGACATCGAGTCACAGGTTCGATAACATAGCCCAACGACCTGTCACCAAGCAGAAAAATCCCCCCAAAATAGCAAAAAAAAAAAAAAAAAAAGCCCTCCGACCTCACGACACTTTTGAGAGTGTACGCTCGCACACAACAAAAAAAAACACCGGCAGAGTGAATTGTGTAGCGTAATTTGTACCATGAGATTATAAATTTCCCTAAGAAACGAGGAGATGCGAGCTTTCGCCACCGACGACAACGGCGGAAAATGTAATCAGCAAAATGTGTTTTCTTTTTTGACTGTACCATGACCTGGCGGTCCATACGTTCCTGCTAATCCGCGCTGTTCTCTTGTGCAGCGCGCGCCCATCTGTCAGGCCATGACTCATGCATCGCACGCTATGCGCAAAAAACGCTAACGCATATGAAACAAGGGGCAAAAAAGAACATAAACAGTCTGTTTTTTCACTCTGTCAAATTAAAACACCTGCGGTGCAGAAACCGACCGAAGGAGTAAATACAGAGAGTGAATACAGAGACGTTCTCTGTCTCTCTCTCACGCGGGGTTTTTATTAAAATGATGTTATGTAAGCTTTTATCTTCGTGTGTGAGTGTGTGTGTGTGTGTGTGTGTGTGTGTGTGTGTGTGTGTGTGTGTGTGTGTGTGTGTGTGTGTGTGTGTGTGTGTGTGTGTGTGTGCGTGTGTGCGTGCGTAAAGCACACAGAGTCTCTTAAACAGTGGCGCTAAAACAGTGAAAACGGCCCTGCGGTGGCCTCTGATACCGTTGCGCGTTGCTATCTTCTCTCTCACACTGAAAAGTATAAGGATTACATGCAGGATTATCTCTCCATCTCGCCCTCGACAAGTCCACATCCTCCCTCTCTCTCTCTCACCCTCTGGCCAGGGCTGGACTGAGACAAGAATTAACTTTCGCCATGATTGCACGCAAATTTGACCAGATCATTTTTGGGCACAAATTTGTCCCAGACCAGCCCTTTCTTTTCACAAATGTGGATGAGACCTGACCTTTTTTGCGTAAATTTGGCCCAGACCAGCCCTTTTTTGGGGGAATGAAATGGTGGCCCAGGACACAGTTTTTTTTGCATCTGGCCCCGGTACACCCTGTGGCCAGTCCGACCCTGCATCCGTTTCTCTCACTCTCCATTGCTATTCCTCTCTTTCAAAAGGCCTGCATTCAAAAATGTCAACAAGCTTTTTTAATTCATTTTTAAAGCACAATTTATGGCACAGTAGTAATCCGAAGAAAAACAACAACAACTGTGTTGGTTATATAACTCCAGCAGACTGCATCTCTCCCCACACAGCAGTGAATGCTTGTGTTCAAAAACAAAGTGGCGTTGCACAATTCAGCCCATTGTCATCACGTTCACCGTGTTGGCGTCGAAGCAATTAAATTGTCGACCGATAACTTTTATTATTGGCGTGTTGATTAGCAGCAATGCATATGCCACAACAAAAGCACTCCAATTCAGCGTACGCGATACACAGCATCTAGAAAACACGTACAATAGCACGGGTAGGATGCGAAAGACGATCAATGGATACTCCATGGATATGGATATCCATGGAGTATCAATGGATATGCCAGTCTAACCAGCGATCAGACACAGGGGTAAGGGGTTGACACTATGGTGCATATGCCAGTCTATGGCAGCTAAATAAAATGTTGGGGAGGATGGAGTTTACTTTGGATTTGCCCAAACCGTAAGTGCACATGTGAGTGAGGAGTCTGCAATAGTCATTTTA
The DNA here is from genome assembly GCA_039105355.1 of Benthosema pterotum. Taxonomy (NCBI): domain Eukaryota; kingdom Metazoa; phylum Chordata; class Actinopteri; order Myctophiformes; family Myctophidae; genus Benthosema; species Benthosema pterotum. Next base: position 29,726,741 of record CM076983.1, on the reverse strand, counting down.
TTCATTTTAGTATCATTCACTGGTATCTTTTAACACAGAAATTGTGCTATCAAGATCATATTGAGAACAAGGGGGGAGGTACCGGGACATCCCTACTTCTGAGATGCAAGATAAATGATGGGATTTCTCCCTATAAATAATACATCGTGTCAGCAGTGGCAAGAGCATCAAAATGTCTTCTGAATCTAGTCAGCCTGTCCTGCAGCAGGCTGTGTACTAGGAAACCGCACTAGACCCAAGCGTATTAGAAATACGAGGAAATGTGGGAGAAATGGTAATTCAGTGTTAAAACGACCCCCATGACAACGGATGTTAGTATTATTATGTTATTATTGCCAGGGTCAGTCTTGTCACTTTCCCTGACATGTTAGACCGCATGCCATCATATCTCGTCATATCGCCGTTACATTTATAACTATTTGGATTGGCATTTGAGAGGGTAACAACAAACACATTTGGGGTGGCGATTAGGGCAAATTCTGACCATCACATCTTTTTTCCCCGCAAGGAAATGTAAGAAAACGCATAACGTGTCATTCAAAATAAAAGTGACAAGTTCAAGTGCTCTGTACAGTTCTAATGACTATCATTACATACCAACACCCCCCCCCCCCCCCCCACACACACACACACACACACACACACACACAACTCCCCCCTCTCTCTCTCCCCCATTTTTTTGTGTGAGAATAAAAGGGTCAGCTCATAACTACTATTGTTAACCACTAACTCCTCTATTCAACGATTAGGGCAGCGAGCCGCAATGCTTGTGTGTGTGTGTGTGTGTGTGTGTGTGTGTGTGTGTGTGTGTGTGTGTGTGTGTGTCTCAGAGAGAGAGAGAGAGAGAGAGATGGACAGAGAGTGTTGCTGCAAGGCAGGCAGGGGTGTTTGTTGCCATTAGGCATACTAGGCGAATGCCTGGGGCACCATGAAGGGTGGGGGGGCACCAGGGCGACCACCAGACATGCTTTAAAAAGGCGAATAAGCGTATATGGATATACATTATGCTTGTCCTCTCGAATTGGGACATTTAAAACACATAGGGTTCCATTTTCGTTACATGCTAAACCCCTTATCCCAAACCCCCGGCCCCTATCCCTTATGAGAGCATGTAGACTGGCCATTTGAACTATTGAAAAATGTATTTTTAAATAGTTTAAAAAGGCAAAGAAGTTAAGGGATAAGGGCTTTAGCGGTGACTAAAATCTAGGCCATAATGTTCTTAATTTTAAAAATAGTTTATATTTTTATCCCTTGGGGGCGCCATTTTACTGTGACTCTAAATTGCTTAGAAACGCCACTGAAGGGGGTCTAGCGTTGCGCACAAACACGAGTAGCGCGCGCACACAAACACGTGCGCGACACCGAAACAGACAAAAAGAAATCGGGACGACAGGAAGCAAGTGTGCGAAACCGAGAGGGAAAGCACTCTCTCGTGCGTGCCTGATAAATAAAAGTAGGTGAAACAGCACACGGGCCTGTGTGTGTGTGTGTGTGTGTGTGTGTGTGTGTGTGTGTGTGTGTGTGTGTGTGTGTGTGTGTGTGTGTGTGTGTGTGTGTGTGTGTGTGTGTGTGTGTGTGTGTGTGGCCTCGCTGTGCACAGGTGGGTGTGGCGTTACCATGGAAACGCACTTCCATCAATGGGTGGAAACAACAGGTGGTGTTTTGAGTGGGTTTTTTCCCCCTTCTTGGTCCACAAAGTATCAAGAGTATCATTAACACACTGACTGATACTGCACTGCGCTACACTGTACTGAACGATCTAACTCGGAGGTTTTCAATCTGCGTGCCTGATAAATAAAAGTAGGTGAAACAGCACACAGGCCTGTGTGTGTGGGGCCCACTATTTAGTCAGCATTTGAGCCACGGACCACCATGACATTTTAGCCCCACAGACCCCAAAACTAAAGATTTATTTTGCTTTCGTCCACAATTCCTGGCTGGATTTCGGAGAAAACAAAACAGCCAAACATGCAGAGCAAAATTACCATTAATCTTCTACATTCTCTAGTTGTATAGACTTGTGCTACTTCAGATGATGAATATTTTAACTTTTGAGAGTGTAAACATGAAACCAAAGCAGACACAGCAAACCATATACATTTTTAAGGTTACATATAAGATGTGTGACTGTGCCACAATAGGCTCCCATACGGACCTAAACACCGCGCACGTGCACAAAGGCACCAGCACCCTCATATTTTAGGATGTCATTTACGAGAGAACGATCCCAAGGTTAGCCGCAAAGATGCTAATTCGGTTAGCAATGACCGGGATTAAAGTGGATTAATCATTAAAGAGGAATTCCACCCATTTTCATTTTTTTTTCTTTAGAAGCATCTAAAGAAATCCATTAACATGGTGAAAATAAATCTTGATGATGTCATCAAGATGTTTCACCATGTTAGTGGTTTTCTTCAGACCTCCATATCTTGGGAAGACAGAATGGGGGAACTTTTTTATCATGTACACCCAGGGTATACTAATGCCATATTACAATGTTGAAAATGGGTGGACTTCCCCTTTAATGTGAGTAAACAAGTTACGTCTTGTCATCTGTGGCACAGGTAAACAACCTTGTTTACCAATTCGTCAACTCGTTCTCGGGGTGTAAGGAGTTAAGAACTCGCATAGCCTTACTTTACTGTACACCACAATTAGTCATATACACATCTGGCATCAGAGGTTTAGTCAATGAAAGTCTACCCTGTTAAAACTCACCACAACTCACTCCTTATAAACAAATACAAGGAGATTTATTGCGTTATCATGCACGCTTCATTTGGAGCGGTTACACAACCGAGGCTTCCAGACAAACATGGCAAATATGTCAGGCGTTTTGAGTGCTAGATATTTTAGAAAGGAGTAGTTCAGACAAAACATACCATGACTCACTTTCTATCAACTAAGAGACTAGTGTCTGCTTGCAGGGCACAGAGTCGCCAATGCTTTGATGAATCTGCGGCACCCTAGCGTGCTGTGACGCAAATCACACACGCGCACGCGCACACGCACACGCACAATTTTGGACATTATAAACAGACTGAAGGAGAGGAGGAATTATACAAAGCAGGGTTGACATCATTATGAGGCCAAAATCAAACAAGCTGTTCCTGAGAGCAATTTACATTAAAGCTCCTCTATGACATGAAATGCATGATTGATCAAACTAGATCATTTGTGGGGATGGAAAATACACATGGGAGCACCAAAAACACAGAAATTAAAAAGTTAAATGTCATGTTATTTCATGTTATTCTCCCCTTTAACTAATCATCAAAAGTGGTCTGTTATTTTGTCATGGAATATAGCACCCCCCCTCCCCCCCCTCCACGCATTGTTTCACAATGACGGTCCTGTAGGAATTTGGAAATAAATATTATTTCAAGGCATGGACAACAAAAAAAAAATATGTTGTCCATGGCTTGGATAGAACAACTTTATTATTAATAAAGCTCATGGCCTCCAAAACATGCAGTCTTTATCTCTGGGCAGGAAATTGCATAATGCGGCCGCAATGTTTGCGTGCGTGCGTGCGCGCGCACACACGTACACACACACACACACACACGAGATAGGAGGACAAGCAGTCCCCCTCTCAGTGCAGTGGCGTCATGACATGGATTGGACCAATCACATCGCTAGGGGGGTGGGGGGGTCCCTGTGGCAGGGTCGAGTTTTGGGGCAGTGACCTCCAGACCCCAAAACCAGGAGGCAGGAAGTGTCCCGGGGAAAGAAATGTGTCTCTTTCCCGTCTCTTTCTTGTCCCCGGAATATAATATTTCCTCTACTAACCCCACCTACTAAGCTATGATGAGTAAAATTCCTGGACAATTTCGGCAACAAATAAAAACTAGAAACTAAGTGTTAGGTAGGGGCTAGTGGACAAGAAATCATTTTACAATAGACCTTTCGGGTGCGTGTGATGTGCGTGTGCCATTTACTTTTTTAAAACAATGCTTTATTATATAGGAAAGCTATTGGTGGAGAGGTTTCTCTATCACATGTTATGCTTAGCTGTGATTGGACCATAGCAGTTTGGGGAGGAGCTGACTGAAAGGTCTATTGGGTGAACGCTGATTATAGCTGATGTAAAAGCTCGTAGATCGGCGTTTTTAGTCCAAAAATCGGACCATTAAGACGCTACAACCGCATCGTGATCTTGCGGCCAAAAAACACATTTTAGCCGACAGAATCAACTGTGGATTTGGTGGCTTCGTGCTTATGATATTTAGACTCACATTTGACAGACACCAGCCTTGAGCTAACCTGAAAACTTTTTTTGGCCTAGAGCAGTGGTTTTCAACCAGTGGTCTGGGGAACACCAGTGGTCTTTGAGAGTATAAGCATGAAACCAAATGGACCCGGTCGGGTCGCAATTAGGATCATCGCTCGTCCTGGTTGCATTTCACAACGTTTGGAGTGCAATTCCTTGGCCGCAGGCCATGTTGCGTGACAGACCCCCCCCCCCCCCCCACACACACACACACACACACACACACACAATTGAGAAATGTTACATCCGGGCCTGGAATCCATTCATTCATTCTCCCTCATAAGTGACATGTGACGTGTTCTATAACTAAGCCATTGTCTGCGTCTCTGCCTATATCTACTGTAAACACAGCAGCGCTTGCAGCAAGACCCGTCCTAACACAAACAAGCGAACGCGCGTGTGTACACGATAAACACACTGTACATCCATATTGTTGAAACACTAGTTTAAGCTCGCCACGTGGAAACTCTTAACGTATGCATCTGTCGCGTCATTAGAGACGGTAGACCAACACGTCCGTGTGTGTTTGTGAAAATGATCAAGAAGAAATATTAATAAAATGATTGAAAGAAAGAACTAGTGTGTTGTATGCCGTTAGCGTGCTGCCTGTGTATGTTATGGATTAGGACTTTTTTTTGGAAAAAAAAAGTGGTTTCCCCATTTACTAGCACATTTACTCTCTGTTCGGGGGGGAATTGTGTTTTCGTTTTTGCAGTTTCGCCCCCCTAAAATTGAAATCGAAAATTAGGTTTTAGGGGGGAAAATGTGGTTTTATTTTTAGGCAAAAGAAAAATCCTGAAGCCCTATTATGGAGGATGTTGACTTTGTCCTCATGCTATGAACACGCACACGTAAATTATGAAACAATGCACACAATATAGGCTGTGTTTATGTCTGTTGTTTCCCTGTCTGTGTGTATTCCTCTGTCTGTCTCTGTCTGTCTGCCTGCCTGTCATAAGGTTGTAGGTTGTTCTAAAAATACACTGACCATTGCTCTTGAACGCACATAAAAAACAGGAAGTGGGGCCCGCTACGCAAAGATTCTCTCTCTCTTCCTCACTCCCTCCCTCCCTCTCTCTCCATCTCTCCCGGGGTGGTGGTGGTGAAGTCTGGGTCTCTGTCTCTTCCAACACTAGAGGTCATTGATTGAGCAATGAGCAATGTGGAAAACAGTCTGACCAGAAAAGAGTGATCTTTTCCCCCTCTCTCGTCCTGGCTGGTGCGCGCACGCACGCACGCACACACTCACGAAATTCTGCGGATTTTCGCTCTGATGTCTGTTGCATTTTGAGATTGGGGTTCATCTGATGCTGTTGAGCATATACTAAAAGTTCTTTCTTTATCCCGAACGATTTTGTAACCCAGTGCCAATTCCTACTGTGATCCTGGGCTCTACACACCACTCCACCAACCTGGGAAGGCAGCATAACCTGCCTCATTGCTTCCTTCAACACATGAGCAGTCCCAAGTTTAGAGCCCAGGATTTGCTGCATGTTTTTGTGACGGAGAGGAGGAGACACGCTCCAGAACCCACAGCGGCGGCATCCCTGCCGGGAATCGAACCCTGGACCTTCTAGCTGCGAGGCGACAGCACTAACAACTGTGTCACCATGACTGCCCCACCCCCCTATACTACAAGTTCTTATTAATTTCCCCCAAAAATGTCAGCTGATGGACACCTGCTATTTTTCAATAAGAGTTAAAAACCAAAAGTACAGTACGGAATGGTTTGAATAAAGTTAGTATTTGGTGTAATTGTGCTGACTGCGTGGTTTTGGTCATATGGTGGCCTGTGCATATTGGCAGGGTATGTTTGTGCATGTGGGGGACCGGGGGGATGGGGGGGGGCCTCCTGCTGTGCTGCTGTGCTGCTGGGAGAACGAACGAGACCCTCTGCTGATTAATCTGTTTTTAACCAATACTCGGGCCGCAGGCCAACGCCACAGGCCCACATTCCCCTCCATCTCTCTCTCTCTTCTGTCCCTCTCTGCCTCGGTCGCCCTCTCATTTAGTCTAGCTAGGACCGCGGGGACGGGGAGAGAGACTGAGCGCCGTCTCTCTGTCTCCGTGTCTCACATATATTAGGCACTGTCTAAAGCTGCCTCATGTTCAGAACGGCATCCCTTACCGGAAGCACGGCTGCTATCGCTGGACTTCTAAAGACAAGAGAAATAGTTGAAAAATATTGAGATTCGAGGTCAAAGCTTCTGCCCCACGGCAACAATAGCAATCCTCTCTCTCTCCGCAGAACATTGCATTGCAGTTTCATTGCGGTACCACGGCTGTGGGAGCTCAGTGCAGGGCTACGCTGCTCCGAGAGCCCCCCAAAGGGCTACGCAGCGGTCAGGATGGGCCCACTGTGGCACTACAGTGGAAATTATTTATCCCCCCTCTTTTTTGTATTACACAATGAATCCTAGCAGTCCGGGTAGGTTCATAACGTTAGATTTATGGCAGTCGAAGTGTTAAAGGAGCATTCAGCGATTTGGTCCACTTTTTGTTTCGTGTTTTCTTCTTAGAAATGATTTGATTGTCCCAAAAGATTGTGAAGGTCGCAAACTGCCGTAGTGGCAGAATGTCAGTTTCTTCAAGTCCTGCTCTTGGGGGGTGATGTGCACATGTGACACATGACCCTCATGCGGCCTTGTCCAGTCCGACACTGAGCCACGCTATATTATGCACAATTGACCAACGCAGACCTAACAGGGCTCTAACATTTTTCTATGCCGCTATTGGGATTCCTTTCTTTATTTATTTATTTTTTTCCCCAAAGTAATATGAAAGCAGTAAGCCCTGCCCTCTCCCCGATGTCCAAACCATGGGTTGGACACTTTCCAGCTGAAACTCATTCATTTCAATGTAAATATTGTGGACATTACACATTAAACACTGGCTTGTTTTTGGAACCAGACCATCAAAAATTCTTCTAAATCAGTCAACAAGGCCTGGCCGTGTGGAAAAAAAAAGTGTGCAACACTTATTTTAACATATAGGAAAACTATTGGTGGAGATGTTTGTCTATTGCGTGTTATGCTTAGCCGTGATTGGTCTGTAGCAGATTGGGGAGGGGCTTACTGCAGGCCTACTGACACATTGGTTGTTCAAGTTTAACCCACCAGTTTTGGAGATATGGCTTAGAAGGTCTTGCAGAAAACAGCGAGTAATAATAATGCTAAGTACTGATAATATTGCCACTGGTAAAAATTGTTAATAATAATACTAATAAAGTGAAGTAATGTTAATGAAGTAATGCTAACTAATGCTAAGTAAATAATGCTAATAATGGTAAGTAATGCTAAGTAAAGTTAAGTGTTTAGTTTTGTTAATAATGGCAACGATGTTAAGTGATTCTAATGCTAGTATTGTTAATCATGCTAATCATGCTAAGTAATGCTAAGTAATGCTAATAACGCTTTAGAACCAAAAGGCATTGCCCGCCCAAAAGGGACCAACTAACTTCTGATTCGGGCGGGAAAGTTGATGGCAGCTATATTGGGGTGTTTTGCATTCCATCATGTTTGGTGGGGAAGACTGGCCCCCCATGCCTAGATCCGCCCCTGGTCTCGACCCCCAGCTTCACTGTGTGACTCAGTCTGGGAATGGGGGACAGAGAGAGAGAGGGACAGAGAGAGAGAATGCATATATGTATGTATGTGGGTTATCTGTGTGTGGGTAGCCCTGACCCCATCACTTCAACAGGAACTGTCACATCCACTCTCTCACGCACGTGCACACACACACACACACACACACACACGGATGTTCCCATAGCCTTTCCGAATGGTTAGGCAATCTCTCGATCCCTCCCCTCTTCCTCCTCTCTCTCTCTCTCTCTCACACACACACACACGCACGCACGCACGCCATCTCCCTCAGTCTTTCTGCCCCAAATCTCTCCATCTTTTTCACCTCTCTCACTATCTCTCTCTGCCATTTCTTCCTCCTCCTGTGCCTCTCAAGGTGAGATTTAAAGGGGAATTCCATCCGTGTTTAACATTTAATACTATAGCATTAGTATACATTACAGAGATGCTGTGCGGACATAAGTAATAAAGACCCCACTCCCCATTCTGTGTTTCCTCGAAACACAGAATGGGCCACAGAGGTCTGAAAAAAACAACTTGATGACATTATCAAGTTGCGTTTCACCATGTTACCATGATTTTCTGATAGGGACAGAAAAATCTGAGAGGGACAAATGGTCCCAAATGGACCCTAACGGTTCCACACGAAGGCATCGTCCGCAGTAGGTCATTGAATGGAGGGAAAAAGAAAAGTCAAACTGCATCAGAGGACGACGTATGCAGTTTTCTGTTGTCAACTTGTTAAATAGGCCCAGAGATGATAAAGCGAATGAGTCAAAAACAAGCCCCCCCATCCCGGTCACATTTTTAAACCCTGGGGCCAGCCAGAGCCAAGGAACTGTCGAAATATATGTAGATCACGCTAAACAGTGTGAAAATATCGTTGGGGTAAGCTGATGCATTCACAGAAAAAAAAGAGACATTCGGATTCTTTTTGATGATGTCGTTGCTTTCTTTTTTACAACCGTGCTGCACATACCGACAAGACAGTTTTTGACATTTTAATCCCAACAATAAAAGTGTCGATAACACTGACAGTATCTGGGCCTCGAGACTGATCAACAATGCTGCATCCTCAAATTTTGAATACTGTATGTTCTTTCTGACTCTGAGCATTTTTAACTCAAATCTTTGCTTCTGGGGGGATCCTTAGAGCAACGTGTTTTCAAATGGTGGTCCGGAGTCAAATATAGATAATTCTGGCATGAAATATGTTGAGCATCTCTGCATCACTGAAACCAGAATCTAGCGTCAGAAGCTAGAATCCTAGTGTCAGAAGTTAGAATTCTACTGTCAGAAACTAGAATTCTAGTGCCAGAAACTAGAATTCTAGTGCCAGAAACTAGAATTCTAGTGTCAGAAGCTAGAATCTAGCGCCAGAAGCTAGAATCTAGTGCCAGAAGCTAGAATCTAGTGCCAGAAATCAGAATCTAGCGTCAGAAACCAGAATCTAGTGTCAGAAACTGGAATCTAGGGTCAGAAACCAGAATGTAGTGTCAGAAACTAGAATCTATGATCAGAAACCAGAATCTATGATCAGAAACTAGAATCTAGCATCAGAAACTCCAATCTAGCATCAGAAACCAGAATATTGCGCTGGAAACCAGAATTTTAGTGACAGAAACCAGAATCCTAGCGTCGGAAACTAGAATCCTAGCGACAGGAACTAGAATCCTAGTCACAGGAACTAGAATCTGCTGTCAGAAACTAGAATCCTAGTGACAGAAACTAGAATTCTAGTCACAGAAAATAGAATCTAGTGTCTTGACCAAAAAAAATGGTTAAAAACTCAACATATTACAACGCATCCTTCAGTGGAGGCAAAAAAAAGGCCCCAAAAGATATTGTGCAAAAGTGTTGAAAGCGACGAGCCAACCAGCCTATACTGCTGAGTATGCACTGTATATCAGAAACACAATCACACGTCAAGTGGTACAACTTAGTGGCTGCCCGTCATTCACAAAGAGCCATTTTACACCATCAGCTCATACATGGACAGAGAGACAGACAGACTGAAGGAAGAGAGAAAGTGAAGCAGAGGGGTGGGGGGGCGACCCCTGTCAGTAGCATGACAGTCAGCGACGCATGGGAAAAGCCGAAGAGAAAGGCCTCCCATGCCTCATCCGCTTGGGCTTAGCGTGCATGGCCTTGTTGGAGCTGGTACAACACCTCTCTCTCTGTCTCTCTCTCTCTCCAATTAAAGCTTCTCATTAGTGGAGGGCCTGACGGCGAGCCAAACCTCCACCAGAATCCCACTGTTCTGCTGCAGCATCCTGTTATGCTGGCTGGCTGGCTGGCTGCTACTGCTGCTAACGCCTCCCCCAGAAAATACCAGCAGCAGGGTCTGTGACGGAAGTTTGCAGATTTTTTGGGAAAATGGCAAAAATATTTTTCAAGTCAAAGCGGTTTAATGGCAACCCACCACCATAACTGAGTGAGTTTTTTACGGAATCAAAGTGAACCCCGCTAAGTGTCTGCTTGGTTCCATTTCGCACAAAATCTCAGTTACAGACCTGTAAAAAGATCCATTTGGATTAACGGTTAAAAAACCTCAAAGGATCCCTGATCGTAAGTCGCTATAACAAGCAGACTTGCAAGCTCAAAACGTGGTAAATCGGTCGCAAACCGCGATTATGGAAAAAGGGTGATCAAGCCTTCATCGTCGATCAGGCGTTTTTCAGAATGTATTCCATTACAACATGCGTCCATAGGAGACATGAGCATCACATGAACCCAGCCAGAGGGGCCTGAGAACTTTAATCCGTGTGTGTAGTATGTGAACCGACCCACGAGGACGGACACACACACGCACACGCACACAAAGAGTCAGGGGAATAGATTTGAAGGGTGCTGTTTGCTAATACCCTCAGCACAGGGCCAGATGCTCTGATATTAGGGGTGTCTGGCTCAGACAGTGTATGTCTGTCTGTCTGTTGCGTTCCAGTGAGTCTTTTAACACTTGCATTCCACGCCAATTCCACAAGCTCACAAACATGCCATCACACGACCCCCGGCCAGGGACCAGTGGGTGAGACAGACAGACAGCAAAGTGTGTGTGTTTGTGTGTGTAACTGAAATGATTTTGGCATGGGGGAGGGGGGAGGGGTGCCGTCCGAATTTGGACTGCAAATGAGCCGATCTGTCTTGATCTCACCAACATGACGTCATCCCTGGCCCCTCACACCCCTACCTACCGCCCCTCCACTGATGTGCTATACGTCACATCATTTGGAGCGACGCCCACCACCCCGAAAGGTTGACTCCTCCCACTTTTAGGCCACCGTTGGCTAACAAACGAGTCCAGGCTTTCTGTTTTTCTGTGCAACGGCGGACACGAAAATGAAAGCCTGAAAGGTTGAAAGAGACGCCGCCAACCCCAGCCAATGATGAAAATGCATTTAGTCAGGGGGACAGGGAGGGAAAGGGACACAGACTTGATTTTATTACAACATTAACCCATTTAAGACCCGCTGAGAACCAATTCAAACAACAACAACAACAACAACAACAACATGTCTTCTAAATCGTCGCTCGTCAGTCATGGTACCATGTTTGCTACGCTGGATAGCGCGCTATGGGGCGTGAAAACCAGGGTGTGGGGGTTGGGGGTTGAGACCGAAACAAGACCGAGACGATCACAGACAAGGCAAGATCAAGACGAGACTAGCACCTACAGCCATCGAGACCTAGAGGTGTCGAGACCGAGGCCAAGACCTAGAGAGGTCGATTGTTCTGTAGTAATAGACCCACACGATGGATATAGAACATTTCCTTCGCATTGTCTCATCTTGAGTGGTCTCGGTGGCGAAAGAGAGCCCGAGACATTTGCAAAGACATTGTGACAAGACCAAAACTAATTGAGGGGGAGAGCAAGACAAGACCAACAAGACAAATGAAGTGCAGAGCGGCGAGACCAAGACAAGACCAAGACAATTGAGGGCGAGACAAAAACAAGACAACGAACAGGTCGAAACGTCGCTGCCTGTAACCCTTGTCGCTAAATAAAGCCTGGAGCACTTTAAAGTGAGTTGCGAGCCCCTTCTCCTTTTTTCAATGTCTCAAGAACTACAACACTACTAGTACGCATCACAGCATACATTGCTGAGGTAAGACAGACAGTGCAGGGGGTTGTCAACAAGCTAGCTAGCTACCACGGTTGAGTTGTCCCGACTGCTCATCCTCGCCGGCTTTTCAGCACGTCTGCAGTACCAGTTGAGCCTCTTGCCATCTGTCAAACCATGGAGCCTATGGATTTGAAAAGGGGACGGGCCGGCCAACACACACACACACACACACACACACACACACACACACACACACACACACACACACACACACACACACACACACACACACACACACACACACACACACACACACACACACACACACACACACACACACACACACAACTCTTGGAGACCTAGATTTAGCATTTTATAAACAATATACCCTAACATAATCCTCTAAATCTCAATTTTTTTCCTTCCCTCCACTACATCGAGATCAGGCACGCTCTTAGCCCCATTGGCACGATTGTGGATAAATATAACAAAAAAAAAACTCATAAGTGGACAAAAACAAATAATTATTCATTACTTCTTCTGCCGAACTACAGTTTTGCCCATATTTGAGAGTGTACAAATGTCATTTTATACACTCAGAAAAGTTGTGATTTTTTTTTTCAAACCTCCATTTATAGGAAACACATAACTTTTTTTTTATCATGTCCACACAATATCATAAGGTGTATTAATTAATGACAGTGAAATGTTGAAAATGGGTGGAAAAACTATGGCTATGTGGGGGAAAAAAGGGTAAAACTTCAGTGATTAGTTGACAAACCAATTACTAAAGCAGTTGACAACTAATGGATTAGATTATGACTCATGGATTAATTGTTGCAGCCCTAATGTCCACCAATCCTTAAAAAAAATCAACATATCACACTGGTCATTCAATCCACCACTTTTTCCCCCCTCACGTCTGAAAGTTGGGTCCAGGGGACCCCCAGGGGTCATTCGGGGTTGAGTCCTGCAGTTCTGTAGCAGTGGGTTTTCAACCCCTTCAGGATATAGGTCTCTGTGTAGTCTACAGTATAGCCTGCATAGTCTACACAGCATCAAAAGGCACTTTTGCCACAAAGGTCTATCTATATGTCTATATAAACAGCAACCAATACCAAAATCAACCATGGTCCACATTGTGTGTGTGTGTGTGTGTGTGTGCCAACATGAAAACACACACACACACACACAGCACTGACAGCAGATGTCTATCGATCGGAACAAGGTCCACACTCCACTCCAATGGACCTTTTGAAACAACCACGTGGAAAACACACTATAAAATATACAGAGAGAGAGACAGCATATAGTAGACAAACAGGACCCCCCCCCCCCCCCCCCTAAATATTATGTAAAATATGGTGGTCGGAGGGGAGGGGGGGTGAAGAGGGAGATGATGATGATCATTCATGTAGCAGCCATGAAATGCGGTTTTCACGGAAGGTTAAAACGGTCTAAAAAAGAGCGCATCGGACATCTGATGGGAGCAGAGCCCTTCTTTCTTGCAATGATGTCACGTTAACGCCGTTCCACGTTTTAAACACGATCATCGTGATCCTCCACACGATCACAGGAAAACATCTGCAACAACCCCCGAGCAACGAGCAACGAGTTAACTCTTCACACCGCTATGGGTCTCCGTCTACTGTCGATCGTGTAGATGTAACGCAAACGCACAACCATGATCACGTGTCTTTTAAAAGGGTTAAAAGTATTTATTTTTTTATTACCTGGGTTGTTTTCGCTTGCTTGGAATTCCCCCGACGCGGGCGACTAGAAAGACGTTCACTTCAATGATCTTCTCCCCCCCAACAACAACAACAACAACACGTCCAAAAGAATAGTCTGCTGCAGTCAGTCTCTTCTTGTTCTGCTGGTGGTCCCACCGATGGAAAGCCCTGTCCTGTCCTCTCCTGTCCACCAGCACGCCGCCACCAGTCCCAGATCTCCACCACTCCACTCCGCGACCAAATAACGTGTGTGTGTGTGTATGAGCGTGCCGCACGCGCGCGCGTGTGTGTCCACAAATCTCACATCCTATACGCTGAATCTCACTGGCGGTGGTGGAGCGAGGGGGTTGCCAGAGTTTGTGAGAGAAATAAGCGAGCGAGTGGATCAAACGGGACAAACAAGCAGTGGTGGACTGGGCGAAAAAATCGGCCCAACACTCTCAAGAGTTATAATATTCATCTAAATTGGCCCAAGTCTGATTACAAAATGTAGAAGATTAATGGTCATTTTGATCTGTATGTTTGACTGTTCTGTTTCCCCAAATCCAGCCTGGAATTGTGGACCAAAAGGCAAAATAAATATTTAGTTTTGGGGGTCTGTTGGGGCTAAAATCCATGGGCCAAGGGGTAAGGACATTTGGGGGGGCATCCTGTCATTAAAAGAGCAACACTTAGAAACAAGCCCTCTCCCTAGAAATGCGGCCCACATGGGGGAACCACTAGGTCGCTTATAATAAGCGGACATGGCAACCCTATCCCACTGGCCATCTCCAAAGCCCTGATTTTAAGCTCCGTCCGTACGACGGCGTCGCGCGCCAGCAAAACAACCGATTTGCAAGCCCACAGACAGCCAAACCCGCCACCCGTTGTGGGCTTGTAGATGTGGGCTGTTTTCTATCTACCGCCGCGGCGGCTGGCCGTCATACTCCATGCCCCGCCCCAGCTACAGTACAAAAGGGGAAAAAAAAAGAAAAAAACGCCACATCTTTTTCCCGCTGTTCTCATTGGCCCCGTGGGGGCGTCGCTGGATCTAGTTTCGGCTCGTGATTGGTCGGGCCGAGCTGTCAGTTTGTCCATTGGAGGGAGCCGAAGCTGTGGGGAAGCAGCGCCCTCTAACGGACAAAACGAGTCCATTCACTGTTCAACATCCATCCATCCATCCATCCATCCATCCATCCATCAACGGTACACACACTGGACTCCCTGGAGTCCCTACAACCTTTTTTTTTTTTTTTTTTTTTTTATCCCACGATTTTGCAACCCATTTTTTTTCACCCAGTGCCAATTCCTAATGTGATCCTGGGCTCTACACACCCTCCGCCAACCTGAGGAGGCAGCGGACTGGCCTCATGCTTCCTTCAATGCATGAGGAGTCCAAGCTGCCTTCTTTTCACCTGGCAGGGGGGGAGTTTCCCTGGTTGGACGTAGCGCGTGCAAATAGTAAGGATTTCCAATAATTGGAGTAAAAGTAATCAGGCTCTGAAATGTAGCAGACCAGGAATAAAATTATAGCCTACTGAAAATTTGACAATAGTAAGGGTGTGTTCGGAAATGCACACAGTGTTCAGTGTGTCTTATTTACGAACAGCCAGTTAAAACCAAACCACACACCTAGTGGTGAGAATCACTGCCAGAGCCGTATAAACCGTATGAATCAAATGGTACCGTATGGATCACTAAATGTACACCAGAAATAAATGCACACCACTACTCACAACAAGCATGGCAGTGGTGCTAAGGCATAGACATGAGATGTGATGCCAACTGATTCTATGCATGTGGGTGGTATTTATGTACAATCTCCTCTCTAATTGTATGTCTGGCGTTGTCTTCTCTGCAGTGTATCTAAAACAAAGTCGAAGTGCTCTGTTGTTTCTTCCATAGAATGATTACAATGCACACTTTCTTATGTTAAGAGACATTGGGTGGATTTCTCGAACACGTTTTCTACGAGCATAGTGTTGCCCATGTGCAGTGGTGAAGAACAAAAATGTTCCGATCTGCCATGACGCAAAGACTACCTCTGGGCCTGGGCCTGCTAAATTTGTATATAATATAATTATAGTTAGGACTTGAGGGTATAATATGGATGTCCTGAATGTTATTTGCAAGTGAATTTATTAGGCTAATTTGTTAATTGATTAGTTTACACTGTAGCCTGATCTGATTGCTATGGACCATCAAATAAAATGACTATGCTGTTTGATATGCATAATGCAATGTTATACAATCTACAGATCCATAGGCAGCAGGTGCAAAATACATGTGTTTGCAATGTAATTACAAATAGTGGGCGGCGACGCTTGAAGGAACAAGGAAAGGCCGTATTGTCCAATCTCTTCAATTAATCATGATCAGCCTATATGCAACACTATGCAACGTTTCCTCTTGGGATCAATCTCAATCTCTTCTGCTTCACAGCATGTTCCGTGAGAAAAAAAATAGCATATTATTTGAGTGGTGTAATTCCTATATTCCATATTCAAAACAGCCGTGCTGACCGTCTGCAGGACAAAGCAAGTGTCTGTCTGCAGGGAAACAGCTGCGGCATCAAAGTAGAAGTGAAAAATGAAAAAGGCAAAAAAAAACAATATGTGAAACAATATAGCCCCACACTACTAACTTTACTAGACCTTCAATGAAAACTCAATGAGTGTTTGCATTTGTTATTCTACCACCAGCAAGCACAGACACATAGTATTATAAAACAAAGCACACAGGCACTCCTATTGTCACTGTGTGACATAGGACGGACTAGTTACATACACTACTCACACGCACACACAGGTATGAAGGCACGGCACACACAGTCGCACTGAGGCACAGGCGGCGCGCGCACACATGCATTCGGATACACAAGCACAAGAAGGCTCGGCCCAAGTAATACTTAGACCAGCCAAAATGTTGCGACATTGAGGGGTCGGAAAACTGAGCTCTCGGGAGGGCTGTTGCAGCCTGAAATAGGGACAAAAGACATCTCCAAAAGAGATCTCCATTTTTTCTTCCTGAGAGTATACAAATGTGAACCAAATGGGGTAAAAAGGAAAAAAAAGGTCCAAAAAGAAACATGGTGAAACACAACTTGATGACAGAGCTGCCATAGGACTGATCCCATGAAGTGAACGGAGTTTGTGACAGCATGACTCTCAGGGCTGAGTATTATTTGGGCCGAGCCTTCCTGCTACCCACACACACAGACACACGCACACACGCGCGTACACACACACACACGCGCACGCACACACACACACACACACACACACACACACACACACACACACACACACACACACACACA
>CM076983.1:29704786-29707286 GCA_039105355.1 Benthosema pterotum | reverse complement strand
ATGTAGTATAAACTGAATGGCTCTGCTTCTACAGAGGTAGTGTCAAATGAACACAAATTACTTATGCATGGGCTGGTGTTCGCAGTCTAACTTAAACAATCATTTGGTGCAATAGCTTAATAAAAATGTTGTACTTTTACTTACATTTCAGCCAAACAACAAGCTAATAAAGTGTGATGTGTTGAACGCGTCACACACACTAGTTTCAGCAACAAAAAAAAAATCATTGAAAATGCATTTCAAAAATCAACAAAAATCAACAGCAGATTTAGTCTACTAAAAACATGGTGTGATATTTATTAGACCACAATTAGACTTACTAACATTGACTAAAATGAGAAATATTCAAGATACTACCGGTATATTACTAAAACTGACATCAAACCTTGCTGTCAAAGTGTCAAACACTGTACTGTGCCTTGTATCCCGTTCTGAAAACCATTGTTTTTTACAATGGATTAGTACTCAATATTGAAGTTATGGTATCAGTATTGTGAAGGAAAAAAAAAATAACATCCCCATGGTGGTAGATAGAGTATTCAAGTTCGAGTTCGAGGCGAGACGAGCACCTATGTGGCATCGATACCAAGACCAAGACCAACACCAAGAGGGGTCGAGACCGAGGCCGATGCCAAGACCTAGAGAGGTCGAGGCCAAGGCAGAGACCATCTTTATGAATGGACAAGAGCAAGGCGAATACAGGGCGAGACCAAGACAAGACCACGAGACAATGGAGTGCGAGAGCGGCGAGACAAAGATAATACAATTTGAAGGCGAGGCAAAAAACAAGTCGAGACCTACAAACAAGAAAGTTCTTGAGGAGGATCTCGAGACGAGACGCCTCGTGAACTACAACGCTAGAATGTTCCGTTGCAAGGTGCTTTGGGTAAGCGCTATTCGTCATTATCTCTACCAGCCAAAAGGGTTGCAAAAGGACTGTTTTGCGACCAACTCCAGGACCAAACCGTCCAAACCAAATGTCAGAGATGTTGGCAGCACATAAAAGCAAGCTTCCTTCCCAAAGCAGACTCTCTGGTATAAAAGGACCCTGGGGCTGGTTCTATAGGAACAGGATGCTCCTCTGAGCCAACCTGTCGCCATCCAGTTCCAGCAGGTTGTAGATTATGGGCCGGGCCGCGGCCCAGAAAGGACATTCAATGGAAAACTATAGTCATCTGTGTGATATCTGGCCCGGGGGAGTGCCCGTATACCAGCTCAAGAATAAACACGGTTAACTAACTCACTGTCTGGAAACCTAATTCATATGTTTTTTAAAGGTTTTGTGGCAGTAATTGTATAATGTTCATTTATTTATTTATTTTTCCTTTTAGGTCTTACAGCTCAAATACACCCCGAAAACCTCACGTTTGAACATTCGGTGGAATTTCTGTGGTCTGGAGTTTTCTGTGGAGGTTTGTAAGGCTTTTGAGCTGCAATGGGAACAGGCAAAAGCAGTTGACATCAATACGTATTTTTTGTATTTTTTGACATATGGGATTTGCCCTTTGCTTGAGCTAGAAAACTTCAGACCACAGAAAATCTACTGAAAGTGAAAAGTTCTGTTTTGGGGGACACACATGCACACACAGAGAGAGACACAGAGACAAAAACTGCATCAAGCAACAAGATTAGAGCTAAATGAAGCTAAAAGTCTTAAAAAATGATACCTAAAGGAAACCTGCCAAGTTGCCTAAAAAGCTACAATGACAAACTGCTATCTCATTTTAATAGAACCAGGCAATAAGCCAGCATTTTCTGGTATGACATGAAATTGGTAAGAATACCAAGAATAAAAGTAGGTCGGGAGTGGCTTATTGTCGTAGCCGGTAACACACGGGAGACCCCCTGGGAAACAGAGGTGGAGCGCCACACCTAGTACCATCAGCTCCGAGTAATTCCCACAATTCCCACATGTGCCGGGGATCGAACCCAAAGCCGCAAACTTGTGGTGGTCCAAACGACTATGGAAATAACACAATAAAATGTGAGGCAAGGCTTCTCTAGCTGTGGCCCAATGAGCCTTAGATCGGGCGACCGGGTGTCCCTCTTTGCGCTGGACAGTACTTCATTTCCAAGACTTTTTAAGGTGTCGCACAAATTGAGACCTGTGTGCCGCACATCGTCATCACAGTTCAATGAGCCCCTCACTATGTTCATCCCCAATTCAGCCTTGTCCAATAGGCACGTTAGTAGAGTAAAGCTTGACCAGGAAAGCTTGACCTGCATAGCAACAGTTGCTAAACTACAACATATTTGCATTGGCATTGGACAGAGGACTAAATACCGCCCCAATGGGTGGGGTTTTGAGAAGGGCCCATTGCCCTCATGATGTGGCTTTCTGTTGTCTCTTTTCCTGCTATAGAGATGTGTGTTTAAGTCTGTTTAAAACACCCTGATAAGTATTTTGACACTTATTACAACTACTACAAAACTACTTTGTAACGTTTCTCTTACAATGACCCCTACCCCATTCCATGATCTTACATGTTACTCAACACAG
>CM076983.1:29672286-29699786 GCA_039105355.1 Benthosema pterotum | reverse complement strand
CTTATCAAACCCTCCACCCCCCAACGCCACCCGACAGGGAGAGGGGTACATGGCTCCATTCCGACACCTCTCCATTCCGACATGGTTCCATTCCGACATGGTTCCATTCCGACATGACTCCATTCCGACATGGCTCCATTCCGACATTTCCCCATTCAGACATACCTCTATTCCGACAGATTTTAGTCGGGTGCGCGTGGGGGAGGGGGGTCTGCAGTGTTGGACAGACAGAAAGCTTGTGCGCGCACTAGTTCTCTGCCCCTCTCCTTCTCTCTCTCTCTCTCTCTCTCTCTCTCTCTCTCTCTCTCTCTCTCTCTCTCTCTGTTGATGACGAGTTACTATGGTAACCCGTATCTGACACACGTGGGGGGCGGGGTCGAAGTGAGAGCCGTGAGAACGTGTAGAGTAGACTCAACGACTATCTGCGGCCTTCTGGGGTGTGTGTGTGTGTGTGTGTGTGTGTGTGTGTGTGTGTGTGTGTGTGTGTGTGTGTGTGTGTGTGTGTGTGTGTGTGTGTGTGTGTGTGTGTGGCAGGGTTTATAGGGTAATGGTTAACTAAAACTGTTGAACTAAAAAAAACTACAAATAAATAAAAAACTAGCCTATAACTAAACTATAACTGCATATTGGGTTCATAAAATTAACTAAATTCATATACTTAAAATATTCTTCTTTTTTTGTTTTATCAATATGTATATGGCTTTCAGGCATTTATATATTCAGCACCAGTACAGTATGAAAATACTGACTAGCAATTGCGCCCTAAAACTAATTAAAACTAACTACCTTTAAAAAGAGAGTAAAAACTAACTAAAACTAAACTGAAATGAAATGAAAAATCAATATAATAACCCTGGTGTGTGTGTGTGTGTGTGTGTGTGTGTGTGTGTGTGTGTGTGTGTGTGTGTGTGTGTGTGTGTGTGTGTGTGTGTGTGTGTGTGCGCGCGCGCGCGCGCTCACGTGCCGTTATATTATTGTATTATATAAAATTTTCCAACATGAATTTCACCCAAATTGGACCGTCTGTGCATTAGTCTCTCTCGCTCTCTCGCTCTCTCGCTCTCTCTCTCTCTCTCTCTCTCTCTAATTATATGTAGCGCAATATCCAGCAGGGGCGAAATCCAAAAGCAACCTCGCCCGCGGGCGCCCGTTTTCAAAAGCGGGCGCCCGCTTTCACAAAAACGGGCGCCCGGTTTCACAAAAACGGGCGCCCGTTTTCAAAAGCGGGCGCCCGTTTTCACAAACGGGCGCCCTTTTCAAAAGGTTATGGTTAGGGTTAGGTTAGGTTTAGGCATAGGTTTACTGAGGTTAAGTTTAGGGTTAGAGTTAGGTTTAGGCATAGCCTAGTTTGTGAAAACGGGCGCCCGCTTTTGAAAACGGGCGCCCGCTTTTGAAAACGGGCGCCCGTTTTTGTGAAACGGGCGCCCGTTTTTGTGAAACCGGGCGCCCGTTTTTGTGAAAACGGGCGCCCGGTTTTGAAAACGGGCGCCCGCGGGCGAGGGCTCAAATGGATTTCGCTGGCTCTCGCAATATATGCACGCACAGTTCTAACGAAAAAAAAAAAAAAAAACTAAGTAGGCTACTTTTTATTATTATCTTGACTCCTTGTTCTTATGTGTGTGGGTTTATCAGAGTGCAGGCCAGGCTCCTAACCAACGGGCCTCGGGCTGGGCTGAACTCGTAGGGCAATGCTGCGTTAAGGGCTGTTTTTTCCTCGAGAAAAAAAAAAAACACCGATCACTGAGTCCATAGACATAGCCTACTTCACCGGTTCTTGTTCAGAAAAAATCGAGACTGTCTCATAGATTTGTTAATCACTGCTAGAGCTGTCAGCTGTTGGCCCTTGAAATAAAAATGGGGTCCGAGGGATGATTAGAATCAATGATCAGGCATGTTACCAAATCAAAGCGCATCTCTCTCTCGCACCATGTGAGTGCACGGTCTGATATACCACTATAGCCCTATTGCATATTAAGCATAATAGGGTTAGTTATACCTAGAACGACTGAAGCTCAGAGGTCTTTTTGATCTCTGGAATCCTCACCCTTTCTCCCTCCTTGAAAGTTCACACCTCCATGCCAAGAAGAGCTCTATTGTTCCAGCTAATGGCTCATTTACATTCCAATTGAAGAGCCCAAGACTTGTCATTGTCTTTTGACTTTTACTTTTTTACTTTTAGTAAGTAACTAAGTTTTATTTTTTATTTCATCTGTTATTTAGTGCACACAGACCCGCCAAAGGGTTTTCGTCCATTTAGTCATTTTAGTTTATCATGTGCAGCTGCGATGCGGCGGCAACGCGGCCTATAAGCACGCAGCCTGGCTGAGGGCTTAGGACAGACACATGCATGAGTAGGCTATAGCCTATTCTCAAACGATTATAGATCTTATTTTCAAACGATTATAGCTCGGTCAATTCTCAATCATTTCTTACCATTCAACATGTTATGTTGAAAAAAATGTTCCTTGTTTTTTTGCTGTATGTGGCGTGCATTTATCCCAAGTCTGCGAAATGTTATAAAGTAAATGGCAAAAAAAAAGTCGGGAATTTGTGGCAAAAAAGATGTTTTTTTGATCATTCATTTCTCGGTCAATTCTGGACCATTTTTTACATTTCAAAATACAGCGTGATGGGAAAAACATTCTCTCTCAGATGCTGTATAGAATATGTGGGTAGGTGTTCTCCACGATGCGGGATCGAGCAAAATTTAAGTGTCGGGATCGCCTTCTTTCTTGCTTTTCTTTTTTCTTTTTTGCGTATTTGCAGAGCCGGCTAAAAGGCTGTGCACAGGGGGGGAATGCCCCCCTAAACGCCCTAAATACGTTGTAAGGTTTTCGCCCCCCCAATTGTGAAACTTTATATCGGGGCCTGACAAAAGCCAGAGAGAGAGAGAGAGAGAGAGAGAGAGAGAGAGAGAGAGAGAGAGAGAGAGAGAGAGAGAGAGAGAGAGAGAGAGAGAGAGAGAGAGAGAGAGAGAGAGAGAGAGAGATGCATCTTCGTGTCGGGGATTCGGTGGACGTTTCCACCGAAATCCCGACACTTAAATTTTGCTCGATCCCGCATCGTAGAGAACACCTACCCACATATTCTATACAGCATCTGAGAGAGAAGGTTTTTCCCATCACGCTGTATTTTGAAATGTAAAAAATGGTCCAGAATTGACCGAGAAATGAATGAAATATATGAGATATGGCAATATGAGAACCCCAAAGAAAAGACTCAAGGAGAGGGACAGAGACAGAGAGCGCACAGCGTCCACTGTCGTCCAGGGCAAGTGAATCTTTTATTATGTTTATTTATACAGTAGTTTATTTTAAGTTAAGCTACATTTAAAAGATTAGCATAATTGACCCCCCCCCTCTTTACCCTCGAAACTATAGTCATAGGCCTACCGTCATGTACCCCCACCCCCTCCCAGTATAAACAGTAATAGGCCTACTGTATGAACAGTATTAAACAGTAGGCTATACAATAAAATAAATAATAATATTAAGTAAATGTCACTCGAACGAACTGCAGTCCAATTCACGGGAATGGGGGGGGGGGGTCACTGCGCCCCTGCTCTCTTCCCATTTAGCAGGTGTGCGTTTAAATGCCTTATTTTACTTATTTAACGCACCGCGGAGTTGCGGAGTTGCGTACGCACGCACGCACGCACGCACGCACGCGCGCGCGCGCGCACACACACACACACACACACACACACACACACACACACACACACACACACACACACACACACGTCTTGTCCTTGTCGCGTTGGCAAGTGATCCATTGCAACAACTGCATGCATGCTTCATTACACAGCGGAGCGAAATTTTGATTGATGGGACTCGTTAAGAGACCCGTTCATAAAAAGATGATGGACTGAAATGGACCCACGTCCGAGTCCCAACCATACTGCCGTCCAACGCTATTCCGCTATTCTTCTCTTATCCTGCCTATAACCGAAACCTGGCCCTAACCCCCTAACTATCTTTGCCGCCGGTGGAGCTGATCATCCCCCTAACTATCTTTGCCGCCGGCGGAGCTGATCATCCGCGAACGGTTCACTACGATATTATTTTTTTCCTCATCACTTGTCGGAATAGTGTTATTTTTGACAAAAATATAATGGCCGGCATTCCGACACATAATGCTTGTCGGAATGGTGCTACCCCTTCTGTCGGAGTAGCGCCATGTTCCCAAAAAATATAAGTATTGCTACTCCGACAATTGAGAGTCAATGTCGGAGTAGCGAGGTGTCGGAATGGAGCATGAACCCCCAGGGAGAGGGACTGAGGAAGCAATGTCAGTTGGTTGTCATACCCCCCCACCCAAACACTCTCCCGGTCCCAGAGCACGTGAAGCCACTGGTGCGCACATACATTAGACAATGAGAGTACAACTTGGATTCTAGATTTCAATGGGAAGTGTTAACACTTTCCCCGCCAGGGGCGGAAGTATATGTCACAAATTTAGAGCATCTTAAAAAAAAATGAAAAGTATTTACAACATTACTGCAGCAATTGACCACATCGGATTTGGTAAATAATAGTTAACTAAAACTAACTAACTAAAGAATGAATAAATACAACGAAACATAGAATTAAACAAACAAACAAACAAACAAACAAACAAACAAACAAACAAACACTTAAGTTAATTGTAACTAAGGTAAACATAAAGGAAAGGAAAAATAATAATAATAATTGGGAAAAAATATCACAATACTCAAGTAATTATGTCTTCAGAAAACTAAAATAATCTAACTGAAATTGTAGACAAAATACTCCTAGTTTTAAACATCAGTTGTATGCATACAAAGTGAACGATTAAAGTATATAAAACACAAATGTGTGTATTGTCAAAAGTTGGGAAGAATTGACCTAATAATAATGATATAATAAAGAATAAGAATAATAGTTGACCAAAGTTAAATTTCCAAATCAAATCTAAAAATAGAGCTAATGAAGAAGTTCTAATGATTTAGATTTTTTAAATCCACATAACTGAAAATCACTCAAACTATATTAAAAGGAAATATCTAAAACGATTATACTCTAAAGATGGTAAGTGATAGTATATGTGGCATTTGACTAACAAGGCATATCCTCCTTAAAGGTACATTAAAAACAATTTTATAGGAAAAAATGCTGCTTTTTTTAAAATATATATATACACAATTTTCCACAATGCCGGTAATTCCAATTTCTCACCTGGCCAGTGAGGAGCTAGCATTATTATTATTGTTATACTTATAATAAGGGTGATACTAACAATGGGGCGGCTGTGGATTGGTAGGGGGAGCAGGTTGTCAAGTGCAGAGGTTCGAAGCTTAGCTCCTCCTGTCTACATGTCGAAGTGTCTTTGGGCAAGACACTGAACCCCAAATTGCCTCCAATGGTCAGTGTGCACTCGCCACCATTGTATAGTGTATAGTTGTATAGTGTTGTATTGTATAGTGTATAGTGTATGAATGAAGACCCCCATGGCGGGCCATGTTTTGTAACATGATTTCGTGTCGTGGGACACTGAGTAAGACCCCCATGGCGGGCCATGTTTTGTAGCATGATTTCGTGTCGTGGGACACTGAGTAAGACCCCCATGGCGGGCCATGTTTTGTAGCATGATTTCGTGTCGTGGGACACTGAGTAAGACCCCCATGGCGGGCCATGTTTTGTAACATGATCTCGTGTCGTGGGACACTGAGTAAGACCCCCATGGCGGGCCATGTTTTGTAACATGATCTCGTGTCGTGGGACACTGAGTAAGACCCCCATGGCGGGCCATGTTTTGTAACATGATCTCGTGTCGTGGGACACTGAGTAAGACCCCCATGGCGGGCCATGTTTTGTAACATGATTTCGTGTCGTGGGACACTGAATAAGACCCCCATGGCGGGCAGTCGACTATAAATAACCGGTTTTTTAACATGTTAAATGGAAAATGTATGAGATGGCACTACAGTCTGTGACTGAGAGTACACTCATGTAAAAAAAACAAAAAAAAAAACAAAAAAAACAAAACAAAACAAAAAAGAAACAAGCAGGGGGTTAGTCAATCAGCTTTTGTAGCTGCTTGGATTTCTTGGTTGTACACAAGACTCAAGTTTTGGTAGCTAAGAGTAATCCCCCTGAGAGCGCTGACATGTCATAATATATTGCAATTGCTTATTTTATTTTTCTTTATTTTATTTTACCTTATTTTATTTTATTTATTTATTTTGCTCCTGTGGCCAAGGCCTGGTTTATGGGCCAGCAGAACTGATATCATCTCACGTGTGGGGTAAGTAAAGACATTGAATGAATGCAGGAGTGAATGTAGCAGACAACCCCGACTTAGGCCGTAGGCCTGTGGCTTGAATGGTTCTATGTATAACCTTGTGAACGGCTGTTTTGACAGCCTGATCTTGAAGTTGTATGTGTCAGTGTCATGGAAAACAGCCATGTAGTTGATACAGCTTGGTGTAGACGTACACTAAGTTGTGGAGACCGTGGTGTTTGTTTTACATACCATAAGTTTTATTGTTTATATAGACTAGTATAGGTCTACATCTATATGAGGAAGTTAAAGTTGATCAGAACAGCAGACAGAATCATACAATTCTGTACTCTAATATAGTTCACTGTAGCAGAATACGGTAACCAAAAAAAAATATATATATAAAAAATAATAATCTTAATTTTAAACAGAGTTACTCCATATAACAAAAATGTAACAAATACCAGAAATATCTTCGACAATTACAATACAAGTATTGCACAGATAATTGGTCCATTTACAGACCAGACTCGGAGCAAAACAATAGCCAATCAGAGAGTATTCTACTGCAAGATCATTTTTAATGGGCTGGTCTGAAATTTGAGAAAAAGATTGAAGAGAGTCTGGGTCCTAGAATCAACAGCGTTCCAAAGAATAGATCCTCTACTCTTGTCTTATTGAAAAGCTATAGGGTATATACAAAGGCCTATACAAATATTCCGCTTGGCGAGGGACATAAGAATGAATATCGGAATTAGAGAAAAATTGAAACCATTTGGAAGTGTATGAGAGCCGTAAGTAGCCTTTGTACACAAATATAAATATCTGCAGGGATTTTACCGGAAAGACAGACAGAATGTTTATTTTCTAAAAAAGGGGGAGCAGATGGTTCGACTCAATACGAGAAGGACTTAAGTGCTAACAATTTTGTTTAAAGTAAAACAATTATTTTGAAGAATAGATAAATAGAGGGTCAGCCCATATCATGATACAATAGGATGGGTAAGGAAAAAAACTCAAACTAGTGTAAGAAACAACTATCCTTTTTTCAATTTAAGTTATTATCAATTATGATACCTAATAACATTGAAGCAACTTGATTGATTTTCATGGCGTTGCTGACAGACTTGCATCCTCCCCTGAACACCTGCTACTATTAGTACAAAATAAAATTAATTATCTACCTTCAGT
Organism: Benthosema pterotum; assembly: GCA_039105355.1. Classification (NCBI taxonomy): domain Eukaryota; kingdom Metazoa; phylum Chordata; class Actinopteri; order Myctophiformes; family Myctophidae; genus Benthosema; species Benthosema pterotum. The sequence goes on along the minus strand of CM076983.1, from coordinate 29,692,352 downwards.
GGTAGCTTATTTGTCTGAAACCAATCCACAGGAGCTTAGATACGTTTTTATCTGCTTCTATAATTAGTTTGACAAAATCCTCATGTGACTTTATAAGGTACCCAAGCAAAAAAAAAAAAAAAACCCATTTATATATGTAAAAAATTAAGGCGGTCAGCATTAACTACTCAATCGTGAGTTAACTCAGCCACGAGTTAACTTGATCAATTTCATTAGTTCGCGATTAACTCGCAATAAAAAAATAAAAGCCAAGTGGTTCGATTGCGCCAAAGGCAGAGGCATAATTGTTAAACATCGCCATCCCTTAAGTTAATTTAAAATAAGTCTACACAATTGGAGAAAAGACTCTAATAAATTCTCAGGTTAGCTCCAATGGTTCCAACATCAATACAGCTTGGAATTATGGATGAAAATACACGTTATCAAATGTGGTCTGTGGCTCGGTCAAACACAGAATAGATAATGGATATTGGATAATATAATGATGGATAATACAACAATGGATATGCAAAAATCCCATTAGGCAGACAAATATATACTCCAATCTCGCAGTCACTAATTCAATTGTTGGTACTTTTAAGATCTAGATTAGTGTAGGGCATATATGTCAAACTCAAGGCTGCGGGTTCAAATCAGGCCCGTAAATGAATCTCCTTAGGCCCGCAGGAAGACATTTAATTACTATTAGAACTAGTACCTGTGTGTTGAAACACCGTCTGGCGCACAACGTGGCACACTGGGCATTTGCACCGACGTCCCTGGTAGGATATTAGGGTAGGGTTATCCAAAACATTCCAATTAGAAATGACCGCATTCACTCTGCAATGACGTAGGAGTAAGATGCGCAATGACATGACGAAGACTCATTAGCTCTGCAATGACGCATGAGTAGATGGCCAATGACATGACAAAGACTTACTAGCTCTGCAGTCTGCACTAACGTAGAGACACAATGACGAAGACCAACACTAAGTGTATAATATTAATTACTACATACATGGGTATGTCCCCATTTCCCCATACACGATATTTGACACAGTTTGCCAGCATGACGACTTGGACAGTTATTAAGTGAATAAGTGAAATACTTATAATTTGGCTAAACCATAACTACAGTTTTCACATCATGCATGGAAATGGGAAGTAAAGGTATGGAAACACACTGAAATACTTAAGTTGAGAGAGAATTATCTAATAATTACTCGTAACTAATGTACAGTATCTAAACAAATACAGTGTACAATATCTAAATAAATGGCCATCTATTTGCATATTACAACGTATTAGCCTCAAACGAGAAACAAAATATTGAGTTAGTAAATAGTAAGTAAACGCAAAATGACAATACACAAAAGATTATACAATAAATATATATTTATGTACCTGATCAAGTGTTGCTCTTGTGCTCAAGGGCGCTTCGACTAAAATCTGACGTTGATTGGGACATCAACAAGAGCTCATTGTTATGTTGTATGCTTTTAACTCATACTAACCCTAGACACGGTACAGATAACACCTAATAAACAGCAATTCCACGAAAATAACAACAAAAAAAACTGTCTACACCCTACCCACCACCACCCAAGACCAACATGCCAACTAGAAATACTGCAATTAAAAAAAAAAGAAAAAAAAATGTAGAGTGTGATTGCCGCAGTCGCTTGTTTTGGCCCCTTGCATTAATTTTGGCAGTCAGTCATGATGTCGACTTTCAATTCAACCCAGTGATCATATGCAATTAGGAGGGGATGTATATGCCCCAAAACATGTTTTTGGCATTGGCTACATTTTACTGTTGTGGCGCCCCCTATGGAAAAAAAAAAAAAAAAAACGGAAATAATTTTGGCTCCCTGTTGGTTCCACCACTCACAACATGTGATTCAAATCTGGGGAGGTTGGGACAATTGGTGATTGATTTGTTGCATTTTTTTTGTAAAATAGGCCCCTCCCTCTAACTTTGGAAGTGAATTACGGGCAAACGATACGCATAAAAAAAAATAAAAAAAAATGTGACAGGCCACTTTTATCAGGTAGCTCCAGATAGTATGTGCGCAAAATTTTAAGCTGTGGAGGAGTAGGGTGCCAAACTTAGTTACCTAGAGAAAAGAATAATAATGCGGAATAAAGTGTTACAATTACAACAGTCTGGTTGCAACCACACTAACTAGTGGACATACAAATTTTGCCAGGTACAGGCTATGAACATTAACAAACAGGTGTGGTAGTCGAGGAGGTAAAATGACATAGTGACACAGTTTCACAACAAAGTACTGTAGTACAGATCCATCAGACATCAATACCAGTGTTGCACAGAAATATTGCAAGGTACATCAGGTATGTACAACAATGTGACAGGGGAGCAATGAGACATTGAAAAAATTATATTATCCAACTATGTCTCATTCCAAAACAACAACAACAACAACAACAGCAGGACAATACTTGACTTCACATGTTACAGCCTACTAGACTGTCTGTTCAAAGACTGTTGCACATCCTGTTCCACTCAAGAGACATTGTTGCTGTTGCTGGAATCCACCATCCAGTGCAGCGACACAAACAATGAACTGTTCCGAGTGTTTGGGGGACACTCATCAGAGGCAACTAAGAAGCCAACAACGAGAGCGACAACGAACTGACGAGGCCGCAGACAACCAGAACTGACAAGGCAGGCCACAGACAACCAGCACACAGTGATGGAGTAAAAGAACTGTTCCAGTGTTTGGGGAGCGCTCACTCAGACAGACTGAAATGACCACACCACTTAAGGTCATGGGGCTGTGGTGCAACGCCTGCACTACCTCTGCCCACACGCAAGGCCGGAGTCATTTGAAGTCAAATATTGGACCTGCCACAGTTGAAGTTTCAGTAATTCAGGTCAAACAAAACAATCAACTAAGGCGAGAATGCAAATTTATGAGCAACATTGGTACAAACACCAACCAACAACTGGCGTCCCCTACAGGAAAAGGACTTATGCCCCCCCCCCCCCCCCCCCCCCCACAAAAGAACATCATGTGTGTAGACCGCTGTGGTGGATTAGGATCTACAAACTTACTGCACAGATCTGTTGACAGCTTGTAAACCTGTTCTTTTCACATACAACACCAAACACATTAGTTGTAGGTAATGAGGGGTGATCTGATGGAGTTATATGACCCATTTTGATAGAATAAATTATTAGGGTATTAGTACCGTATGCGATTTGTTACTGCCCAAATCTGGTTACTAACACCATAGTGAAGTTAAATGAAGTTAAAATAAATAAATAATACGATTGAACACTACAAACACACAGCTGAACCGGCCAATTATAATTCTAGAACCAAAATATATATATTTTCAAATGTTATCTCATCGCACAGGTTGAGTGGTGGTGGAATTAACTAAACCCAGTAATTGAACTAAATGCATAGTGTTTGACAAACTTAAGTGATAACCTTTAGTCTGCTAATGCACACTGCTACAATCAGTAGCATAATCAGGGGGCCATATAGGCCATAAAAAGGCCATATTGATATTGGAACGTCTTAAAATAATGACACTTAGCTAATCAAAACAATGAATACATAACACCAATGCCAGAAGTAATTAATTAAGGTAATTCAAAAGTGTCCAAATAATTACGCTTCAAGGAAAATCACCTAAATGCAGTAGCAATATTAAAGTACAGCCTCAGTACGGGGAAATTAAAGTGTTACTACAAGTAGCCCCAAAGTCAACTGACCAGATGAAACAATAATGACAAATTCAATCTAACAAAGCAACCGTGGCTGCACCTAAAGAAGAAATTAAGCAATTACTATTTTATTACACTGTACACAATACAATGTATCTCATCAAGTTAAAGTTTCGTGTGTATACCTTAATTGTCCCTGCTCATGCATTCCATTTCTGCTAATAACAATAAGTTCAGGCCCAGAGCACATGAATGAACATCAACTGGAAGTGAACATCTACTTACTATTATGAAATACAATATGACTTCACAACAGCCATGACACATTGCTCACACCGCCACTATACTGCACAAAACGACAGTAGCAGACACACATCTCAAGACACTCAGCTAAATCTGAAGGGCATTTCCCTGGTACAGGAAGATATGACCAAGACAATAAAACACAGGGTGACTGCTAATTTGGTTAAATTATACTCTTGGTTTAAACTATAGTGGCATTTGACTTGCAAAATAAATTAGATAATTAATTATCCTGAAAATACATAAATTTTGTATTACCACTACTAGCTACAAGGAGTACATGTTGGACAACTAATGATTTGTTTAGATAAGAGAGATTTTAGATTACTAGTGAGGGATACCATTACTTACATATAGGCACAGTGAGCAGCACAACATCATGCAACGTTGTTTAGCATTTTTTTCTTCACTTTTTGAACGATGCCACATGCCTCCAAACCATTGACCAGGTTAGTATAGCCAAAATCCATTTTATGATGTCAAAACTTGTACCATACACAGACCCTCGGGCCTAATTAGAGTCGAACACACTGGCGCATACTTTCTTTGTGGGGTTATCAGGTGATTTGCAAGTCTACCGAATTCTGAGTCGTTTATGCTTGACTCTAGGGTTTGGCAGTTTATGGGTTGTACAAAAAACGGGTCACGCATATATTTCCATTTTTGATAGGTAGGTCATGCTGTTTTAGGGTATCAAGTTGGTTGTAGTTTGATTGTATGGCATCCTCATATTGCAGTTGGGTGTGGGGACAACTGTTGGGAGAAGAACGGTTAAGAAATATCATGCGTTTGTCCTGTCATTCCTAGTCCCAACACTCTTGTCGGGTGATCAGATGTGCTTTTGAAGGATCATTAGTCTGGAATCGGCGTATAGAGTGTGTGCAATCAAAATATGTATTTCATCTAATAAAGAATCCCATTAAGAATGAAAAAAGGGTTAAAAATTTGGGTTGGTAAAATAACAGTGAGAAAATATAAGAAGTAATAAGGTTTCAACCACAAAGGTGGGGCGCTACGGATAAGGCAGTGCAACTCACCAGTGAATACATCTGAGAGTGGCAGAAAACTACAGAAATTAGAAATTACAGAAAATACAGAACTAATGGAATACAAACCACAAAATACTGCTTCAGCAGAGTACCAATTGCAATAAAAATAAAAAATAAAAAATAAATTGACAAAATCAAATATAACATTAAAAAATGCTCAATATCAATGCAGAACTTGGGTCTTAAAATCGTACAGGAAACTACATTGTTCAAACCTATGTGACCAAATTTCCCTAACACGGTGAGTGGTACCAAGCCGGAATGAATATTTTATCCAAATGTGGACTAGAAGCAAGGAGATAATGTATAAATGTCAAATCTAAATTAACCATAACAATGTTTACCCCACAGGAACAGGTCTACAGACAAGGAGGGAGGTCTAAAAGTCCAAAGTGTTTTAGTAATCAAAGCCATATTGTATAGTACATAATATGATGTCATGTCAACTTTGGATTGTCTTAAGGAGGGAAAGTAAGAGGACAAATAGAATGGTGTGCAATAACAGAATATCAAGGAGGGGTGTCCAATGCATAACTGTAACACATTTCCCACAGGAGCGGAGAATGTTTGGATGTAGGGACAAATTTCCAAATGTGCATGTGTGGTAATCTTATTCCGGGATGAGGTCAAAGTATTAAACTAACAGTTTCACAGTACAGCGGCTCGAGAGACCCTCAGTTGCGAGGTAAGCGACATCTATAGCCCGTATCCGAAGGTTACTAATGTGAATTACAGGGCAAGGTGGAGGACACGTTCCAGGTTATATCTAGGAGGGACGAGGATGGTTTGTCAGAAATCAAGAATAATGTTAATTTTTCAGTGCTAATAACTTTTTGATCGTTTGTGATTCTGTCTGTGTCAATCAAACCCAATGCCAATGAAATAACTCACTAACAGACTAATAAAAACCCAATTAGAGTGTTTGTATAGATTGATTATGCATGCTATGGCTCCTCTTAAGTGAAAACTACCCAACGCATTGCAGATGGCCAGGAAAACAACTATACACTGATTTTAACTTCAAGCATCCATATAGTAGTAGCAGCACATTGCACTAAAACATTCTCTTGACAATAAGTAGGGGTTCCACCCAACTGAATGGGAATCAAAACCCATTAGTATTGATTACAGACATTCAGTTTAATATCCAGGAGGGTGAAGATTTCACTAATTTAACAATAAACATCAGCCCAACAAATCTAGTTTTGGACTCTGTAAATTACATCCAACATGCAATTATGGCCATCTACTTGACTAGTTCTGCTACATGCCACACTACACTCACAATCTAGGGCGAAAGGACTTAAGTGGAGGCCAGAACACCAAACACACTATACAAGCCCTGTAGCATAGTACATCCCCCGCTACACGTTGCACACACCTCCAAGAATGCAGCACAGTACATCCCCCTCTACACATGGCGTGCACCCCTGCTACACATTGCACACACCCCCAAGAAGACAAGAGCCCCCATCAACCCTGTGCATGGAAGAGCAAGATCGTAGTCAACAGCCCATGGGATGGGGCTCCCACCTCGGAGGTTGGGCGTTTGTCTATTCATGACCCCCAGCTTTCGGGGCGCGGACCCGCAACTAAGGACACACCACCAGCCTAGTTTACAGTATAGGTTAATTCATTAGACTGTCCAAACAAATAATAAGGTATAAGACAAAAGTGTCTGAGACTATTAATTAGTTATTGCTTAGATTTAAGCAATAACTAAGGAGGGGATAACATGTATGATTTTGATACAAAGGCTGGGTAACTCGGGAATAGGCCAAATTTTATTTTTTAAAAATATGGTGGTGCTCCGAATCCGAACGCCAGACTACCTGACCAGTCCATCCAGAATCAACGCCTCCCACCTTCATCAAGGGCCCCTGGCAGAAGAGGAACAAGGAGGGTGATCTCACTGATCAGTTGCAGCGGAAAAACAAAGAACTCACTTAGGCACTGTACCTCTGCGGTACTGGCATGCATTTTTATCCTTCAGCAGTATTGAATAATGTGAATAGACTTTTCCAGGGATTTTTTCAGAAAACAGGCAATTTATCATTGGTCATTATAAAACAGCAGGCTTATTTTAACATCAGAAGCCAAGTTACCCCATTGGGGGATGAAAAAAAAAATTGTGTTCAATTCCCATGTCACTTTGCAGATGTCAGTTATTGTCCAGAGGTGGACCGTGGCCAAATGGTATGGATGGGGTTTGGGACCCCTCATCCATAGGGGCAGGTTTTCCCACATATAACATCACAGAGAAAGTGGTTTTCCTGGCTAACAGGTTTTTCCATATATAACAACAGAAAAGGTGGTTTTCCCTACCTCACATGTGTCCACGGCTGTTCTAATGACTGGCAGGAGTAACAACCTTTTACTTTTAACTATTATATTATAGTATTTGAGAGGCAAGGAGTACCCTAATAATCAATGGGAGTTTACCTTTTATCTTATGATCCAACTGAAGTAAAAACACAGATCTTTTTTTGCAATGTCATTTAGCCAATTGTACTGATTTGTAAAATTACAGTTTTTCTTACAAGGCAATTTATTTCTAAAGCATCGAAATGTTTTAAAGATCCAGCATAATTATTATTTAATTGTTTTGACACAGAAGCATTGTTAGTATTAACTCTGATTTAGTATTATTACACGTTTTTTGTAATATTTTCATTTTAGTTAAAAAACAAAACATTGAGTTATGTAATTACCCATAGCATAGATGAGAGAATCGTTTCACCTAATGCTGTACTTAAGTCTGAATGTATGTCGATTTACATAAATAGTATAATTCCTTTGCATTGACCTTAGTGCCCGGCTTTGAGCTGTTCCTAACTAGAATACCTGGCACCTGGTCCGCTGGCGTGATGAACGAACTGTCACGGACTGGTGGTAGGATAATATTGCAGGTTCTTTCCCTTATCTAAATAAATAATTTAAGTTATTAAAGGGGTGGGGCACCCCTCGAATGTTATACGCTGCCCATCTATTTTGGGTTTTTGATCTTTGCTTCTTTAAAATCGCAAAGAAGGAGGGGTGATGAGATAGAAAGTAGAGCTTTGAGCTCACACCATGTCTTGCAAGAATGTGCAGCATAGCACGTCAAGGCCACAGCGAGATAGTGAGTTATTAGAGATAGTACACAGCGAGTACAGCGAGAGACTGAGTGAGAGGAGTCAGAATTCTCGAGGACAGAGACAGCGCTGGACCTGTGCGTTGAGGGGCGCCCCGCCAAAGAGCTGATATAATGTGAATCTCGGTTCGCAGTATAACAGGTCGTATTTGCTTTCAATCATATAATGTTCATTTGCTGTTCATATTCCTATCATGAGAGGGATACGGCCGATCCCATTGTATAGAAAATAAATATGTCTGGGTCCCACAGAAGTTATGTCTACAGCCTCTTATTGGACTTTAAAGGTGGTCGAACGTATTATACAGACGCATTAACACCACCAGTAAAAAACCCATTAACACCAAAAACAGTAAGAAAACCTGTTTCATGATCACCATCATCATCACCATAACCAACACCACTGGTCATGCAGTGCCTTATTTTGTCATATTGAGAGTGTTGACTGCTCTTGGAATGAAGGACTTTTTATAGATATTTTTGGTCGCCAGGGGAACTCTGTAGCGCCTTCCAGAGTTCAAAAGGACAAACTCCCTGGAGAGAGGATGGGAGCCATCGGCTACGATGTTCAGAGCTTTCCTCCTCACCCTCTCCTTGTACAGTAGGCTCAGAGCCTTTTGGGGCTTACCAATGATTTTGCTAGCCATTGACACAATCCTAGACAGTTTGTTCAAGGATTTACAGTTTAGGTGACCAAACCAGGCAATAAGGTGAAAGGTCAGAACACTCTCAATCATGGTCTTATAGACAAGTTCTAAGGCCTGCTGACTAACACTGAAGCCATTTAGCTTCCTAAGTAGATACAGTCGCTGGGAACATTTCTTATAGATATAATCTGTATTTCCAGAGAAACTCATCTGGGAGTCTAAAACTGTGCCTAGGTATTTGAAGTTCTCCACAGATTCTATTACTTGGCCATCTAGCAAGACTGGCAGTATAGTAATATCTGGTTTAAACATGACTATTTCCTTTGTCTTGCCTACATTAATTACTAGCTGGCTGGTGTGACACCACTTCTCCAGTGCCATAGTGTGAGCAAGGTAGGCATCTGCACCGTTTGGGTCTGACTTAAGTAACAAGGCAACCAAGGCCATGTCATCTGCATACTTAATTAGTTTAAAACATTGCTCATTGATCATAAATTCATTAGTGAAAAGAGAGAACAACACAGGGGACAGTACACTCCCTTGCGGGCAACCTGTGCTTACAGTGAGCACCTCTGATGTGTTCTCCCTGGCACAAACCCTCTGTGGGCGACAGGAGAGAAAATCCCTAAACCACCAAATTAGGCTAGGGTGCACCTTAAGATCAGCAGCTCTTTTCAGCAGGATATGGATCTTCATTGAATTAAAGGCTGAGCTAAAATCTATGAATAGAATCCTAATAATTACACAGTGTCGCAGTGTCTTTAATAATTACACTATTAAAGACACTGCGTGCTCCCCTGATCTTGAACTTTTATGCCTGAGTCTAAGACCCTTCTACCTTCCTAGAGACTATGGGAACATCTTCATATGCGCGGTTTACATCCCGCCCAGTGGGAATGCGTCCAGGGCTGCTTCGCGCATAGCGGACTGTGTCCATCAACAGCTTAAAGACAAGCCAGATGCTCCACTGTTTATACTTGGGGACTTCAACCATTGTAAATTGGAGTATGCCCTCCCAGGGTTCCAACAATATGTCCTCAAAGGTACAAGGAAAGACAAGACATTAGACAAATGCTACGGCAATATAAATAACGCATATGAGGCAAGAATCAGACCCCCTCTTTCAAACTCTGACCACAACACGATCCAGTTAATACCCACATATAAGGCTGCTATTAAAAGGTGCAAACCTGTCTCAAAAACTGTAAGTATGTGGCAAGAAAGCAACAAGGAGGAGCTGAGTGGTTGCTTCTTTGCCACAGACTGGGAGGTCTTTCAAGAAGACAATATAGACAGCTTTGCAGAAGCAGTCACTGGTTACATTCATTTCTGTGTTGACTCAATAGTTTCCAAAAAACAATTAAGGTTTTTCCTAATAACAAGGACTATATCACCCCCGATATCAAGAACTGTATCAGGAGGAAGAAGCAAGCGTTTCGGAATAACAACAAGATGGAATTAAAACTAATACAAAAAGAACTTAATGGGAAGCTAAAGGAAGCTAGAGAACAGCACAGCATACGGGTCCGAGAGTCTTTCTCTAATAAAAACTCAAAAGAACTTTGGGATACTGTTAAAGAAATGACTAACTTAAAGGCAACTAAAAGGGACATGGATGTACACAACGAGCTAGAAAAGGCCAATGAATTTAACTGGTTCTATAAACGTTTTGATTCTGATCCTGTTAGGAATATTAATGAGTGTAAAGGGCTCCTAACCTCAATAGCTTGTGACCCAATTAAACACAGAGTACTAATTGAGCCGAGGAAAGTTGCAAATGTTTTTTAAAAAAACTACATATTAAGAAGGCCAGTGGGCCTGATTGTATATCTGCCCATCTACTGAAAACATTCGCAGAGGAGCTAACTCCAGCATGGAGCCCTCTATTTCAGCAGTCAGTTGACTCGGGTACTATTCCTGCAATTTGGAAAAAGGCTGTCATTATTCCGGTAGCAAAGAAACCCTGTCCGAAGGAGAATAATGATTTCAGACCTGTAGCATTGACATCAACAGTGATGAAATCATTAGAACGTATCATGGTAGGCAAACTGTGTGAGAAGGTAGAACATCTCATTGACCCTCACCAATTTGCCTACAATAGAGGCAGAGGCACTGATGACGCCTTGAATTCCACTACTCATCTGATCTTAAAACATCTTGAGAACTCCTCGGCGTATGCTAGATTAATGTTTATGGATTTTAGCTCAGCTTTTAATACTATCCTTCCTCAGATCCTGTTAGACAGGCTGAAACACATGGACGTTAACCCTTACATAATTAAATGGTACTGTGATTTCCTCATAGAGAGGCAACAGCAAGTCAAGGTCAACTCCACTCTCTCCGATGTTCAGGCCATAAGTACAGGGGCCCCTCAAGGCTGTGTAAGCTCCCCACTCCTCTTCATCGTCTACACAAACCAACTGCGGAACCTGTATCCTGATGATTATATTATCAAGTTTTCAGATGATACAGTAATCCTTAGCTTATTGAAAAAGTCCTCCAACACCGAGCTGTACAGGCAAGAAATTGCAGGGGCGGTCAGGTGGTGTGAGGAGCAAAACCTTATTTTAAATGTTAAAAAAACAAAGGAGATCATATTTGATCCAAGGTCTGTGGGGGATCATAGCCCGATCCTTATTCATGAGGAGAGAGTGGAACAAGTAACCTCATATAAGTACTTAGGTATTTGTTTTGACCCTCAGTTAAACTGGGGAAATCAAGTTGATTCTGTTTGCTCCCGAATTAACCAGCGTATGCACTTCTTGAGAAGACTCAGGGTCCATGGTGTGGCAACAAACATCATGTTGCTCTTTTATAGAGCAAATATAGAATCTATCATTCGCTATGGTATAACTACATGGTTTGGTAACCTATCCGTCAAACTCAAATCCCAACTTCAAAACCTAGTCAAGAGGGCTGGTAAAATCATAGGTATGCAGCCACCCTGTTCGCTTCAAGAAATCTTTGAGAGAGAATTGAGGAGACAGGGCCTCAAAATCACACAAGACCCACATCACATTCTTTATAAAGAATACGAGTTACTGCCATCTGGCAGGTGGTACAGGTTACCATTCTGCAAACTCAATAGGTTCAAATTCTCATTCGTTCCACTATCAATTAATGTACTTAATGACAATAATTAACTATGGATAGGGGGTATAGGGAGCCCCCCTAGGGAGGGGGAGTGCAATTCTGTACTGCTGCTATGATGTATTTGCACTATTTGCACACTGTGGTGTAGGATAGGATTTTGTTGCTCAGGGTGTGTGTGTGTGTGTGTGTGTGCGTGTGTGTGTGTGTGCGTGCGTGAGTGAGTGCGTGCCGCTCTCTCATAACACGCGTACGCGGGTTGTGGGAGAGTGGCATTAGATGTAGTGCTGTTTTTTGTATTTTTTGTATTGTTCGAATTGTCGTGTATGTACTGTATAACGCTGTCTCTTGAGGCCCAAGATGAATTTCTCCTCGGAGACAATAAAGGAATTGAATTGAATTGAATTGATATCCTTTAGGGTGCATGAGGTGTTGTGTGACTGCATTAAGCATGGTCAGTAGTGCATCGGCTGTGCCCCTGTTCCTCTTGTATGCAAATTGAAAAGGGTCCATCACAGTTGATAGGGATGCAGTTAGGATGTTAACCAATACTCGCTCCATGGTTTTGCATAACACAGAGGTTAGGGCAATAGGCCGGAAGTCATTAGGAGAGCTTGCGCCTGGCTTCTTAGGCACAGGCCTGATTATAGAGTGTTTCCATGATAGTGGCACTGTGCCGCTGTCTAAGAGGAGCTGGAACAGCCTAGTTAACACACTCTTTAGTTGGAAATAACAATCTTTGAGAATCCTAGGCTTCAGACCATCCGGCCCCGGGGCCTTATCTGGTTTGAGTCTTAGGAGACAGGAAGCAACCTCCTCCTCTTGAATGACTATGGGGGTTGCTGTTACTCCGATCAACGCCAAACTTTGCACACACACTCCCTGGGTGCCAACGAGAAACCTCTGCCCAGAATTATGCAAACGGCCTGTTATATCGCCACCAGGAGGCTGATTCTTGCATTTACTTTGCAAAAATGTGGATGTATGTTTGTCTGTTACCAGCTAATGTCCCAAACCGTTTGATGCCAAAGTCTGCACACACACACTCCTTGGATGCCAACCATGCATCTCCATTTCCCAGAATGGCCTGTTATAGTGCCATCCTTAACAAGCAATTTTACATATACACATTTTTTCATACTACCCATCTACAGTCATGTGTTCATGTCGGATGTGTCCCATATTTCATATTCCATCCTAATTGCCTATGATGTGAGGTAGCACAGAAGTGGAGGGCTGCCTGGGGGAGGAGCCGGGGGTGACGATGATCATTTCAGGTTAGGCCAGGCTAAATTTCCTATAATCCGCTTTCAAAGTTTATGAGATTGGCCTGTTTAGAACAAAAAATGATACTCATCGTGGTGCCCCCATCCCTCCCCTCATGGCACCTAGTCTGCCTAATGGCAAAAACGCTCCTGAACACATTTACTATGGCTGCTTGCCTGTCAGTCAGACGCAAAGGCGGCAGACCTGTGGGTCAGCACTCTAACCTTGAGAACCATTACATGCCAGGGGAGGTGAGGCACAAACTGGGAGAAACTGGACAACATAGTGATAACCCAAAGAACAGTGATAACAAAGACACACTTTGTTACACCTGAAACAATAAATATTGCACAGAGAGAGAGAGAGAGAGAGAGAGAGAGAGAGAGAGAGAGAGAGAGAGAGAGAGAGAGAGAGAGAGAGAGAGAGAGAGAGAGAGAGAGAGAGAGAGAGAGAGAGAGAGAGAGAATAGGCTTACACTGAAGTCTACAAGGCAAAACAGTAGCAGCCAAATGTAAAAATTCCCTTACAGTACCCAAGGCTTCCGGGAGAGTTCCAGAGGGGTTGATGATCGGCCCACCCTGGGTCTTGGGGAAGGTTATGCACATCTTTGATGAATCGCTTCGTGAAATCTACAAGTATAGAAACCACCACAATGGTCTGGTCTTAGCACCACTCCACCTATAGAAATGTGTAAATGTCATTCTACCACCATCATTGGGACAAAGGTGTTTGTATTTGGACATCATTTCTTTAGAGTAGAGAAACACTTTAGGATAAATGGTAGGGATGTTTGATGCAGAGACCTACCAATGGCTGAGAACACCACAGTCATCTAGCGGGTTTCTACAACCTAGAGCTTTAAATGTAGGGGAAGTGATTTGAAATTCATGGTGTAGTACCAGCCTGGTGCACTAGGGGCCCCCAACAGTAGCTACACTATGTGAACCTGCTGCTCGCTCCTGATTGGAGGAGAATTGTGGTGACCTGGGGAACTTTTATTAGCTCCTCTGCTAACGTGGGGGAGGGGGAAACTCCATGTGTGGTTTCCACACCTTATAATAGAGCATTTTAACAGAAAAAAATATTTTTTGGGTGATATCTGACAAAAGTGAAATCACTTCCCCTACCTTTAAATTCATGTGTGTATCAGTATTCTGTGGGAATTAAACCCCTCGGCCACAACCCTCTTCTAGGAGCCCTTGTCCTGAGGGGGAGAGGGTTGTGGTCAAGGGGGGAGAACCACATCCGAGGTGTGTTGGCCACTGGCAGTTTTGGGACATGTGCATTACGTAACTTAATATATTACAATATATTACCAAAAAGCGGTAATTTGTAATATAAATATATTACTTAACAAAAAAGTATTTTCTTTCTGCATTACTGCTTTACTTTCAATATTACTTTCTGTCAATTTGTCTCATTGCAAGTGTTCTTAAAGTTAAATAATTACTTAATTTGTCATCAAATTATTTACTGCAGGCTTCCATGAATTCAAGGAATACATTTAACTCCTGTGTTAACTGTCCATAGCTGAGTAGGATGAGGTAGGTCTACACCAGTACTGTTTTCAGGAGTGACATTTTTTCAAGTTGATTTCAAATGGATTTGTCCAAATAGAAATTATAAATAAATTATTTAACTATATAAGTAATATGTAATAGTAACATTAATATATTAGGCCTACACTTGCTCAGACAGCAATATTGTAATGTAATATAAAGCCTATTGCTTTAAAATGAAGGTAATAATTAATAAGTAGTAGCCGAACAAAGTAGTAATACACTGGCTGCTGGGGAAACCCACCTTCGATGTACTGTACGGTATACCATGTCCCGCTGCACCGTGCTCGGGTTCTTCTCTCCCATGGCGATGACCTGTACATGTTAGACTTAAACTCTAGTTTGAAGACGTTGTGTAAGCTAGCAGTAGTTCAGTAACGGTCTGAAACACTCGTCAGAACTCCCACACAACATCAGGTGGTAACTGGTAGCCACCACCACCACCAACCAGTGTTATAGTTTGGATATGTAGGCCTGGCCTACTACTACTGTAGTTAAAGGGGAACTGACACGGCCTCGAGAGATAATTATGGCAAACGTCATTGATGATCAGGGGCGGATATAACATTTCACAATTGGGGGGCATGAATAAATGGTATGGGGGCGGCCGCACCCATACCATTTTCCATTGCAGGACTTTTATTAATCAAGTAAAGCATCAATAGCCTAATAACATCAGTTGTTGTTGAAGTTGAAGTTGCAACAGACACGCAGCATGCATAAAGCTAAAGGTCTGACTCAGAGAGTTTTCTGTTTTCAATAATGAAATGCTGTTGGTTTGACAGTAATTAGAGACAGTAATTAGTTAATAGCAGTAGCCTTGTAGGCGTGTTTGAAATCATTTTAAAATTTAAATATAAGCACTTTAATTTGAAATATGCCATGTGCATGCCATTGTGTTTGGTGGGGCAGACTGGACATTTAGGGGGGCATTGCCCCCCCCCCCCATGCCCATGCCTAGATCCGCTAGATCCCCTGTTGATGATGTCAATCAGGGAATACAAAACAAATACAAACGATTAAACAATCGGATTCTACCATTGTACTGTATTGAGAGCAGAGATCAGACATCTCTCCCGTCATCTTGTTTCTAAGCTAACGTTTTTACATGACGTATTGCTTCCTACTTGGCCAAATGTGAATTCTAAAATGATTATTTTTTCTTGAGTATGGTAGTTACAATGAAAGTTACAATGTTACAATGAAAATGAAAAGTTACAAAAGTTACAATGTTACAATGAAAAAGAGTCAACACGTTTTTTTACACCATAGACCGCAATTACAATAATTGGCCACTAGAGGGGAGCAATTCATTTCTTAATGAGAAAGGAGCACTGTCTCAGGACAATGGGTATTAATAACCAATACATTTTACTACCATATTATCTCCACTAGTAGAGATTTTTGATGGACGATAGCTTTTAGTGTGTGTGTGTGTGTGTGTGTGTGTGTGTGTGTGTGTGTGTGTGTGTGTGTGTGTGTGTGTGTGTGTGTGTGTGTGTGTGTGTGTGTGTGTGTGTGTGTGTGTGTGTGTGTGTGTGTGCAAACACAATCCTTGTCCTAATGCAAACATTAAATAGCACATTGACAATGACAATAAAATGGCCAGTTAAGAGTGTTTGCCAACATTGCATAACACAAACTGTGACAAATATTGGCGCACGCACACACACACACACACACACACACACACGCACGCACGCACGCACGCACGCACACACACACACACACACACACACACACACACACACACACACACACACACACAGGCACACACACATAATCACACGTGATATTATTATTACCGTGATATTATCATTATTATTAACATGGGCTATTTTTTTTTTGTATGTTTCATAATGATCAAAATATTTTCGAGCGAAACAACTGCCCCTGAGGTCATGAAGTCGCGGAGTTAAAAGTATTGGAAACTTAAAGCATAAATACCTCAACATTGTGCTAAAGCAGTGGTTCAATCAGCAGTGGGTCGATCAGTGGTCTGGGGACCACCAGTGGTCCCTGAGAGGATTCTAGGTGGTCCCCAGCTAAATGATGCACCATTGGTAACTAAATTAAACGTCTGAATTACTTAAATTTCAAGATATACACAATGGACCTGTATAGCTAACTACTATCCAATCACAGCTAAGCATAACATGTGATAGACAAACCTCTCCACCAATAGCTTTCCTGTATGATAAAACATTGTTTAAAAAATACATGGCACTTGAAGGTCTGTTTCCAAAAAATGAACCAGTATTTATTGTGTAAAGTTCATGATATTTACATTGGAATGAATGAGCCCTGCTGGAAAGTGTCCTAGGGTGCACAAGAGGGCGGGGCTTAGCTAAAGGTTGTGTCCAACATTGTGGACAAAAACTTGAAAATCCAGCCTACCTCTGAAGTATTGCATGTGTGGGACAAACAATGTGCAAATTATCTGGGTGTCACAGTCAAAAAAGAATCCAGGATTTCTATTCAAATAATAGCAAAAACAACTGATCTACAAACTCAAAACGCTTTGCGGTGCGATGTGTTTTGAGCTTGTAGATTAACTATTTTTGAGCTTGTAGATCAACTATTTATGAGCTTGTAGATCAACTACCTTTGAGCTTGGTAGATCAACTATTTTTGTGCTTGTATGTCAACAATTCTTTGAGCTTGCAGATCAACTATTTTTGATCTTGCAGATCAACTATTTTTTTTAGCTTGCAGATCAAATATTTGTTTGAGCTTGTAGATCAACTATTTGTGATGGGACAATACATGCAATGGGGCCCCTCTGGAGTGAGCGTGGAACAGTAATAGTGGCAACCAGGGGACTATTAAACATCTATGGCAGGAAAGGGAACAACAGAAAGCCAACTATTGGAATACTGATGGCTGTCAGTCACCAAGTGGGACAGACAGCGTCTCAATAGGAACACTGATGTCTGTCGGTCACAATGTGGGACAGACAGGGTCTCAATAGGAACACTGATGGCTAGGTCAAGGTCAAGGTAAACTTTATTGTCCACGAGGGAAATTTGTCTTGGGCTTACAGCCCTATACATGAAACATCAGAGACAAGCACAGACACAACAGTGACACAACATTACACAATGGTACAGGGTCGTCTTAAGTGTTCGCTACTGTTTCAAAGCCTCATTCAGCATTTTAGTTGACGCTGGTACAAATGACCTTTTAAACCTGATGTATTTCCACTTTGGTTCTTTGGTTCTTGGACTGCTCATAAATAGACTGCAGGGAGGGGAGTTGTCTAACTCCTATGATCTTCCCTGCAGTTTGCGCCAACCTGAGTAGTTTGGACCTCAGTTGCACTGAGAGATTGCCGAACCAAACTGTGATGCCAAATCTGACCAGACTTTCTAAGACTGCACGGTAAAACACTAACATAAATTTTTGGTCTACACCATGAACCCTGAGACGTCGCAGGAAATGCAGTCTTTGCTGTAATTTGCTACATAGATTGTCAACATGTTTGTTCCAAGTTAGTGAGTTGATACAGATACCCAGGTATTTACATGAGGAAACCTGTGAGATGATCGAGTCATGGATAACCACAGGCCTGTGGTCACCGATACTCTTAGGGTCAAACACCATCTCTTGTGTCTTTTTAGCATTAAGAACAAGGTGATTGTCATCGCACCATACCAACAGGCTACCAACAGGTGAGATAAACTCAAATCCTTCAAAAGTAAATCAGAGCACTGCTCTCTCGCCTAGAGCTCCTCTTCCTCTCCGTCGGTCGGATGTTGTTGTTGTTGTGGCCGGGGTGCGATTTGGATAGCAAATAGCCTCCATGCAAACGCATGGAGTTGACCCCGAGATGGAAAACGAAATATGGTAGTCCTCAAGCAAGTATGTTCCATATTGGTGTGTGCACAGACAGACAGGCAGTTAACAGAGAGACAGACACGAGACATTTTTGGTCTTATATAACGTAACTTTATGGTCAGATCACAAACGATAATATTGCAATGATCAGGGGGAACTTTCACCCCGCTCCCCCGCCTGTGTAGCCATATACATACACACATGCATTATGTTTGTTTATTTTTTTAAAGGTACAATGCAAATAAATACCATGGGCACCGAAAAAACAAAACAAAAATCCAGATAGATCCAACTAGAATGCAAAGGAACACAATCCCATACTAAGTGCAAACATCATCGAAAGCCTAAAAAAAGTCAAAAGTCGTATTCGAAAAACGGTAGATTTAACAAGCTAACAACCGTGAGTGAACTATGGCTGGTAACAGTTAGCAAGGCACGTGTGTGGAAGTACAATCTGGTTTTGTATATTTTACTACTATACCTACTCACTGCAAGTGATTACCCTTAAGTGCACACTATCAAAGGAACGCCCTAGCGTTTTGAATATGTAGCTATCTCTGTAGCATAGTTGTCTTTCATCATCTGATTTAATTTCCTTCCCTATAGTCAGAATAGACCTGAAACTATATCATAAACAGTGTTGGGCAGTAAGTTACTAGTAATATATTACTGTAATATTATTACTTTCCCAGAAGTGAGTAAAGCGATGTATTACTCTGCCAAAACAGTAATAAGGAACTAGTTACTTTGTAAAAATTAGAATATATTATATTACCTATTACTTTTTAGTTTTTGTTTCATTATGTGTCGGCTTGGAATCGTTTCATTTAAACGGTTGAGAGAGATTGCTGCTTTATTTTATAGCATTTCTGCCTGATTAGTGACTCTCCTTAATATTATTATTGAAAATAATTGGATTCATTTCGATTTTGTAACCCATTTTTTCACCCAGTGCAAATTCCTAATGTGATCCTGGGCTCTACACACCCTCCGCCAACCTGGAGAGGCAGCGGACTGGCCTCGTGCCTCCTTCAACGCACAAGGAGTCCAAGCTGCCTTCTTTTCACCTGACAGGCGGGGAGTTTCCCTGGTTGGAAGTAGCACGTGGAAGGAACACATTATTAACCAGTTTCTGTCCCCTCCATCAGGCACCCCGGCTGGCCAGGAGGAGGCAGTCTAGAGCCCAGGATTACTGCATGTTTTTGTGAGGGTATCTACCCTAGGAGACACGGGGAAAACATGCAAACTCCACACAGAAAGGCCCTATATTACTCTCGATTCCAAGTAATAAGTAATCTAATATTACTAAGGTGTAATAAGTAATAAGTAAGATATATTAAGTAATAAGTAACTATTACTAAGTAATATTGCCCAAACACTGAAAATAGTGTTGTCCTTCACTATACTAAATATGGCTAATTAATCATTAGTAATTTAGTTACTACAGACTAGTCTCTCTTTGTTGCCGGTGGGCTCCCAAATGATAAATTGCCAGCAAGTACG
>CM076983.1:29544786-29667286 GCA_039105355.1 Benthosema pterotum | reverse complement strand
CCTACAGCCAGGACCAGCTCCTGTCACTCAGGCAACCAGCCAGACCAGGAGACTCTGACTTCGACTCGCTGGATAAGTATCCAGAATTTAAAAATACCGGAACACGAAAATGGACTAAATTCAAGAAAAGAGGATCGAGAGGCGGAGTGAGAGAACGGCTAAGGAGACGAGGCAGCAGACCCCCCTTGCCGGTAATAACTCTTTCCAATGTTTGCTCGTTGACCAACAAGAAAGAAGAAATACGCGCTATGCGTCCGCTTTCCCGTGCAGCGAATCAACCCCTGCTGCTTATTGGGGACTTTAACTCTTGTGACTTGTCCGATCACCTCCCCAACCTACACCAGTATGTAGACTGTCCGACGTGCTTGGCACGCACTTTGGATAAGTGCTACGGCAACATACCCGATGCCTATAAAGCCACCTGCAAGCCTGCCCTGGGGAAGTCAGACCACAAGGTCGTACATCTTCTTCCACGTTACAGGGCTCGGCTGAAACGGGAAAAGACAGTAAAAAAGGAGATTGTGACCTGGACAGAGGACTGTAACGAGGAAATGCGATGCGAGCTGGAGACAGATAGAATACAAGGATAAAGTGGAGCATCACTACTTTTCAGGAAATGCCAAGAAAGCATGGGAAGGTTTAAAGGTGATGATGGCCAGGGACTCTAAGCAAAAGCGCACCCCCCTGTCACACCCCTCTCCATCCTTTGCTAATGACTTAAACATCTTCTTTAGTCGCTTTGATAATAACGACTTCAGTACAGAGCGTGATAATGTGTGTAGGTCCATTCCTGAATATGTCCCTATTACACTTAATGAACATGAGATTGTAACTAACCTGTCCTGTATCAAGCCCAACTCTGCTCCTGGGCCTGATGACCTGAGAGGCAGAGTTCTTAAAAAAAAAAACATTTATGTACTTAAAGGTATTCTTTTGGAGCTTTTTCAGTACCTGCTTGATTCTTTAACTATGCCCAACGGATGGGAAATGTCTTTCATTGTACCTCTTCCCAAAAAGCCTGGAGCCACTGAACTGAAAGACTTCAGGCTCATTGCCCTTACCTTTATTCTGGGGAAATGTTTTGAGAGAGTATATAGCTCGACTAATAACAGAGTCTGTTTCTAATTGTTTTGATCATCTACAATTTGCTTATAAAAGTCAGAGGGGAACTGATGATGCAACTGTCAGCCTGGTCAACACCTTGACTAAGCACATCCAGGTTCCCACCCACTATGCCAGGGTCCTGTTTATTGATTTTACTTCTGCTTTTAATAGCATGCAGATACACACTCTCCTGCAGAGACTCATTGATATAGGGGTTTATGGTGGTATCATCCACCTAGTCAGAGACTTCCTCTCTAACCGTCCTCAACAGGTCCGTGTCAATGACACCCGCTCTGACATCACTGTGCTTAACACAGGTGCTCCGCAGGGGACAATACTATCACCTTTACTTTTCTCCCTGTACACTAATGAATTCAAATTAGATCAGGAGAAGTTTAGTCTCTTTAAGTATGCTGATGATATGGCTTTGGTTGCCATGCTAAAAAAGGGAGAAATAGTGGGGGAAGAAGCATTCAGAGGACACGTGTCTTCTCTCCAAAACTGGTGCGATGTAAGCTCCTTAGATATTAATATAACAAAAACAAAGGAACTGGTTATTTATCAAAAGGACCCTGTGCAGCCCTTTAAGATGAAGGGACAAAATGTAGAGATAGTTAACTTTAAATACTTAGGATCTATTGTTGACAGCAACCTTGACTTCAATGATAACACAGATAATATTTTTTAAATCCTGTAACCAACGTCTCCACTTGTTGCACAGGCTCAACTTCTTCAGAGTGAGCAAATACATTATGGAGACTGTTTACAAGAACCTCATAGAGGGAATCATGACCTTTAACATAGCTATGTGGTATGGTAACCTCAGCAACGACACCTCTCATCCACTCCACAGGGAGTTCGAATTGCTCCCCTCAGGTAGACGTTATAGAACACCAAAGTTTAACCGTAGCCGCAAAATTTTTAAAAAATATTTTATTCCAAAGGCTTGGTGCAGTATTATGCCTTGTTGTGCTCTTCTCTGCCTGTTAAGATGTTTTGTGTGTAAATGTTTGTTGCTTGTTGTTGATCTTGTTGTCGTTTTTAATGTTTTTTGTACATGAGACTAAAGACAAATTTCCACTTGTGGACAATAAATAAACTAACTAACTAACATGTGTGATCCAGATTCTGATGAAGAAGTACAACAAATTCATAACTGCCTACATGTAGTCGCAAAGGTCCCCCTGACAGCTGAGTCCCCAGCTTACAGATATTAGTTGTAATTTGGACACCTACGGTAGGCCTAACAGAGCTTTGGAAAGACAGATGGTGCATTTTACTTGCAACTAGTATTGGTATCCATTACATGAAGCACATTATTACCATCACAGCACACATTATACTATCATTGGGATACTTGTTTATTTGTCATTATTTATTCTAATGATATATTGTAATGATAATTTATTTATTCCTTCATCTGACTATAAATATAAACACTTAGCCTATGTTGGCTATATAGCTGCCCATCCTGTCACAAACTACAAGGTTCCTTCACAATTTCCCCCCCGCTCCACAAAGAGACACAAGTTCAGTAGAACCCCCTTTGCATGGAACCTACAACCACCTCACTTCCTGTCACAGTCTACATACAGGCCTGGATCCCCAGGCCCAGTATTCTATTGTCTCCAAACAATTCACAGCCAGCAGAGCCTGCTGTGTTTCCTACAAACTGATGATGATGCCATGCGTCTTTGAACATTGATCTATGTAAGTCCAAATCCCCTGACTCTGATGTTTATGGATGGATGCATTTGATTGAGATGTGATTTGGTATATTATATTATGAAATTACTTTTACTTGGCTTGCTATTTATTATTTGAATGCTCTATTAGGTAATATATTAGACTCTATGCAAGTATTTAAATGCCATAATTATCTTCTACTTTAAGAGAATATTACAATCTGTTCCTTTTATAGAACCATGAAGAAGACAATAGGCAACGCACATCGACTGATGGGTGCTGGGTTAAAAGAATACTATGAAAATGGATGGAGCCCGCACACCAGATAAGGTACAAAAATACTTTCTTTATTTGGATCGTCCAATTAAAGAAAGTCTTTTTGTACCTTATCTGGTGTGCGGGCTCCATCCAGCTTGCAGCAAAAAGCAGCAAGCTCATAAAGTTTATCCAAAATAGGAACCTTTGATTCCTAAAAGGTACCATAAGTCATTTGGGCGATTTGGAAAATCCTACTGGATGTAGCAGCTTTCTGGACTGAAGTGGTGGGGGGGCTGCATAGGTGCAGTGATTAGAGGCAATTCTACTCCACTACATCTCATAGCCAAACATAGCCCCATTTACCCACTACAATTATATACTGTATATGGTATAGTAAGTGATTTGTGTGATTTGGGAAACCCTCCAGTCCTGGTGGTTACAAGATGTGCACATACTCTACAGTGGGGTGAAGTGCAACAGTGCCCACCTTGGGGTACAGTATACACTGGAGCTGTGTGTAAAGTTGGTCTGACCTCTTCAATAGCTTGTTTCATTTATGCTCCGAGTTGAACTGTCAGCTAGACTGCACCCATCCCCCACTCCACTCTACTGTAGCATTCTGTAGCAGCTTTACAAAATGCTACAGTAGAGTGGAGTGGGGGATGGGGGGGGGGGGGGGTCTGCGCAGGTGCATTGATTACAGGCAATTCTACTGCACTATTTCAGAGCCAAACATTGTATTAGGCTCATTTCCCACTACAGTTATATAAAAGGTATAGTTAGTGATTTGTGTGATTTGGGAAATCCTCCAGTCCTCCTGGTATGTGCACATGCACATACTTTACAGTGAGGTGAAGTGCAACAGTGCACACCTTATAATGGAGCATTTTAACAGAAAATGTTTTTGAACCACTTACTATACCTTTAAATCCTTAATGGTACTTTACTTTGGAGATATGACTTAAGCATTAACCACTTCGATCCTGTGCATTTCGGCCACACTGGCTACTTAACTGTAAATCAACTGATTTGGCAGTGTACCAAGTACAAAAAAAAAAAAAAAAAACAATCAAACAAAAAAAAAACTTTTGGTCATCTTATGGTCTACTCAGTCTCATGTGAACACCCCAGTCAGTTAAAATGGTCACCACGTATCTAAATACTGAATGGAGTAACTTATAAACAGTCTGGGGTGAAACACTTCTTTAACAGAGCCCGGTGCCAAGACCAGTTATTTTCTTTTGTTTGCGAAGGCTTTCAGTTCAGCTCTCACATCACCACAAGCTGAAAATAGCTGATCTAAAAGCTCACAGCGCGACACAGACACAATGTGCTGTGAGCTTGCAGAGCTGCTCTATTTTCAGCATGGAACACGCAGTAGGACAGGGGTCTCAAACTCATTTTTATGATTCTTAGGGACGTCCAAATAACATAAGTCAAGTAGTTCCAATTTGATCCGTTCAGTGAATAGAGTGGACTAGTTGCTGCAGGAGAGAGCACCAGCCAGGAAGCACCAGGAAAGCAAGGGTTGCTGCTTTCCAGAAAGGCATACTTTTCAATATGCACTAATATATAATAATGCACATATGATCGTTGTAAAAATGTACATCATGGTTTCTTCATAAGAATACAAAAAGAAAGTTCCACAAGTTTACCAAGGTCCAAGGTGTGAGATACTGTTCCAAATTCCAAACTGTTCTGCTCTGCCCTTCATAGAGTAGAGTGCAGGGTCGTTAATTAGGCTGTGTTGCTGCAGGGTCGTTAATTAGGCTGTGTTGCTACATTAACGACCCAACCGTGGCAGTATGGGGGAAGGGCAGCAGTTGAACTGAGTTTACAGAAACTACAGCAGTGAATTGTTCTGACAGGTGAAAGAAAAAAATCTGAGTATCCTATTATTGCATCATACTGATTTTTGCCTCACACAAACATCTATTCTAATCACATAATATAAGTGTATTTAAACTGGCTAAAATAAATATTGATAGAAAATGTTTTGGATGTGATATAGTAGTGACTCTTGTAGCTTGGAGTCACCTCTTAAGAATTCAAGAGGGTGCCCACTGATTATGCCTCGGGCATTTTTAATTATTAACCCCTTAATGTCCTATATGTATAAATCCATACAAAATAGAGTTGTATGGTATTTAATGCAAGGGCAGTTCAGGCTCAAGGCCTACTGTTTTGGCCAGAGCCTGTGCCAGAGTGTTTGTGACCTGGAAGCAGGTGGTGCTCAGTCCTACAATGGTGACATCGATAATACTGAATTATAAAGTGGCTGAAAGCAACAACCAAGCCTTCAGTGCGTCCAGGTCCTTTAGACGAGCTATTCACAAATCCACTACATACAGTGGGCTGCTGAAAATATACTGACTTGGAGGACCAATCTGCTCATTAAATCACAGTTTTTCCCACATATATTTATTGGGGATTTGAAAGTTTGAGTGTTGCAATGATTATGAGTCGGGCTGTGTGCAATAATAGAACTTATTAGGCCTATACTGGGCCTTTAATTATTATTTAATTATTTAATTATTTGCATGATTTGAGTTTTGTTTGCCATGATTACTTTATTTTGCTTTATTTACATAAGTTACTTCCTTTGATTTGGAGTGGTTGATTTGCAGTGTTTGTTTAGTTTGGAGGACTCAGTAAATCTATTACTATTGTTTGCCTATACATCCGCCCTAGAGCATCATGATATATATTGATATGACTTAATATAACCCCCGCTTCCCTTCTGTATTTTAAAGTAGTCTTTCTAATTGTGAATAAACTTTACACTTTTGATACATCAGCCGCTGGTTCTATTCATACGGAGCCCTTACCTACAGTAACAGTATATGGTTCATGCTATGGTTAATGTATTTATAGGATCTCTCACTCCTATATGTGATAGTGGGGTTGTTAAGTCATAATTGACCCAGTGTTTCACTGTCAACAATTAACCAGGAACTGTTGGATGCAGTACAGTGCTTGTGGGCAAAGTAAAATAAAAAAAAATCACGTAACAATGCATTCATCTCTGGTCCTATGTCAAAGAAGCAGTCTTATGGGTGGTCCGGTAGGCTATAGGAAACAGGTGGTGAATAAATCTTTAGCAGTCTGCTTATCTTCACCATACTGGTATTCTGTGTGGTTTGCCAAGGTTAACCCACTGGGGTTTTCAAGAGGGTTCCCTGCCTTCAATTCTGATGGCATACCCTATTTTTGTGGGCCTGGTCAATGCCCGGCCATCACTCACTCCTGCTTCCAAAATCTTGTTAGCCGAATGTAGTATTACGCAAGTATAGGGCAGTGCCCAATTAGCTGGGCTGTTGCATGCTGGTTATTTCGTTTGGGGCTACACATGCATTGACAGACAGGTCCTCAGCGATAGAACAGAGCTGAAACGGTCACCAAGTACTGAAGTGCAAAACTACCTCCCCAACCTTCCCTCAGCAGCATTCAGCAGGCCGATGGAGTTAGGGACTAAGGAACATAAAGCAATTCTTATGAATGAGGGGGGCTTGCAGGCGCCCAGACGGTAACAGTATGTACTACCGGTATGTACATATAGAGGGTGAGCTCTATCAGCTTGAATGGACTTAACTTTAGGAACACCTGCTTATTATAGATGTGGTCTAGGCTGTTCATTTGGACTCAAAGGACAATCTACTCAGGCCCTTAGTTTAGAGGGCATCAGAATTGTTAGTCTAGTCCGATGCAATGCTCCCATAGTGTCAGTCTGTACGCCCTTCTTACTTGCATGTGCTCCTTGTTTAGCCATTTAAAGGCCACAAAAAACACCCTGATCATCCAATCCTACACATACTGAAAATACATATGAAAACTATGTGATGATTAACACTGATAAAACTGAGGATTAATTAATATCCATAACCGTAACATCAAAGAGGTCTCCTCCTATAAATATGAGGAGATTGATCAAGATGTGAGATGGCACATACATGTATCCTGTTGTTTAAAGATACAACTGCACCTACTTTCTTCGTAGATTGATACTGTATGGTGAAACGTTGGTTTATCAATGATGAATATGAATATAGTTTCTTAACTCTTACATAGGGCTAGCATATAATCTTGATATGCTAGCCCTATATCTTGAGATGTTATCTACAGCTGGCTTGGTAACCTGACTGTGAAATATATAATATATTTTTTTATTTAACCTTTATTTAACCAGTAAAATCACATGTCTCTTTTACAAGTGCGAACTGAAACTGATCTGTTTACCAAGTTTAGTAAGAAAATGTCTTAACATGTGGGGACCCCAAAAATCAATTTGAGGACCCCCTAGAGGTCCCTATCATAGGTTGAGAACCTCTGCCATAGATACAATTGTAACAGTACAATTTTCATTCAGCAGATCTAACACAATCCCTCACTTTGCTGAGAGCTTGCGATGTTGTGAGCTTGTAGATCTGCTATTTTCACAATATCTGCCTTTTTCCATGTGTATTATTTAATGTTTTAGACAATGTTTGACCACTTTGCATGGCATCATTTCACATGATTTTGAGGCAATAATTTAACTCATGCAGCTAGACTGCTGCTGCTAACCGAAGAAGAGCGGACTGCTGTTTTGAAAAGGATGCAGGAATTCATACTGTCCAGAAAAGTTCCCAAAAAGGACTGTCTGAGGTGTATCCTCAAAGAATCAGTATTGTGTAAGAGGTCATAGAAGGACATTAAGTTCTTTGTTTACAGTAGGCTACAAACCATCTAAAGGCGTGGGAAATGAATCTCTGGGGCAAGTTCCTGTTAGTATATTCTGATGGCAATACTTTTTTTTTATTATTTGCACTGTCTTGAAATAAGTTTATTTGTTTTATAAATGTGGCTGGTTCCCTCTCCTGGCCTCGGCTCCAATGTTGCCAACTAGGCGCATTTGTCACTATATTTAGCTTTTTTTCAGACCCCCCTAGCGCCAAAATTAGTGAAAATCTTCTGGTGGAAAATCTGGTGCTTTTGAGTTGGACCGAAATTGGTTGACAGTCACCAGAGACAAAACCCTTGTTTTTCACCATTTTTACTTCTATGATAGAGTCCTCCTTCCTTCCTAGAAAGGACCATTGGTAACCAAATGGACCCCTTATAGATCTGTAACTCTTGAGAGCGTAAAATGAAACCAAATGGACCCTTACGGTCCATTTGGTTTCATTTTACGCTCTCAAGAGTTAAATTATATTATATCTGAATTACCTAATTTTCAAGAATCGACACATTTAGAAGATGTAGAAGAAATGCTATTCTGACAAACATTTTACCACTTATTTCACCTAAATTAGTCTGAGGGACTAAAATCAACATCAAATGGTGGTCCTTGGCTAAAATGAGGAATAAATAATGGGCCCTGATATGAAAATGGTTGAAACCCACTACTCTAGTGCATTTGGATTTCGGCAGTTGGCAACACTTGGCTTGGATCATCCCTGGGAGCTCCCTGGGGGAATGAGGAAGAGGCCTAACAAGTTGTTGTTGTACGCAAAAAGGAAATGAAACCATCTCTAGATTCTCTACATCAGTGTCTTTCCACCTCTGGAACGTGCATGTATATTAGTGTTTACATTTATCTGGCTCCATCACAATAGATGCTGATTCTGGAAGGACATGTGAGGGTATAGTGACTTGTAGTAAATTCAACATTTGGCTCTGAAGACGCAAGTAAAAAAGTGCTCCAACTTCTTTGTATTATAATTGTTATATTCAATTTGTCCCACTGCTGAGCATAGGGCCCTTATACAAATAACTGGCTTGCACACTAAACCCACAGATGGCTCCATCCCAAAGGTACTTTATGGTAGGTTGAATCTGCTTATACAGTGTATCTACACAAGAGGGGGGAAAAACTCACAGCGCAAGTTCAAATTAAATGTTTTTATTCAAGTTGAACAAAAGATATGGCTTACAGGTCTATAGATGCAGTAATTTGTTACATAATTACATTTTATCGAAATACTTTCATTATTAACGCTAGTTCAGATAAGCAACACACCAACATAACTGTTAAGAATCTACAGCTTGTGGCCGGTCCTCACTATGCCCCAAAAACAAACAGGAGTGTGTGTGTGTGTGTGTGTGTGTGTGTCCTCACTTTCCTGTTAAAAATATTTTTTTAAAAAGAGGTTTTCAGCTAATCTAAGTGAGTATTTGGGATAAGGGTGCCCCCAAGTGTCCAGAATGACCCTTGGTATTTTCGTAAATCAATCAGAAGTGGTGGTCCTCAGTTTATATGGATTTTGGAGGACCTCACTTTATACCAAAAACAAGGATGTGTGTGCGTGCGTGTGCGCATGCATGCTCGTGTGTGCTTGCATGTGTTTTTAGGCACAGGGAGTTCCCAAGGACTTCCCTCTTCTGTAATGGCCCCGGACATTTGAGGTCACACTGTGTGCGTGTGTGCGTGTGTGTGTGAGTGTGCCTGTGTGTGTGTGTGTGTGTGTGTGTGTGTGTGTGTGTGTGTGTGTGTGTGTGTGTGTGTGTGTGTGTGCGTGCGTGTGTGTGTGTGTGTGTGAGAAAGAGAACACGGTAGCTGAACTTGAAGATCCCACTTCTGATTAGATTCCTGTTTGTCACCAGCTTGACGCACGCACACACAAAAGCATCAAAAGAACAAAAGTTACCATAGGGTCACTAGCCTCGACACCCAGGCTTTCATTTTCGTTTGCGTTGCGCGAAAACAGAAAGCCTGGACTAACTTGTTACACACAGTGGCCTAGAGGGGGGAGTCAACCTTCCGGGGTGGGCGTCGCTCTAAATGACGACACGTCCGTGAGATCAAATCAGATCAGCTCGATCTGCCGTGTGGATCCCACGGCACCCCACCCCCCCAAGGCCAAAATCATTGCGGGTTAGGCCAGGCTATAGTGTCACAAACCCCGAGTGACATCTCAGACACACAGATGCTGACCGTGGAAAAGTAATTGTCCAAAGTAGCAGTATTATTATTATTATTATTATTGGCTCGTATTCTTGAACGCTATGGTCTAGCCAGGTATGGTGTAAAGGCCTATTCAGAGATGGATTTTCGGTGCCCACCGCGACCACCGCGACCACCGTTTCCTACAATATGACGTCATACCACCGCAACCACCGCACCTCCCAGCCCTCCTCTCGGATTTTACTAACCACCACACCGCACCGCGGTGGTTGCTTGTTTTTAACGGCTGGTTAAAAAAAAAGAAAACACACAACACACCACAGTGCGGTGCGGTGCTGACAGTAGACTTTGAAATAGCGGTGGTCGCGGTGCTCTGAGCGGTGCTCGCGGTGGCCACCGAAATTCCAGACTCTGAAAGAGCCTTAAGTCTTCTCAATGGCTGCAAGGCAGCAAATCAGGTCTGGGGCCTTGTGGTAGGCCAAAAGCCTGACTGGCTGCCATGCAGCGAATGAGAAGACTTACACCATGCCATGGCTACACCATAGCGTCCGACAGTACCAGCCATTAACATTTTAAATGTCACTCCTACACACACACACACACACACACACCACACACACACACACACACACACACACACACACACACACACACACACACACACACACACACACACACACACACACACACACACACACACACACACACACACACACACACACACACACACACACACACACACACGCCCGCGCGCACGCACGCACGCACTTACCAGTATGTCTTTGTCGCCTTTGACGAAGTCAGAGAAGGCCTCTGTGACTTGCTCTATGGACTTGGTCTTCTTGAAGTCCCTGTTGACCGTCCCGTCCTCTTTCTGCATGAAACCAGGTGGACCAGGAGAGAGAAAGAGAGAGAGAGAGGGGAGAGGAAGAGAGAGAGAGAGGGAGAGAGAGGGGGGGGGGGGGTCACAACACGGTCAGTCTTGTCCTTCGCCGCTCAGGACAAAAACAATTACAAAAACAATTAGTGGTTTTCAACCAGTGGTCCAGGGGCTACTGGTTGAGAGGATTCCAGGTGGACCACCGCTAGATGATGGACAGTTGGTAACCAAATAGACCCTTTCAGATCTGTAACTCTTGAGATCGTAAAATTGTACCCAATGGACCCTTACGGATCCATTTTACACTCTCAAGAGTTAAATTATGTTCTAACATCTGAAGTACTTCATTTTTAAGAATGTGCACCACTAGAAAAATATAGAAAAATTGTTATTTTGACCAAAGTTTTGCCAGTTATCTCTGCTAAGTTGTGGACACAAACGGGAAAATATTTAGTTTTGGGTCAGAGGAGAGGAGAGGAGAGGAGAGGAGAGGAGAGGAGAGGAGAGGAGAGGAGAGGAGAGGAGAGGAGAGGAGAGGAGAGGAGAGGAGAGGAGAGGAGAGGAGAGGAGAGGAGAGCTGAGCTGAGGAGAGGAGAGGAGAGCTGAGGAGAGGAGAGGAGGAGAGGAGAGGAGAGGAGAGGAGAGGAGAGGAGAGGAGAGGAGAGGAGAGGAGAGGAGAGGAGAGGAGAGGAGAGGAGAGGAGAGGAGAGGAGAGGAGAGGAGAGGAGAGGAGAGAGGAGAGGAGATGCTGATGAGCAAAGGAAAGACTGATGGATGAAAGAAGAGATCAAGGATGGGAGTGGGAGAGGGAGTGGGAGAGAGGTATATATTTAGAAACGCAGCCTTTGCGTAGGACATGGCCTTGGGACTCTCTGGACCGGAGCCATGCATAGGGAAAAGTTCTGAACCAACTGTATAGCGCAGTGAAACAACGGCTTACACAACCAGCTCAGGAACAGTGCTGAGAATTAGGAAAGACCAATTTGATTTAGTTCTGGTCATAGTCATTGGGAGTAAATGCAATGCACTCTCAGTTGGTTTCATTTTTACGCTCTTGAAGAGTTACACCTGGTTAACAAACTGTCCAACATTTAGCCTGGGGACCACCTGGAACCATCTGGTCCCCGGACCACCGGTTGAAAACCACCAACCGGTGGTTTTCAACCACCAAGGGGATAGTTAAGATTTTAAGTTCAGAAGTGAAGTACTTACTATTTCATGTCAGATAACTGAAAAGATTTAACCAATATTTATTTAACCTATATTATGTCATAGACATAAGGTTCAAGAACAGAATACAAGTGTCCATAAAAAAGCAAAAGAAATCTTTAGTCTTTGGAGTCTGTGGGGCTAAAATATCATCAGATGGAGGTCCGTGGCTCAAATGCTGAATAAATAGTGGGCCCTGGTGTCAAAAAGTTTGAAAACCACTGCTTTAGATTATACCATATTATCATGTTATATCATATTAATATTATGGGTTGCTGTTATGTTGCTGCTGTTAACTGAGTGCATGAAACGAGCGTCCAGTCAGTGTATTACTGGTTGCCAGGCAACAGGGAACTATTTTGGAGACAGAATCATTTGTTTCTGCTTCTGTTTACGGTTCACGTCTGGCCCAGTTATCCACACACACACACACACACACACACACACACACACACACACACACACACACACACACACACACACACACACACACACACACACACACACACACACACACACACACACCACACACACACACACACACACACACACACACACACACACACAGATCCCCCCTCTGTCTGGGGGTAACCCTTGGTGTCATGGTAACTAATCACTAGGAGGCCCTCGGTTTCCTTAAATGGCCAAACCGAAAGCAAGAGAAAGAGAGAGTTTGTGCGTGTGTGTGTGTGTGTATGTGTGTGTGTGTGTTTGTGTGTGTGTGTGTGTGTGCGTGCGTGCGTGTGTGTGCACGCGCGTGAGTGCACGCATAGTGTCAGCAACAGATGCAGAAACCTATAGAGGTGCCACATGCAGACCTCATAATAAAGTGTGTGCGCACAGACACAGGGCGCGCACACACACACACGCTCCACAGGATATTAGTGTTCAAAACAGGAAGCCAGACCTTGCTTTTGAAGGACAAACACACACACACACACACACACACACACACACACACACACACACACACACACACACACACACACACACACACACACACACACACACACACACACACACACACACACCTAAGAACTAAGGAAGAGGTCCCTTTTCTGGGAAACGGGAGGGCCGCCATTGGCCTAGCGGTCGAGGTGCATCATGCCACGAAATATCGGAGGTATGATTTCCTAGCAAGCATTGGAATCTTCTTTTTGCAGTCAAGTAAGGAAGGATGCACCGTGATCTTGTCCAGTTTTGCTGAGTGACCAGGCACAGCAGACACACAGGGAAAGCATAGGGGCAGGGAATCGATCACTAGATGAGGAAAACAAACTCCTTCCTTGTTATAAGCGCTTATGTACGCGTATCAACTGTTTATAAGCGCTTATAACGGTCTTAAAACAGTTAATTATTATTATAACATATTTCTTATAATTGACTCATAAACAGTTAATACTCGCTCATGACATGTCTTATAAATGTCTCATAAACCATTAATAAGCGTTAATAAGCGCTTATAACAAGGACCTTTTAAAGTGTTGCCAACTCTTCAAGTTGATTAGGCTACTAATGAATGACAGGTGCGGGCATGTAGCTCACAGCGCACCACTCTATTGTCAACAATCCTTAGAACGCTAAGTAATACTAACAATGCTA
This sequence comes from Benthosema pterotum, assembly GCA_039105355.1. Taxonomy (NCBI): domain Eukaryota; kingdom Metazoa; phylum Chordata; class Actinopteri; order Myctophiformes; family Myctophidae; genus Benthosema; species Benthosema pterotum. The sequence continues at coordinate 29,653,664 of CM076983.1, read as the reverse complement.
ATTCATGCTAATAATGCTAAGTAATGCCAATGCTGAGTATTGCTAATACCGCCAAGTAATGCTAATAATGCCAAGTAATGCTAGTAATGCTAATAACGCTTAAATGAATCATCCGTCAGGTGGAGGTGGCTGCCCGGGTGGAGCGCAGTGTAGTAGCGTCCTGGCTATCGGGCAAAGGATCTGCCGAACGCGCGGTCCGATTTCTTTAAAATCCGTTTCGGGTAAAAGTCGAGAGGGTAATCTACCCGTGTGGTGATTTTCGTAGCAAGAGTGCGGTTAGAAACATACAAAAATAAGAAAAGCCGGTAGTTTGCCGCTGTCAACTAGCAGGGGGTAAGCTAGCGTCGAGCTATGCACCCTGGGCGAGTGAGATCTAAAGTGCAAAAATTCATGCAAACAAAGTACCCGATCATTAAAAACATCATGCTGCTTTTTAGTCAACATGTAGAGGAACTAAAAAATCGAGTATGGTGATATGACATCATTTAGAAGTAGTTTAAAAAACGATTAAAAGCGGAGGTTGTGGCAGCCGAGACGCCGAAAAAAAGGGTGTTAACAGATTAAATCTTAGCCTTCTATAAAAAAAAAAAACACAAAAACATCTTTCAGTCTCCTATTCCCCCAAATGAACCCATTTGGCGCCTCTACCTTGATGCCCTCGATCCTGAAGCCCAGCGTTGCGGTGGAGCTGAGCGTCTCCCTCCACTGCATGTAGCGTGGCTTGGTGACGGCCCGCTGCTCGTGCTCCTCGGCCGTGGGCGCCGCAGGGTCCACCTCCACCATCTTCTGGTACATGTCAGGCCTCAGGGACGGCTTCTTACGCGCCTTGGTCAGCTCCTCCTCCAGGTACGTCCTGAGAGAGAGAGAGAGGGACCCATTGTGTCCTGTCTAGATTTCTAGTTTCTGAATAACATAGTATTCAAAGTTTTCACGATTTTTCAAAAATAGCAGAGATACAAGCTCATAGCGCGCCACTCGGTGGCGCGCTATGAGCTTGTAGATCTGCTATTTTTTCAGTAGTTAAAACATAATGCTTAGAGAGAGAGAGGGAGAGGGGTATGGATTTAACCCATTGTGTCCTGTCTAGATTTCTAGTTTCTGAATAACATAGTATTCAAAGATTTGCACCACGTTTTCACGATTTTTCAAAAATAGCAGAGATACAAGCTCATAGCGCGCCACTCGGTGGCGCGCTATGAGCTTGTAGATCTGCTATTTTTCAATAGTTAAAACATAATGCTTAGAGAGAGAGAGGGAGGTATGGATTTAACCCATTGTGTCCTGTCTAGATTTCTAGTTTCTGAATAACATAGTATTCAAAGATTTGCACCACGTTTTCACGATTTTTCAATAGTTAAAACATAATGCTTAGAGAGAGAGGGGGAGGTATGGATTTAACCCATTGTGTCCTGTCTAGATTTCTAGTTTCTGAATAACATAGTATTCAAAGATTTGCACCACGTTTTCACGATTTTTCAAAAATAGCAGAGATACAAGCTCATAGCGCGCCACTCGGTGGCGCGCTATGAGCTTGTAGATCTGCTATTTTTCAATAGTTAAAACATAATGCTTAGAGAGAGAGAGGGAGGTATGGATTTAACCCATTGTGTCCTGTCTAGATTTCTAGTTTCTGAATAACATAGTATTCAAAGATTTGCACCACGTTTTCACGATTTTTCAAAAATAGCAGAGATACAAGCTCATAGCGCGCCACTCGGTGGCGCGCTATGAGCTTGTAGATCTGCTATTTTTCAATAGTTAAAACATAATGCTTAGAACACCAAAACGCGTTCAGTACACTAAGGGTTTTTAACACAGGGGTTTTCAACCTTTTTGATACCAGGGCCCACCATTTATTCAGCATTTGAGCCACAGTCCACCATTTGAGGACATTATAACCCCAAAACTAAAGATTTCTTTTGCTTTTGGCTGGATTTGGGGGAAAAAACAGGCAAACGTACAAACCAAATTAATGACCATTAATCTTTCTAACTCTTGAGAGTGTAAAAATTAAACCAAATGGACCCGCAAGGGTCCATTTGGTTTCATTTTTACGCTCTCAGGAGTTACATCTGGTTAAGCAACTTAGCTGGGGACCACCTGGAACCCTCTCAAGGACCACTGGTGGTCCCCGGACCACTGGTTGAAAACCCCTGATTTAACACTTTGACTCCTTGAGTTAATCCATTCTGAACTGAACAATAATTCAAAGATTTGTGCCACACTTTCACCATTTTCAAACATGTCAGACCTACAAGCTCATAGCGCGCCACCTCGTGGCACAATATGGATATGAGGCGTGCGTTGATGACGCCACAGCTTGGAAGGTCGGTCCGTCACTGTAGCGTGCAAAGGCTTCTATGCTAATTACGGTTAATAATGCTAGTAACACTTAGTAATGCTAAGTATTGTTAATAATGCCAATATTAAGTATTTTTAATAATGGTATTGTTAATAATGCGAATAACACTTAGTAATGCTAATGCCAAGTATTGTTAATAAAATGCTAATGTTAAGTATTGTTAATAATGCTAATAACACAGTAATGCTAATGCCAAGTATTGTTACTAATGCTAATGTTAAGTATTGTTAAAATGCTAATAACATAGTAATGCTAATGTGTTTTTTTTCTCGTGTGAGTGCGTGTCACATGTTTTTTTCGTGTGTCATGTGTGTGAGCGTGTGTGTGTGGTGTGTGGGTGTGTGTGTGTGTGTGTGTGTGTGTGTGGTGTGTGGTGTGTGGTGTGTGTGTGTGTGTGTGCGTGCGTGTGTGTGTGGTGTGCATGGTCCACACCTCACTCCCATCTTGCAGTCCATGACACAGGGCAGGTCGAAGTCAGCCAGCAGGTCCTCCATCTGGTTGTAGCGCTGTCCGTCCTTCTCCACGTCTCCGTGGTATCCAGGGACGTAGGGACGCAGCACGTCCTTCATCAGCAGGGACAGGCAGCGCTGCTCGCATTCACAGTGTTTCTGACCAAACACAAGACCAGGACAGGACAGGGGCGGATGTAACATTTCCCATTGGGGGGGTTCAGGAGAAAATGGTATGGGGTGGCTTCATCGCCACGGGCGATGAAGCCGCCCCCCATTACCATTTTCGATGAAGCCGCCCATACCATTTTGATACCATTTTCAGTTACGGGACTTTTTTAGGCAAGTAAAGCATCGATAATAACATCAGTTGTTGTAGTTACAACAGACACGCAGCATGCATAAAGCTAAAGGTCTGACTCAGAGAGTTTTCTGTTTTCAGCGATAAAATGCTGTTGGTTTAGTGGTGCCACAACTGCAGTTGGTTAGTAGCAGCAGTACTGTTTCAAATCACTTTAAATATAAGCACTTAAATTGGAAACTTGGGTTGTTTGCATGACATCATGTTTGGTGGGGCAGTCAGGGAATTTAGCGGGGCATTGCCCCCCCATGCCCATGCCTAGATCCGCCCCTACAGAATACCAGAAGATGGTTTCGTGATTTTTTAGCAGCTCTTAGCGTAGATACCCATTGGCAATGATAGGACAATTCACGTCGTAATGTGTCAGAGCAATGGATATGAGCAGTGCACCCCTGTGTGCAGACACTATGCACGGCGATGGAAAGAAAAAGGCTCTGGTGTGTGTGTGTGTGTGTGTGTGTGTGTGTGTGTGTGTGTGTGTGTGTGTGTGTGTGTGTCTATGTATACAGCAGAGAGTTTCAAATAGTGCTCTGTGAAGGTCGCTCACAATTAGGGTTGGGACTCGGACCAGGGTCCATTTCAGTCCTGGGTCTGAAATTGCGGTTCCCGACCCGTTTCCATCATTTTTTATGAACGGGTCCCTTAACGGGTCCTAATATATATATATATATATATATATATATATATATATATATATATATATATATATATATTTATATATATATGGGTCCTAATATATATATATATACTTTTTTTTTTACATGACAACGTGATAAACGAGTTTATAAGGAGGGCATCAGAGTCCACAGTCAACTTTCCAGTAAGAACACTTTTACATTTGGGTGGAAGAGATTAAAGCAGGTGATGTTGTAGCAAGCTTAGAAGAACATTGACGCGCTAGTACAGCGCGTGCGGGACTCGGACTCGATAAGAGGGACTCAGTAAGGACCTGGACTCGATAAAATCCTAACGAGTCCCAATCCTACTCGCAATGTATCAAAATTGTGACATGACAAATAACAACAGTTGAAAACATCAAGGTAAAAGTTAGGAGGAGGAGGGAGGGGTGATCATTCCCAGGGTGACCCTTTGGCATGCGGAAAGGTGGATTTTCTTCAGGCCCATTTTAAAGGTCACTAGGAATTTGCATTTTTTTATTTACTGTGTTGTTCCAAATATAAGACGGCCCCATTGCATGTTACAGTCCCCAGACATAAGACGATTCCATTTTTAGGGAAAAAAAACACTGTCCTATATTCAGGCCGATAGAGTATATATTTTTTCAAGGGAGATCGAATGACCCGCCGATGCACTGCTGTTGACAGTTACAGAGAAGTCGGGCGTCAAGGACTTCAACAGAAAAGGAAGTTGAGCGTTTCAAGGGAAAAGTCTAGGCCTATTATATGTACCTGATCAACCGGTCGGGTTACTGATGAGGAAACGCACTACGGCTTCGGACGAAATCCGATCGGTTTAATCCCTGCCATCGGCACTTGACCTTATCAGCAGCAATGTGTTATGCAGCCAGCCAGCAGAGAGATCGCCAACAGTCATTGTCCTCAGCCTAAATGTAACCCTAACTCTAACCCTAAACTCTAAACAGTTTCACGGTTGTCTAAGCCATTTTTGGTAGTGAAAGTGTTAATTAAGGGTATTACAGGCAACAGTTTAGCCCAAAATCAAAATGTATGCAACATACAGTATATAGCTACATGTATGTTTATTTTCCCCCCTCTACGTCGCGTCTACTTCGATGCTGCAGCTGTTTCCCTGCAGAGAGACACTCGCTTCGCAATAGAGGCGCTGCTTGTGATAGAGTGGAGGTGAGGTGGAGTTAGATCAAATCTGTTTACAAACACAGTTTATACGTGTTGTCCGTTGTCATTTGTAACACCCTGGTGTACGGTATCATAACAACAACAATACTGATGTACAGTTGTATGATCTAAACATATAACCTGTACAGAAGTGGTTTTATGGATATGGTTATTATTATTGGGGGACAAACAGAGTTGATTGCAGACGGACGGACGGACGGACGGACGGACGGACGGACGGACAGACAGACAGACAGACAGACGGACAGACGGACAGACAGACAGACAGACAGACAGACAGACAGACAGACAGACAGAGCACAGCATACCTTTAATATACGCCCGTTGGCACCAGCCTTGAAGCTCCCTGTGTAGAGACAGTGTTTAAAATAGAAGAAAACACAGCCAGAGCATTAGAGCGTGAATGGCAACAAAGACACAGAGCCGAATCTATTCATCTTCAAGGGATATATTTTACTTTCAAACCCCTGTGGGGGGTTATTTTAACAACCATAAAGGCTTTTACGGACCCCCCCCCCCCCCCCCCCCCCTCCTCCAGACAGTTTGATGATGGTTGCTACAGCCCCTCCCATTTCCCGCTTTCGATGTATACTAGTGTCCATAAACAATACAACAGCACACATACATAAATTCCCAGTGACAATGAAAGGAGAATTTAGCAGAGGAGTTATGAATAACTAATAAACTAATAGAAATAAGGCGGCGTGGCAGAAAATGGAGCCCATTATCCCTAAACTACGTTGTCTTATTTTACTATTTTGAAAAAACACTTTCATATGACATGGCACAAAGCTAGTAAGACAATAAATATAATTGTTTTTCTTTTTATAACATGATTGAAAAGATATGTAGGCACAAACCTGTAGCTTATTAAAGGAGAATTCCACACCAACACACACATCAATCTACAGTACCTTGATCCCTGTGACATCATATAGGGTTATTATACTGTACTTGATTTTTGTCATAGATTCTCTCTGTTTTACATTTCACCCCTGAGGTCCCCCTACCCTCCTACATTTTGCATTGCAGCAGGTTGTCTTTATTGTAATGCAGGTAATTTAGTACCTCCAAACTTTTTTCCACATATCATATTTTAATAGTAAACTCATACTCATGTGTGCATTTTATGGCACTCTGGGGCAGACTTTACTGTGTGTGTGTGTGAGTGTGTGTGTGTGTGTGTGTGTGTGTGTGTGTGTGGTGTGTGTGTGTGTGTGTGTGTGTGTGTGTGTGTGTGTGTGTGTGTGTGTACCTGCATGCCCTGCCAGTTGTATCCAGGGATACTTCTTCTTGAAGGACATGACAAGGGTGACCAGTGGACCATGTTCTTGATCTTCTTCCATGACTTGTGCTGCACACGCACACGCACACACACACACACACGCACACGCACAACGCACACACACACACACACACACACACACACACACAGACGGTTAGTCGTTATTCTGCAAGTTCGCCACACCCACTTCAAAAAATCGAGGTGCTATAAGAGAAAGATATACATAGCTTGTAAAACATAAAAACGAACGCTTACACACTGTGCAAACCTACTGTGCAAACCTGCTGTTCTGAGCGGCGCTAGAAGCGACAAGCCCAGCTTTGTGTGTTGTTGTTGTGTGTGGGATATACTGTATTCGACGACTTCTGCACGGGGTCGTGACTGTTATGTGAAGTATTGGTCTCTGCCACCCTAACATTTGAGTCTACTGTTGCAACGTGCAACGTGTCAACTGAATGGAGGAAGGTTTGTTTGGGGACAGGGAGGAACTCCTTATATGGGCACCACCCTCTAGAGTAGGGAGGACAAAAATATAACAATATAATAGATTATATAAAGTATAACAATGTTCGTTGGCGGTAGTCGACGGTTTGACAGCATTTTTAGGCGACAAAATCGTCACCCATCTTGCTCTGCCCCCCCCCCCCCCCCCCACCGTTCCCTATAGCGTTCCGCGTACAGTTATGGCGACGTCTCCCCGGGAACCAGTGCAAACTTGTTTTGTTTTTCCGGTCCCAGGACCCTGCCACACACACACACACCTCCAAGCCCCCCACCAACCCCTCTCTCCCCTCCCTCTCCCACCACAAGCTTTTAGCCCTGCCAACGCTTTGTTTCTGCTTCGTTTTTTTTAATGGCCACAAGAGAAGGAGGAGGAAAAACAAGTCTTTAATCACATCGCACGCACGGCAACTGTGCGTACGGCTGTGCACAGCACAAACACACGCATGCACAAAGACACCAGGCGGGTATCCCTGACCCTGCATGGGGTGGGAGGGGGTGGGGTTGTGTAAGAGTCTCCCTTTTTGGCTCTCCCTCATTTTTGGGACCTTTTCTTCACTCAATAACCCTCGCACGGCGACGAGAGACGCACGCGCACCAGGGCCGGGTTTAGCCAACCCTACTGGGGTGGGCTGGAAGAATGGCAGGGTGGGCCGGCAATTCCATATGAAGCAGTGGTTTTCAATAGTTTTGACACCAAGGCCCACTATTTCTTCGGCATTTGAGCCACGGACCACCATTTGATGACATTTTAGCCCCACAGACCCCCAAAACTAAAGATTTCTTTTGCTTTTGTCCACAATTCCAGGCTGGATTTGGGAACCAAAACAGTCAAACACACAGATCATGAATGACCATTAATCTTCTACATTTTCTAGTTGTGTAGACTTGGGCTAATTCACATGATGCCTATTTTAACTCTTGAGAGTGTAAAATGAAACCAAATGGACCTGCAAGGGTCCATTTGGATAGTTGTACAGTTAGCACTTTACTGGTCTGCTGCACTATTGTTTGTCTCGTCTATATTTAGTTTGTCTATTGTCTTGACTATTGTCTTATTCCACTGTCTATTGTCTTATTGCCTGTGGAAAATGGAAACATTATTTCATCCCTGTATATGTCCTGACATACACTGGAGTGACAAATAAAAAACCTTGAACCTTGATTTGGTCCATTTCATTTTTACGCTCTCAATGAGTTACTTCTGTGGAGGACATACACAAACCGTGGAACTCCCTAGAAAGACATACACACACAGCGCGCACACACACGTTATCCTAACGCGAAGAGAGTTGTTTTTTCCCCCTTTCTAAGAATGGCTCAAGTACAGCTGTGGGTCTACATGTGGATAAAAAGCTTCCTTGTAGGGTCAGATTCACTGGAAGACACTTTTTTTTGTTAATATGCACACAGTGAGGTAAGCGCGCATAGAGGGGGGGAAACGGTTTCGTTTCCACGAACACACCAAGCTGCTTGCTTCCTTACAGAGTTTAACCAGCTTAAAGGGAGACAACACTTTTGACACCGAGTCTGTTTGGAGAGGTCATTCCAAATGTGGATAAGAAATAAAAAAAAGGCATTTGGTGATGGTGAGTAGAAATTCGTGACTCAAAATATGCCACTAGTTGACTTGACATGGTGCACTAAAACAGCTCTCAAAGTCACTCTTCTAGTAGCCTACATAAACACCCACAAACAAAGTCGATTCAGACACCATAGAGCAGTGGTTTTCAACCTTTTTGATCCCAGGGCCCACTATTTATTCTGCATATGAGCCACAGACCACCATTTGATGACATTTTCATCCCACAGACCCCAAAACTAAAGATTTGTCCACAACACCAGGCTGGATTTCAGAAACAAAACAGTCAAACATACAGATAAAAAATGACCGTTAATCTTCTACATTCTCTAGTTGTGTAGACTTGTGGGCCTGATCCAGATGATGAATCGTTTAACTCTTGAGAGTGTAAACATGAAACCAAATGGACCCGCAAGGACCCGACAGTTTGGTTTCATTTTTACGCTCTCAAAGAGTTACATCTGGTTAATCAACTTTTCCATTTACCTGGGGACCACCTGGAATCCTCTCAGGGACCACTGTTGGTCAACGCCCGCTTGAAAAACCCTGCTAGAGCATCACCACAATTCGTGTAATTTTGTGTTTTACTATTCGGAGATATGCAGTTTCTATTAGCTTGGATTCCTGAGCGATGATGTCACTGGAAGACGGGTTTCTGAACTGTCCATAGCCCTCGAGTGAGACACAGACTGAGTGGAAAGGTGTTTTATCATATACAGTACATTAGTGAAGACCTATTATATGAAGGTACATTGAAAAGTGGCGAAGTGGTCCTTTAACAACTACAAACCTGGAGTCATCCACCTCTCTGCCTTCCTATCTTGGGTCAACAATTATTGTTGAGCCAAGATAGGAGGCACAGTGGTTCCCAGGATGCTAAGATGGACGTTAATTAGATTCCATCTTGTGATAATGTCCCGTTTGCATGCACTCTCACAGTGACAGAACTATAAGGGGTCCATTTGGTTGCGGAACTAGCATTTCTAATGTAAACATGTCTATATAATATACCATCTTTAGTCTTTCAAGACAAGACAAACCAGACCGACAACTTCTTGAAGAGGATTTCCCTTAATTTGAGAAGAGAGAGGAGGAGAGAGATAGAGAGAAAGACAGAGACCAAGAAAGACAGAGACAGAGAGAGAGAGAGAGAGAGAGACAGAGAGAGAGAGAGACAGAGAGAGAGACAGAGACAGAGAGAGACAGAGAGAGAGAGAGACAGAGAGAGAGAGATAGAGAGAAAGACAGAGACAGAGAGAGAGAGAGAGAGAGAGAGAGAGAGAGAGAGAGACAGAGAGAGAGACAGAGACAGAGAGAGAGAGACAGAGAGAGAGACAGAGACAGAGACAGAGACAGAGACAGAGAGAGAGAGATCTAAGATAGCGATACATGGCAAGCGGAGAACCATAGAAGGCGATACAGCGCTATCCGGGCGAGATAATCTGAATGTGATGAAAAATACTCCAGCCGATGTCTATCTATGGTTAGATGCGCACTCATAAGACACACGTGTGTGTGTGTGTGTGTGTGTGTTTGTGTGTGTGTGCGTGCTTGCGTGTGTGTGGTGCGTGTGTGTGTGTGTTGCGTGTGTGTGTGTGCGTGTATGCGGTGAAAGAAAGAGAGAGACATATAAGTCACGAGTAGCCCCCCTCCCATTCCCTGTGAATCATTGGAGTGCGTTTAATCGCCGGCAATGTTGGGAGACTCGCGTGCGTGCACACACACACACGCACACACACACGTAGAAGGAATCACATGGCGGAAAGTGGAAACAGCCCATTAAGCCGTGCCAGAGCTGTCTCCTCCTGCACAAGCGTTTTTCACACACTCTTTCTAGTGTAAACACAGCAGTATATAGACCTTGGGGGTTTAAAAGTGTTGGGGTTTTCCGCTAGGGCCTTGGCCAGTCATCTTTCCGTGCACGAGAGAGAGTCATCCCGTATACCGGTAATGTCTTTGGCTGGTATTCTCAAACAGCTATGGTGCAGCCAGGTATAGTGTAATTCTTCTCATAGGCTGCATGGCAGCAAATCAGGTCTGGGGACTTGTGGGAGGCCAAAAGCCTACACCACCAGACCTGGGCTAACCAAATATTCATGTATCCAAATATTCAAATTCAAAAAGTCCAGAAATTATACCCGACTCCCCAATTAAATGTTACTGCACTCCCCTGCTTTGTTCATCATGAGTTAAAGGTGTTGATGGCTGGTTTTAATTATTATGGGTAATTATTTGCTGTAAACCCAGGCCCCGGTCTGCTGGTACAGGCTTTTGGTCTACACACAAGGCCCCAGACCTGATCTGCTGCCATGCAGCCAATAAGAAGACTTAACACTGCGCTAGTGGACCGTCGACTGTCCCTCTGTGGACTAAGATTAGCTGGTTTAAGTGATGATGACGTCATCATTCGTGGTGGCTTCAAAGTGTCATTCCCAGACGTAATTTCAGCCAAATCCAGCTGGAAACGAGACTGAAAAAACTGATGCACGCCCAGGAATATAGACGGAAATGATCCAGAAGTGCACAAAGGATCCAGTCATTTTGTTTTCCTGATTTGTTTTAAACCAACAAAGTTCTGGAGTGTCTGCAGGACGAAGCAAGTGTCCGGTTCCAGTCCGGTTCCAGTCATCCCACCACACCTCCAGTTAGTACAGCAGGAGGATAACATCCTCCTGAATACAGCCAGGAGCCGACACCTGGCCCACTGCTGACTCCCCCCAAAACCAGCATCTGTCACACAGTGCATATGTGTGTGTGTGTGTGTGTGTGTGTGTGTGTGTGTGTGTGTGTGTGTGTGTGTGTGTGTGTGTGTGTGTGTGTGTGTGTGTGTGTGTGTGAGAGTGTGTGTGTGTGTGTGGTGTGTGTGTGTGTGTGCGCACGCCTCTGTCTGGACTGTGTCAACGTCCGTGATAGCCTGATAGGACACAGAGCCTGTCATCGTATGGGGATTTAAGTAGGGAAAAGCATTAAATCCAAATCAGAGGAACCCGATAGGATTGGGCTTTAGGATAATTGATGTCCGTAACGTTAACAAACCATTCCTTTGGCTGGGAGAGATGAGAGCGCTGCAGGCGCGGGAAGAAGGCCTTCTTTCCTTCCGCAAACGCTGCGGAATATAAAATCCCACCCCCCTCCCTCGCAATCCAAAACTACTTTGGAGACATGCAAAGGGTAGCCCGCCAACCACCTTAAACCTCCAACAAATAAAAGTAAATATGTCTAAAAACAGTCATACCGCCACAGTCGAAATGATACTAATAAACCGAAAGGAAAAAGCCATAAAAACATCACGGTAAGTACAGCGCATGTACCTGGACAAAGTCAACCTGAGAAAATCCTGCAAGGAATCCTAGCTGGGCAATGCAGAGCAAGACAATGTGCTTTGCATAAGGCAAACAAAGGGCATTTAAGGAGATACAAATGAGGAAGAAAAATGGAAATTGGAAAAATAATATATTTTTTCATGAAGTCATGAAGATGAACATGCATTCATGAAGCGGCATCTATCCCATTAAAACTGGAGGAGCTTCTGTGCTGTGTATTATCATGTTAGATGTTTTATAACGTTGCATTGCACTGGTTATTTCATTTCATTTGTTTTATTTATTCATTTATTTATTTTGAACAGGTTAAATTAAGGGAGCAAAAAAAAAAACAAATGGACATGAACATTGGGAAAGTCGCAGGTTCTGTTGTTAAAGTCTTAACATCAACAACGGCAAAGACTAGACAAACATCTCTCATTAGCCGCATTAGTTATAATCGGCTAACTTTGTCAGTGTAAACATCGGTGTTGTCCGTATCGGACAAGGATTTCCATATCATTGGTGCGTAATACTTCCTACTAGGCATTCTTGTCGCCGACGCAACGTATGAAATAAGGAGCCGTTTTACCTGCGACAGGTTGCGATGCGTTCCCGCCGAGGCCACGCAGACCACCGAGACCACCAAGACGAGAACGGACAAGACCACAACACTCCACAGCGGACACGAACATATAGCCCACATACTGACTGACTGACTGACTGACTGACTGACTGACTGACTGACTGACTGACTGGCTGGCTGGCTGGCTGGCTGGCTGGCTGGCTTTCGAGTGATCAAATGGCATCGCTTCAGGTGTGCGTGTGTGTGTGTGTGTGTGTGTGTGTGTGTGTGTGTGTGTGTGTGTGTGTGTGTGTGTTCGCAGACTTCGACGCACCAGTCAGGCATGGCTCATTTGATTGACAAAGCAGTGGACAAACACAATCTGGCCATGCAAATCATGCATATAGGGGGGAAAACGGACACACGTGCACTGCACACACACGTGCACTGCACACACGCGTGCGTGCGTCTACGCAGTCTATGTCGGGGCAGCTGGAAGTGGCTGTCGGATGGGTTGTTGAGGGCACTCGTGGTCATCATATCAGCGCTGTCCCTGTCACCTGTTCATGGCATTTCCCCCTGGCAATAGGCCCTATTTTTTCGGGTCCATGTCCCTTCACTGCTACCGAGGATAATACTCTGTCTATACTCAGGAGTATAGACGCTGTTGCAAACTTTGTTCACTTCATGGGATCAGTCTAATGGCGGCTCTGTCATCAAATCGAAACAAGCCTGCACGCAAGAAACAACACTGGATGCCACTACAAGTTGTCACTTGTAGTGTGTTGTTCATCTCTATTGTTTTGCAGGACTTTGGAAAGTAATAAAATAATATGTAACACTATTTGATTCAAGTTACGAGTCATATAATATTGTTACTTTTTCTGAGGGGTCGTAAGTAAAGCAAAGATACTGTATTGAGTATTATTGTCAGCAGTACTGTCAGTTCCACTGACTCATGCTCTTGTTTGAAATGTACACTTTCTACGATTTTCAGGCCATCAATCAATCATCAAACCCGCAGTTTAAAGGTGATATAGGCAACTTTAGTGTGTACAAACACTGTAGTATAACTCCACCTCACCTCCACTCTATTGGCTCATTATGGAACTGCTGGAGACTGCTGTGCTGTGATTGGCTAAAACACTGCCTCACGGCACACAGCCCACCTCCCCCTCTAGCATTAGCACCGCCTTCCCTGAGCCTGACGAATGTTTTGTTTCCCTGATTTGTTTAAACCAACAAAGTTCTGGAGTGTCTGCAGGACGAAGCAAGTGTCTGTCTGCAGGAAAACAGCTCAGCAGTAGAAGCAACGTAGAGTGGAAAAACGCAAAAAAAAAAGTTATATATCTATTTTTGGCTAAAAAGTTTCCTCTATTACCTATAATATTATGGTCTTGTAGTTTATTTTATGGCCTGATTGCATCCTCCTGTAAATGTGCATATTTTGTCCATAAAGTAATCCGAAATACAAATGTTCTCTCTCTCGTTCTCTCTTCACACGCATGCCCATGTGCACACACACACAACACACACACACAACACACACACAACACACACACACACACACACACACACACACACACACCACACACACACACACACACACACACACACACACACACACACACAACACACACACGACAAGATGCTGCTGTGTTGTGAGTTTGTAGATCTACAGTTGTTAAAGCGCGAATAACATGGATTCCTAAATTTGTTTTTAATACTTAAAGGTAGGGGAAGTGATTTGAAATTCATGGTGTAGTACCAGCCTGGTGCACTAGGGGCCCCCAAAAGTAGCTACACTATGTGAACCTGCTGCTCTCTCCTGATTGGAGGAGAATTGGTGGTGACCTGGGGAACTTTTATTAGCTCCTCTGCTAACGTGGGGGAGGGGGAACTCCATATGTGGTTTCCACACCTTATAATAGAGCATTTTAACAGAAAAAAATATTTTTTGGGTGATATCTGACAAAAGTGAAATCACTTCCCCTACCTTTAATATCATATTGTATACGTCCCTCAAGCTTATTTCTAATGGTTTGAGCCTCAATCACCACTGATACAACCAGTCCTTGTCATGTCCTTCTGGACAGTTTATCTGCAGTACCACAGTGTCCTGAGGTAGTGGGGGCGCTGATATGCAGGATATTTATAAAATTGAATTCCCTTTGGAATTCCCTTTAAAGTACTCAATGACCTTTGGCTTTTGCCCCCCGAGACTAACTGATTAGTGTTGCGACTATGTCTGTCACATAACCGGAATGACATCAATTAACAAACATCAATAACACCAGAGCCGAAAGCGCGTGGATAGGAGTTCAAGAACATTTACTTAAGTACTACTTAGTACAATGTTGACATTCATAAGGCGACGATGCGACGTCACCACGTGGTGGTAGTCTATAAAGCTGCTGTGCACACTGGGCTACTAGGATGTGCACAGACAGACGCCTGTCAGGATGAGACTTTATGTATACTGTCATTGTTGATCAACTGTCAACTCTCTGTATTCTAATCACTGGGGATGGACTTGATATAGACTCGGTACAGCCAAGCCCGGCCGGATATAGGCATGGGCAGGCAATGCCGCCCTAAAAGCCCTGACTGCCCCACCAAACATGATGGCATGCAAAACAACCCAAATATCAAAGATATTTAAAATTAAAGGTAGGGGAAGTGATTTGAAATTCATGGTGTAGTACCAGCCTGGTGCACTAGGGGCCCCCAAAAGTAGCTACACTATGTGAACCTGCTGCTCTCTCCTGATTGGAGGAGAATTGTGGTGACCTGGGAACTTTTATTAGCTCCTCTGCTAACGTGGGGAGGGGAAACTCCATATGTGGTTCCACACCCAGGATTAAAGTAAAAAAAAAATCTTAAGACTGAAAATGATCTTTTGCAAATAAGCACGGAGCTAATTAAATGACCCCTGTGAAATCCTCAGGACTGAAATCAGTACCCAGTACTGAGAACTTTATTCCCTGCACACCTTATAATAGAAGCATTTAACAGAAAAAAATATTTTGGGTGATATCTGACAAAAGTGAAATCACTTCCCCTACCTTTAAAATGCTTGCAGTATATT
Organism: Benthosema pterotum; assembly: GCA_039105355.1. Classification (NCBI taxonomy): domain Eukaryota; kingdom Metazoa; phylum Chordata; class Actinopteri; order Myctophiformes; family Myctophidae; genus Benthosema; species Benthosema pterotum. Next base: position 29,638,331 of record CM076983.1, on the reverse strand, counting down.
TAAATGATTTGAAACACTACACTACTACAGCTGTGGCACCACTAAACCACCTATTCATCATTCAAAACAGAAAACTCTGAGACAGACCTTTAGCTTTATGTATACTGAGTGCCTTGTAACTTCAACCACAACTGCTGTGATTATTGATGCTTTACTTGCCTAATATATGCCCTGTACAAAATATCAATCTTGTGGGTCACAGAATGAAATGAAAATGGCATACCATTTTCGCATGCCCCCGAAAATACGAAAGTACGAAAATAAAGTCCATATACATATATACAAAGTCTTACCTGCCAATACCATTAACAACAATTTATGGCACACTTTTCACCCAAAAAATAAATAAGTAAATACATAATAAAAAGCCCTTGGGGCTGCAAAAAAAAAAAAAAAAAAAAAAAAACTAAACAATTTTGACACTTTGCATGCTACTTAAAGCAAAATTAGATTTTCGTGATTTGTATTTCTTTATATTGGCTATAGGGTCAAGTAGGTTGGTAAAGGGATAGTTCAGATTTTTTTTAAGTTAAGCTGTATGAAATAATTGCCATTAATATAGTGGTGTCAACTGTATTAATTGATGCCCAGAGTCCCATGGTGGGAGTTCTGCTCTGGTTTTGGTGTAATACGTTTGGTTTGGTTTGGTTTGGTTTGGTGTAATACGTTTTGGTTTGGTGTAAAAGTAGTTCCGCTCATTCTTCGTCAGTGGGGCACTGGGGCCACCCAGTAAAAGTAATTTTTGACCCGCCTATCACATGGAACTACTTTTTGGGTGTAGTGATATGGACACAAAATACATAGTTCCCTGATAAAGGGTGCAAAAACGAACAAAGGAGATCCTAATATTTTAGAAATAATTCAACAAGACAAATTACGTTAGTTTTGTGGATTAATTTACTTTGACTGCGAGGCCCAAGGGACCCCCACGAGTAGTCCTCACCAGAACTACTTAATATTGACCAAAACCAGAGCGGAACTCCCACCATGGGACTCTGGACATCAATTAATACAGTTGACACCACTATATTATTGGACAGTCAGACAAAATTTTAGGATGATAAAGACAAGTGCAAAAAAGCTGCACATATGTGAAAGGAGCTGGCTCAATGAGGCTCATTTCGGCCAGAGTAACATTTGGTTTTCTTTTTTTGTTTTGTTTTTTTACCATTACCATTCTGTAGGGGGTCTTATTAGCATTATTTAAAAAAATAGCAGGTGTACATGCCTCATAGCGCGCTATGAGGCGCGTACACCTGTTTTTTATAGTGTCTTTTTGTCTATAGTGTTTTTTATAGGGTTGAAATGGGTTAAAGGGATTTTGATTTTTAAAAAATGTAATTTTTGTTTTTTGTTAAGGTTTTCCAAGTTCAAAAATCTGAACTTTTCACATCCACTAGATTTGCTGTGGTTTGGGTTTTTTTCTGGCTCAAACAGGTCTTATTTTCCTGCTGAGTGTGATGTAACATTCTGCAGATCCCATACATGTCAATGGGATTTGCACAGCAGATGTCACCGTTTCCGCCGTTTTGCCCTGTGTTTTTGTTGCAGCTCAAAAGCCTTCTGAAGACCACAGAAAATCCACTGACTGTTCAAAGTTCAGGTTTTCTCTGGAAGCGATTGAGGAAAAAAAAACATAAAAAAAAATGAAAATGAAACCTACGCAAGAAAAAGTTCTACACAACGTTTACTCTGAAAAAACGTATAATATTCAAAGATTTGAGCCACGTTTTCACGGTTTCCCTCCCAAAAAACAGCAGGTGTACATGCCTCATAGCATGCCACAGAGGAGCGCGCGATGATGCGTGTACACCTGACATTTTTCAGTGAAACTTATGAGGCGTGTACACCTGCTATTTTTCAGTGAAACTTATGAGGCATGTACACCTGCTATTTTTTCAGTGAAACTTTAAACAGCAAGTACAGAATGGTTTTAAACCGGTCGGCACCAAAAAATACCCACTGCGACGGTTCCACCGGCCTCCTTATCCTTGCAATCCTCGTTGTCGTCCGAAAGCAAACCGGCGTCGATTTGCTCGAAAACCACGTCATAGTCGGACTCTTCCGACTCCTCCGACAGAGTCTCGGCCGCCTCGCCGCGCGTAATATCCGAAACGGATCCTTCCGGAACGCGATCCTCCTCGCCTCCTGCTGCTCCGCTCAAGCGGGTTGTGGAGTCACTACTACTACTGCTAGCCATCTCCAGGTGAAGAATACCCGTGTTTTACAAACACATAATGTACTCAGAGGGGGCGGAGCTCAGAACGTGAAACCCGAGGACAGTGACATTCACAACGACCAATCAGGGGGAGCGTGTACGCAAATCTCGGAGCCCCGCCTCTCTGCCCTCTACAAAACGGAGGTAATAAAACAAGCCTGCTTTGACTATGACAAATGTATACATTAAATTGACCCGACCAAATCAACTGTTTGGAATGAAAACCTCCTTCAACTTTCGAACTGTGTTAATATATACATATAAAAAAGCAATTGTCCCGAATATAAGACACCCTGCATTTCACTGCAAAAAAGACAGTGAATGTCAAATATTGTAGCCCTTCGATATAATACAACGCCATTTTTAGGATATTTCCACTGAAAAAAAATAAATAAAATAAATTGAGGCTAATAGGGCAAAAAAACCTAAAACTAAATCTTGTTTGTTTGTGCCTTTGGGCTTGTTTATTTCCTGTGAAGTTGCTTGTAAATAGTGGGTTTCTGAAGTGAAATTGCTGACGCAGGCTTATAGCCGCCACACATTTTAACGACTATTTAAACTGGTAATTCTGCAATACAGTACTTCATATGAAAATGTTTGACGTAGAAATGTTTTTTTTTTTTGTTTGTGTGTGTGTGTGTGTGTGTGTGTGTGTGTGTGTGTGTGTGTGTGTGTGTGTGTGTTTTTTTTTCCAGAAGTGGTCGGTGGGTTAAACAGAGATTTACTGTTGTCGTCTGTTAGAAGCCATACACTATGGTTGGCTCCAGGACAGGTTGCCACGTTTTGGAAAGACAGTAATACACCCCCCCCCCCCCCTCCCTGCTAATGGATTAATCCCTGTCTGTAACTCATGCATGTCAACACACGATTGTAACACGCCGGCAGCAGAATCCTGGAGCGTGTTTGCTGTGCATATTAATATACTGCGATAACAACCTGCGTCTCTCTCCTCTCTCTCTCTCTCACACACACACACACACACACACACACACACACCACACACACACACACACACACACACACACCCTGTTCAAACACACCACACTGCCTTCCCCTCCCTCAGTGTCAACCTCTGATAATGGCAATTATCATCAGGGAGCGATGATAAAATCATTATTTATACGGTAACTTTCACAACAGTTGTTCCAGAGAGACGCAAGGAAACAAGTTTACAACAACAACCGACGGAAAAGCTGTTTATTCACTATGTAGAATCGCTCAAGGAACTCTTAATAGGGCACACACTTCAGTTTAGAGAGCCTTTTCTGCCAATCTTTTACAATCTTCATACCAGGGCCTACTATATATTTTGCATTTTAGCCAAGGACCATCATCTGATGTTGGAGTTTAAGACTTCTCACAGACCCCAAAATCCAAGGGTTTTCAGGTTTGTGTCTACAGTTTAGGAGAGATAAACGTTAGTCAAAATTAACAATTCTTCTACATTTTCTAATGGTGTAGATTCTTGAAAATGAAGTCATTCAGATGTTTAAAGGAGGATTCAGTGAGTTGGATGGGGACTGAGGACATTTTTAGACCCCAAACCTAAAGATTTATTTCACTTTTGTCCACAATTCCAGGCTGGATTTCGGAAACCAAACAGTCAAACATAAAGATTGACCATTAATCTTCTACATTCTCTAGTTGTGTAGACTTGGGCTAATTCACATGATGAATATTTTAATTCTCGAGAGTGTAAACATGAAACTGGACCCGCAAGGGTCCATTTGGTTTCCCTCATTCAACTTTCCCTCATTTAGCCTGGGGACCACCTGGAACCCTCTGAAGGATCACTGGGGTTGTCTTAAAGCATGTGGGGTTGTGCTTTAGCTCTTTGGAAAATAGCAGATCTACAAACTTGTAGATGTGCAGCATGCAGAGTCTGTCTGTCTGTCTCTCTCTCTTTCTCTCTCTCTCGTGCTTCAGACACAGCAAAGCGAGAAGAACACAAACACGTGGTACGCATGATGCATGCATGATGATGCATGTCTGTCTGTCTGTGAATATATCTTTGTCTCCTCTCCTCCCTCTGTCTCTCTCTCTCTTTCTATCTCTAGAAGCAGACAGCCTGCTTGACAAGTGCAGAGGAGAGAGAGAGAGAGAGAGAGAGAGAGAGAGTTTCCACTGCACTGTATGTGTGGTTGGTTTGTAAATGCGTGTGTGTGCACGTGCGCGCGTGTGAAAGAGAGAAAGAGACAGAGAGAGAGAGAATGAGAGAGAGAGAGGGGGGGAGAGAGAGAGGAAATGGTAAGCAAGGGAACTCATTGCAGACAGGAAGTGGGGGGGGGGGTATTTTCCATATCCGTCGTTGACTACAAACAAGAGAGAGCAAAAAAAACGTTCTTACAAACAACAAGAAAAAAAAAATAGAGAAAAAACAGTGCCGAGACACCATGCATGCTCTAGGCTTTGATAGTCGTTCACCCGCTTTCAAGGAGGGGTTTTAACTTGTATCCGCAGTGCACACACAGTGCTCTATCAGTCAAATCTGGACTGTTAAGCCCTACTTCCTATCCAATTGCCCCCAAATTCAAGTGTGTAACCCCTTTTAGCTTAAGTTTATTGAAAGCCTAGCATTAGCTTGGATAAATCGCAGATAGACAAGCTCGGAGCGGCGCGCTATGCTAGCTTGAAGGCAGTGGCGTTTCTAAGCAATTTGGAGCACCAGAGAATATTTTCCCTGGAGCCCTGGAAAATCCTGTGATGTCATACCTATGACAGGCACAGTAAAATGGCGCCCCCCCAAGGGATGAAAAATATGAACTAATTTTAAACTAAAGAACATATTGTATGTGTTTTAAATGTTCAATTCTAGGTATAGAAGTAAACAAAAAATACTTAAAAGCATTACTTCTGCATGAAAAAATCATTCCTTGGGCTAAAAAAACAAACATCCGTAGCCATCGTCATCACATTTTGGCACATTTGGGCAAGCGGCTATGGCCGAAAAAAATAAAAATAAAAATGAATGAGCCCCCGTTTGTTACGGCCCTTTGTAGCTTAAGACTGACTGGCCTTCTTAGAAGGAAGGAGCCGGAGCTGTGTACAAACTGCGCAACACTTGTTTTGTTGTTGTTGCAAGCAGCACTTTTCTGTTTTTTTTTTTAAACAGGGAACCCACTAGTGATGCCATTTCTGATGTGTTGCTCAACACGCCCAGACGCTCAGAGGAGGAAGCCGGTGCAGTGGAGATACCGACGACCACAAGGTCTGAGCCCTGACCAGGGGTGGATCTAGGCATGGGCATGGGGGGGCAATGCCCCGCCTAAATGCCCAGTCTGCCCCACCAAACACGATGGCATGCAAATCAACCCAAGATATTTCAAATTAAAGTGTCTATAGTTAAAATGATTTGAAACACTACTACTGCTACTAACTAACTAGAATTGCGGCACCACTCTACGCAACAGAAAAGAATACTAAAATATAGTAATATTTATATGCCACACAGGATTAACATAGCCTACCATAGATTACTATTAGTTGCAGTAGGCTGTTATTTCAGTCAGTAGGATTGTTATTTGGTTACAGTTCCTGTCAAATGTTTCAATGCAAAATTAAAAGGTATGATAAACATAAATAAGAATAAGCTCTTAATTGATGATACTGGTCAAACAGACTGGCATCACGTAATTAGTTCAGAACAGCTGTGTATGGGAAATCCTCAGATAGACAGCACATCGAGCGTGCCGCTTAATGTGACATTTCCCCGAGCTATTGTGTGATAAACGCATATTATAAATGCATGACTTATATAGCAAATGAAAATATACTTGGATATACTTGGACCACAGTTGGGATTATTGCAATCCGTTGAGAATTGCCTGAGATTCCAAAGATCTCAGGCAATTCTCCAAAGATCCTCAGCCGGAGCATACATGCGTGTGTGTGTGTGGGGTGTACCGCTAGCCGTTGTTCAGCCGGTTCACAGGTTATTGGTGGTCTTTGAAATGTGTGTCCGGGCTCCAGGGTTGCTATAGTACCCTACAGAGCATGGAACGGGGGCCCAATGAGCCTTCTAAAAGCAGTTCTGAAGAAGCCGTCGGGATAGTTCCTTTGCTTCTCATAAAAGGGTCTGAAACAACCCTTCCCATTCTCCCCTGGAGGACAGGACAAGAATGGGGACCAAAAAAATCATCTACTGCTGCTCTGTACTAAGTCTAATACTTAATTTGTTTGCATATTTTGCAGGGGGTTTTCACCCCCCAAAAAAGCATTGGTGTGCAAAGACCTGTACTCTAGTTCAGGGGTTTTCAACCTTTTTGATACCAAGCCCCATTATTTATTCAAAAATTGAGCCACGGACCATCATTGTATGACATTTTAGTCCCACAGACACCCAAAACTAAAGATTTATTTTGCTTTTGTCCACAATTCCAGACTGGATTTGGGAATCGAAACAGGCAAACATACAGATCAAAATGACCATTAATCTTCTACATTCTCTAGTTATGTAGACCTGGACTAATTCACATGATGAATATTTTGACTTTTGAGAGTGTAAAATGACACCAAATGTCATTTTACATGTCATTTTGCTATTTTCAGCAAGTTTAAAATGACATACAGTGGATCTTTTGTCTAGTATCCCTCCCCAACATTTTAGTCGACTTTTTTTCTCATCCTAGCTTAGTTTTCATGCCGTTTTTCGCCAAAGAAAAAAAGGTAGTGGACAAACATGTTTAGCAATAGCATTAGTCGACAAACTCGATACCGCCACTACGCTATACGGGGCCTAAAAATCTGGACGGACAGCCATGCGATACTACTGAAGATCTACCTTTGAGGTAGTTTACATGTATGCGAAACACAGAGGAAAAAAGATTGACCCTGCAAGGCAGAAACGAGCAACTCCAGAGCCAAGCCAGCGAGGTTCTTTTTTTCCCTCTTTTTTCTTTCTTTCTTTAAGGGCCGGGGTGGCCGAAAATAGTTCCGTGACAGCAAATAAAGCGGTGAGAAGTCGACATGGTGTTTCCCCTCTCGCAGCTAACCCAAGTAGGCTCCCTGCAGCGCACACACACAAACACACACACACACACGGACGCACACTCACGGCACGCATATGTTGTTTTTTAAAAAAATGCACAAAACATCCTGTTTCATGCGCAAGACAGTACATGCCCCTGCAAAATGCATCCTCATTCACTCAACTCAAAACGCGCACGCACACACGCACACACACACACACACACACACACACACACACACACACACACACACACACACACACACACACACACACACACACACACGCTCACAGCTGCTGAGGGGGAACTCGGTTTGACGTCACAAGGTTGCTAGGGAACGGGCCGCGTGAAAGTGAACATTTTCCACTGCAGTTAAAAAAACAGTGCGTCTGCACGCGCGTGTGTGTGCGTGCCTGTGTGCATGCATGTCTGAAATACTTGTGACTCCATTCGACGCGAGGACCTAGTTCTGTTTGCTGGATTCAGTGCAAGAGGCGAAAAAGTTTAACGCACCTACACAACGTCGACTCGCGTGCATGCCGTGTGTGCCGTGCGTGCACGCTCGCTACGACCAGAAGCTGCAGCAGCGACGAGGCATATGGAAACTGGAAAAAGAGAGTGCGCCTGTGGTTAGCGGCGTTAGCTACGTCTGCGGCGGTGTTTCGCAAGCGAAGCAGCAGCGGCAGCAGCTAGCAGCAGACAAATGTCTTCACTTTCGAAGAGTTACACAGATGACATGCACATTGCTACAGCTATACACACACAGCCACCGGTGGCCTAATCCTCAAACGGTTACTGTATAACAGCCTGACTGAGAGATTCACACGGCTTAACCCCAGGGGCGGCCTAGGCATGCCAGCCCCACCAAACATGCAAAACAACCCAAAATATTTTAAATTAAAATGCTTATATTTAAAATGATATGAAACACTACTACTGCTACTGACTAACTACCATTGGCACCAACTAAACCAACAGCATCTCATCATTGAAAACAGAAAACTCTGAGTCAGACCTCTAGCTTTATGCATGCTGCATGTCTATTATCTGCTGTTATTATCGATGCTTATACTTGCCTAATAGAAGTCCTGTAACCGAAAATGGGTGCGACTTCACCGAAAATACCCCCCCTCCCCATTGGGAAAGGGTACATCCGGCCCTGCTTAAATGAGCTCTACTTGTGGGGTGAATGAATGAAATAAATGAAAATTTCCTTGCCTTCTTGCTCAGTCAGACGGAAGTCATACAATAAATATACTGTACGTGTAAATGTCAAAACAGTCCATGTGCGGTGACTTTATGAATGAGCATACATCACTGATCAATGATCATGTTGCATAATATACCTGTACATAAAAACAACATTGCTGTGGATGATCTCCATTTAATGTAAAAGTCAATTGAAATATAAAATGGATAAATAAAAGTATTCAATTGTGGTTTGTTTCTAATAATTAATAGTCATTCTGCATAGACGTATAGCCTATTCGATCATTCATGCTACTATTGAGACCATTAAGATTGGGTGATAAGATCAAAATATTCCTGAGAGGAGAGACTAGCGACAGACGAGTTGCAACTTTCAACACTAGCGGGACAAAATGCTGATTGGCCAGCGAAGAACACCCACAAACCCGCTCCAATTGGTTTTTAGCAGCCAGCCAGACGGTCAATCACAGCGGGGCATTCCTAGAACTGTGGTTGGATCCATAATATTCCAGGAATAGCAGTGACATGCATAAAAATCACAGAAAACACACTAGCACTGTGAAAATTGCGTAGTTATCATTGTGAATGATACCTAGAGACCTAGAATTGCGTGCTTTTTGTGTGCAGGTTTGCAGGATGTATACAACAAAAAATGCATTTTGGAAGATGGAAATACAGTAGGTGTATCTGAGTCCTGCTCTGGTTTTGGTGAACTCCTTCCGGTCCTCTGGAGCCCTTTTCCCTGGAGGCCCCTCACCAATGAAATTCATTGAAACCAAATGGGCCCATAAGGGTCCCTTTGGTTTCAATGAAAGGGGGGCGCAATGAATTTCATTGGTTCCATGATACCCAGCATTGCAACGTAAAAAATCAATGTACTGTATATACACTGCTCTGTTTTTAATGAAGATAGCGACTCCCACTGGTAAAATAAAGGACTATAAAACGAACACGGTTGAACTAGGTGGACAAACTATACCCCCCCAAGGGATAAAAAATATGAAAATATGAACTATTTAAGAACATACTGTATATGTGTTTTAAATGTCCAATTCTAGTTATAGAGGACAAGTATAATGGATTTATCCATATGAGGCTCATTAGCCTGGAGCAGAGGTTTTCAACCAGTGGTCTGGGGACCACCAGTGGTCCTTGAGAGGGTTTCAGGTTGTCCCCAGCTAAGTTGTTTAACCAGATGTAACTCTTGAGAACGTAAAAATGAAACCAAATGGACCCGCCAGGGTCCATTTTTACACTCTCAAGAGTTAAAATATTCATCATGTGAATTAGTCCTAATCTACACAACTAGAAGATTAATGGTCATGCACAGAAGCAAAGGAAATCTTTAGTTTGGGGGGGGGTCTGTCAGGCTAAAATGTCCTCAAATGGTGGTCCGTGGCTCAAATGCTGAATAAATCGTGGACCCTGGGATGAAAAAGGTTGAAAACCCCTGTTTTAAAGCATGTCTCGTTGATCCTTCATCTTTGCTAGATCATTTCATCGACAACCTTCTCATCACCAGGTCTCTCTCTCCCTCTCTCTCTCCGCCACGCTCGCGCCTAACCGTCCATGTGTACTCGATTCAGGTGTTGACAGCCACCCAGGAACTAGCGTCGGCCCGTACTCCAGGGCCAAAAAAAACCCCTCAACGATCACCACAGCAAATAACATGTTTATTTAAAGGCTTGCCCTTTCGCTGTTTTTCTCTCGCGCCTGTTTGACTACAGGATTCTCCTTTTTTTGGTTGTTTTCCTTTCTGCTTATCTCATCCGCTTCTTGTCTTTCGCGACGGACGGACGGCTTTCCCTCCTTCAGACGCGATGATTGTTTTACAGCTGTCTTTGGCGTTGTGTACACTGTAAACTGTAGACTGTGTATCTCTTGTCTGGGTATACAGCCGGTATCAGATTGCCACAGGTATGCACCATCTGATTGCGTTGTCTCTCTCTCTCGCTCTCTCACTCCTAGTTTAGAAAGACGTGTTGACAAGACATCGCCTGTCGGATCTTTGACCACAAAAACTTCTTTTTTTTAGAACAACTCGCTATGAACCCACTAAAGGGGGGATTCCACCCGTTTTCAACACTTTACTATGTCCTTAACCCACATTAACCCTTTAGTTACACATCTCTGAAATATGTATGAAAAAAAATGTATACAACTCCCGTTTGTGATAGTTTTGTTTTTGAAATCAATCAATCAATTACTATTATTATGCATATAAATGGCACTCTGGACCAAAAGGGGGCGCTACAGGCTGGAAAAATGGCTACCAAGGAGCTAATATACCGTAAGACAATGGGCGGAATTCCACCTTTAACCTGGGAAAGCCTCTGGTAACAGATGCAGCAAGTCCACGTCACATAATTTCATGCCACTCTATGAGCTTGTAGATCAGCATTTGTGTCACAGTGTGTCTCTTATCCATTTTCCGGACTTCTTTTATTGCTCGACAGGAAACGTGAAGAGATATGGGTGGGAGGGGGGAAAGCAAAGTTTGTCGGAATCGGGACTTAAACCCACAAAACTCGTTCATGCTGGGTTTTAATTAAGAATCGCCCTGAGGTGTCAAAACTTTTTCTCTCCTTTTATTACCCCCCCCCCCCCCCCCCCCCCTGTCTCTCTCTCTCTCTGTCTCGCTCTCTCCCTGTCTCTCTCTGCCTCTCTCTCACACACGCCACATACCTGACACACAGCCGAGCGTGTTTTATGCGTTTCTGTACGCCTGTCTTTAGTACGGCGTGTACGCACACACACACACACACACACAAGCGCGCACACCGCACACGCCCAGTCGGGGGATAAAAAAAAATATGAAATACGTACGGACAACTTTTCACAACGCCAAAAATGTCACCGCCTGGAGAGACCATTCAGGCAAAGTGGACATTGCAGTTAGTTGAGCAGAACAACCAGAACAATGTTACATGAATCCCCACAGCTGCGCTCGTCTAGACTCAAGACACACACACACACACAGACACTGTTCGTTTGATTAGCTGCAGCTGTGGCCGCTTCGCTTGTTGCCATATACATCTGAAGTTGTTTGCAGAATATTTCTACACTGTTTGCTGGCTGAGGATCAGTCAGCTACCGGTATCAAGGCGGACGGCGAGTATCACACAGTTTGCTAACTGCCAAAATTCAAAATGCACTAGTGGCACTTCCAAAATGCCTATGTACATATATGGGAATATATAACATGCAGATCAAAAATGACCATGCATCCTCTACATTCTCTACTTGTGTAGACTTGGGGCTAATTCAGTTGATGAATATTGAGAGTGTAAACATGAAACCAAATGGACGCTTGCAGGTCCATTTGGTTTCATGTTTCCTTCAGACCTCCATTTCTAGGAAACATAGAATCGGGGGAACTTTTTTATCATGTCAGCACAACATCTCTAAGGTATATTAATGACCTAGTAAAATGTAGGAGGAAAAATGGTGAAAATGAAATGGTTTTATCTCGGTTTTATCTCTGGCACGTGTCAATCAATTTGGCTCTAACTCACCAGCCAAAAAGCACCAGATTTTCCGCCAGGAGCTTTTCACTAATTTTGGCACTATGGGGGTCTGAAAAAAGAGCGAAATATAGTGACAAATGCATCATACAGAACTATTATTTACTGTGTAAATCCTTCTTTCTATTAATTACCGGCCTCCTATTAATTACCGGGAGGGACCAGTCCTCGTTGTTTTTTATGGACAGTTTAGCTGCAGTATCATAATGTCCTGAGTTTGTGGGGGGCACCGATGTGCAGGATATTTAATACCAGGCTTGTTTAAATTCCATGTCAACTTGGAAAATCAACAATGGAGGACATTATAAACAAAGTGGAAATGCAAATTTGGAACTGACCCCAGAAAATGGAAACAAAGCAGGGTCATGAGGCCAAAATCAAAACGAGTTGTTCCTGAGAGCAGTTTACAATAAAGCTCCTCTATGATATGTTTATCTGACCTCATCAAACCATATGCGCTCAAGACACTGTCGACCTGATCTGACATCCTATATATTGATCTGGCTCACTGGCCTGTACATAGTTGTATGCTCAAGTACAGGCTTCACATATTGGCAGTACAGAATTCATTCCATATGTTGATCTGTCCCTCCGATGCCAAAGCGCCATCCAACAGCCAGGTCTATGGATTATAATGTTGGTTTACAGTATTTACAGGAGCATTCAGTTGATCGGTGACAAAATGTGCACATGCACACACTCTACAGGATGGGGGGTGCATCGGGCCGGCAGCGCGTGCACCAACACCCGTCCCCTGCTCAATCACGATTGGAGGAGGGCCCCTCTCTATCCTGATTGGATGAAGGCTTTCTCACCTGCCACCAACACCGAAACTAGGGTTTTTCAACCCCAGGGGTTCACAGGGGACAGGGAGGAACTCCTTATATGGCACACTCTATAGTAGTGAGGATTAGTCAAAAAAGGAAAATAAAACAAACAAGTGATATTTGACTTAAAGGGGAATTCCACCCATTTTCAACATTTTCCAGAGAGTGTACAAATGTAGCGGGTCCAAATGGACCTGATTTGGTTTCATTTGTACACTCTCAGAAAAATAGGTCCTAAAAGAAAAAAAACATGGTGAAACACAACTTGATGATGTCACCAAGTTGTGTTTCCCTCAGACCTCCATTTCTAGGAAACACAGAATGAGGGGAGTTTTTCTTTTATCATGTCTGCACAACATCTCTAAGGTATATTAATGACATAGTAAAATGTTGAAAATGGGTGGAATTCCCCTTTAAGTGAAACCACTGACTATTCAAGCATTACAAGGCTCCCCTCACTCCACACCAAGTGTAAAGCAACATTGCTCTTTCACTTTCTCTCTCTTTCTTTTAGTTTGCCGGAAATCCCTCAGGGGTCCATGTTTAGGCCCCCCTCTTTTCGCCCCATTCACCCTGCGTCCAGGGTATTGCCTGCACTGAAGCCAAAGTTTATATAAATGCTGTTTTATAGGGTCAACCTCAGCCACGGTTCATTGGTTCTATTTCTTCTAATGACAGCACTGACACATGAATGTCTGCTTTCTTTTGTTTTAGTGTTTTTCCCCTACTTTCTTTTACATTGTGGCAGTCCATTAACATTCTGAACTGAAAAATAATTCAAAGCTTTGCGCCACATTTTCAAAAATATCACACATACACAAGCACATAGCACATATGCTATGGGCTTGTAGATCTGATGTTTTTCTCCAAGTAATCCTAAGTGATGCTAATGCTAATTATTGTTGATAATGCTAATGATGCTAAGTGATGCTAATAATGTGAATAATGCTAAGTAATGCTAATTATGTTAAGCATCCTAATGCCAATGATGCTAATTAATGTGAATAATTCAAAGTAATGCTAATAATGCTAAGTATTGCTAATTATGCTAATAAAGCTTAGAACACAAGCAGGCGGTCTGGTCTGCCGTTGTCCCGCCGCGTTGCCTCTGTCCCCGAAACGAAGAAGGGAAATATGCAAATGAGCACACAAACCCGATTCAAATCAATCAGCCGCATTCATTTAAACAAATGTCTTCCGCAGGCTGTGTGTGCAAAGTGGCTGCGGAGAGCGGCATGGGGTCCCCCCTAAATGCCCAGACTGCCCCACCAAACATGATGGCATGCAAAACAACCCAGGATTTTTCGAATTAAAGTGCTTATATTTAAAATGATTTGAAACACTACTACTGCTACTAACTACAATCGTCACACCACTAAACCAACACGATTTGATCATTCCAAACAGAAAACTCTCTGAGTCAGACCTTGCCTAGCTTTATGCATGGTCAAGCTTACCTCTTCTAATTGGACAACGCTGCAGGGTCTTAGTAAAAGGCTAATTTAGTTGTTTATGAATTGTTCTCTTCTGCTGATATGAAGACATATGCTTATGTCACACACGATTGGACGACGATATTAGCACGACGGTAAATAAATCAGTGACAGGTTCTAAAGGTTGGTTTTGTCCGTAAATTGCCACATACAAACAGGTATGCGTGCGCACAGACGCGCACACACTCGGCGCGCACACACACTTTGTTCAAAGATCCCCAAGACAAGCCTCTAGGAAGCTAAGTTCTACTGGCGTACGATTGCTGCCCACGGCGTATCTACTCAGTGGCGTTTCTAAGCAATTTGGAGCCCCAGGCAAGATTTTCCCTGGAGCCCCCGTACCAAATGGTAAGGGGGGCTTACCAAATGGAATATCCTGTGACGTCATACCTATGACAGGCAAAGTAAAATGGTAAAATGGTGCCGCCCCAAGGGATACAAATCTGAACTATTTTAAACTAAAGAACCTATTATATGTGCAGGTCTGGTGCCCCCCCCCCCCCCCCCCCCCCCCCTCCACTCCCCTCATGGTTCCCCAGGCAACTGTCTAGTCTGCCTAATGGCAAAACCGCCCCTGTATCTACTAGCAGCTACACGGCAGGATAACATCAGAGGCTGTGTGAACCGGACAAACTAATAGTCTCACGCCTACACGTGCACACACACACACACACACACACAAACGCACATAAACAAGCCTCAATCTCCTCTTTGAACTCTGTCCAACTGAATGCAAAGCCTAAGTGTGTGTGACTGGAAATCTCACTGTCTGTCTCTCTCGCTCTCTCTCGTGCACGTGCGCGCATTTGTGTGTGCAAAACACGCACGCACACACACACACACACACACAGCGACCAGGGCACAGAGCTAGCTTTGTTAGCGTGAATGTCAACCGCTATACCCGTGGAGAGAGAGAGAAAGAGTTCAGGGCTAAGTCGACGCAAACAGGATCTACCACCAGTGTTGCAAACTTTAGTTTAGTCTCTCAAACTAATTTAGGAGAAATAACTGGCAAAATGTTGGTCAAAATAGCAATTCTTCTACATTTTCTAATTGTGTAGATTCTTGAAAATTAGGTAATTCAGATGTTTAAATACAATGCAACTATTGAGAGCGTACAATGAAAACCAAATGGACCTGCCCTGACATTGAAAAACCTTGGTTTTGGTGATGGGTGATAAAGTCCTCGTCCAATCAGGACGAGAGAAGGCCTGGCTTCCTCCAGTCGTGATCGTGCGGGGGGCGGGGGGGCTGGGCACGCCATTGGCCCATTGCACTCAAACCACCGCAGTAGAGTGAGTGCATGTGCACATCTTGTTAATAATAACTATGGCCACGGCATGGTGGATAATCACTGCCTGTTTCCGCAGTTCGCCGCGGTGTAAACAAGACAGCCGGAGCAAATCCAATTAATTACAGAAGAGTTAGATTCAGGCGTGTCGACGTGCTCCGATAAACACTGTTGACCGACACGCCAAAGTATAACAACACACACACCCATTATGATTTTGATAAGCTGCCAGCTGCGCTACCCCTTAACACTTTACCTCCCGATAAAACAAGGCCATAGCCCGGTCCAGACCGAGTCCCTTGGTCTGGCCACGTACTGTACACCTATAATTACTTCGGTACCAAGACGCATTTATTCAATGAGAGTCGGAGTTGGGGGTTGGTCTAACGACAAATCCAAACAGACGCAGCTGATTGGCCAGCAGCCCTGTCACTCAACAGTGCAACAGTTACAGTGTCAAACGACAAACATGGCGGCCGCAACTGCAGTGAATTATGGCTGTTTCAATCCATCCATGAAACCGACCAATGAATACTTTCGTTAAAGAAGCGTCAGGTTGTGTAAATATCATCATCTGACATATTTTCATGCGTTTGTTCACATGCTTGTAGCACTCATTGGCTGTATTTGTTTGGTTAGCAAATAGGCTAGCCCATTAGCTACATTATTGACAAGAACCTAACCCCTCCTCCTCGAGTCTGATAATCAGGCTAGTGAGGCCATGCAGTGCCAGTTGAAATTCGCAACGCATCAGCAGAGATGCCTTTATACTACGGAGGACGAGCACGCCGTCCAGGTACTCACCGCCTTCTGCTGGGACGTGAGGACCTGTGGGTCGAGGAGGCGCGACTCGCGCTCGCGCTGCTCCGGGTCGCTGGACAGATCGTCATCCTCCGACTCCTCCCAGGAGGAGGAGAAGCCGCACGAGGAGGCAGAGGATGACGAGAGCTTCCTCAGGGAGCGGCAGGATGACGCCGCCGGGCTGGGGCTGCGGGAGAGCCGTCCCTGAGGACTCGAGTCCGAGAAGTTCTGGTGGTGGCCCTCGAGCGCCATGGTTGCAGCCGCCGTCGGGACGGCGACAGCGGCGGCCTCCGGCAGGCCGTGGTCGGTCACTATGACCGAGGGGATGGGGGCGGGCGGCGGCGGGTCGTGGGCGGAGGGGGAGGGGGCGCAGAAGTCGTCCTCCGACCGAGGAGGAGGAGGGGATTCTGGAATACCGGCACCGGTACCGACTCCTCCTATTCTCCGCAGTAGGAGTCCTCCTGGCGTCGTCCTCGCCGGGCTTCGGTCCTCGCCGGGCTTCGGTCCGTTCGCCGCCCCGTCATCCTCCCCCTCTCTCCCCTCGCCCCCCGTTGTCCTCCCCTCCCCTCTTGGGTCCACTCCTCCACGCAGTCCCCTCTCCTCCTCTTCCGCCTCTCCTCCTCCTCTTCCATTCAGGACGACTGAGGAGGCCTCGTCCACTTCCCCCGGGGGCCGGAGGAGGAGGAGTGCCGGGCTGTCCCGCGCCGCCGGCGACAGTGTCGGTGGGGATGTTGTTGTTGTCGCGGTGCGGCCGGTGTTGTCGTCCCGGGGCTTGGTGCCACCGTCGCTGCCGCCCTGTTGGCGCCGCGGGGCGCGTGGGCTTCGCTGCATCTCGGCGCCGATCACCTGGGCCCGGATCCCCGAGATGTGCGCCTCGAACATGCCCACCTTCCCCCGGACCTGCGGAAGGAAGGATGGGAAAGGGAGAGGCTTTGATATTGGCTGTGGCATAACATTACAGCTTGGACACCTACTGTTTCAATCGTGTTGGTGTTCTTTGACACACACACACACAGCTTTGAGGGTGTTTCAGTTGATGCGATCATTTCAGTGGCAAAGGCAGATGCAGCAACAGAGCGACGCAGTCACGTGTGCCTTTTCATGCCAACGAGAGACCCCATAAGTGAATTTGACCCTGTTCAGTTTTCCTCGTACACTTTTCAAAAGGTATTTATTCAAAGGACTTTCATTCCGCGGGGAACTCGTGTTGTGACAAATCATGACAATAACCACCGTTTTGGGCCAATGGGATGATTAAGGCAAACGGGACGGGGTGTTGCTGTTTTGTTTTTCTTCTTACAAATGATTCGATCAGCCCCTGTGACATTGCTTTTACTGTCACAATTTGTCACGATTTCAGTTGGCATTGCACATGTCGCAAACATCTTTTTTCTTTACTTTAAAGGGATTTCATCGCAGCTCAAAAGCACACCTCGACATTCTGCAGCTCTCGGTGGATCTGCAGCAGCTGCGCCTGTCGCCTCCTCTCTCCTCCTCCTCCTTGCTCCTCCCTCTCTCCTCCGTCTCCGTCCTCCTGCTCGCCATCTCCCCGCCCCCCTGAGGAGCTGAGGCGCCGGACCCGCTGGCCCACGTTGACCCCCAGGAGCTCCGGGAGATGGCGGCAGGGGGACAGCGCCCGCGGGCTGCCGCCGCCGGGGAGGGTCTGGGGGAGGAGGAGGCGGTGGGGAAGGCGAAGGTTCGGCCCAGGGTGCCGCTGCTGGGGCTGGTGGCGGGGCTGGTCTGATGATGGAAGAATGGTAAAGGCTTTATGGTTTGGACCCAAATTTTGGACATTAGAACGACAGCCTACCTCTACCTTCACTGCGTTGTTAATGTTCCAAAAATAGCAGACCTACGAGCTCCTAGGTATTGATGCTGATATTTTTCAAGAGCTAAAGCTAATGCTTTCAATGGCTAAAGCTGATGCTAATGCTTTCAATAGCTATAGCTAATAGCGATAGCTAATGCTTTCAATGGCTAAAGCTAATGCTAATGCTTTCACTAGATAAAGCTAATGCTCATGCTTTCAATGACTAAAGCTAATGCTACACCAAAAGGCGTTTCTGCCCAAAATAGGACATAACTTCAAAGTAATCGTGACCTTTGATGCACAACATTCTCCCCTGAAAACAGTCCCATCTCAGCAAAGGCAGATGGACGAATACAGCAATAAAGCTCCCTCCCCACATTTCATGGCGACAAGAAGTGAATTCCCTGTCCTTATCCCTCCTAAACTTGCGGGCAGAGACAACTCGGATTGTGACAGATCACAACAATAAAATGCTGTTTTGGACCGAACAATGATTAGAGTTAAGAAAAAAACAGGCTGGATGCAACACTTTTTGTTTAATTTTTCTTCTTCAGCCCCAGGACATGGTGTTTATTGTCACGATTTGTCACAATCCCAGCTGGCTTTGCATGTGACGTCAACATCTTTTTTCTTTAATTTCTTTACCCATTCTGAACTGGAAAAAAAAATCAAAGATTTGCGCCACTCCGTGGCATGCATGAGCTTGTAGGTCTGATATTTTTAAATGAAGTATCTTACTATACTTAAATGAAGTATAGTAATGAATGTTAATGAGGCTAAGTAGTGTGAAGAATGCTAACTAATGCAAAGTAATGTTAATGCTAAGTACTGATAATGCTAATTGATGCTAATAATGCTGAGTAAGTAATGCTGCTAATGCTAAGTATTGCTAATGCTAAGTAATGCTAATGTATTTGCGGCCTTTGATACATGCCTCCCCCCCAGCATGGCTTGTTGTCAAACAGAAAGCCACGGCACTGCAAAAGTCGCGACACTCCCATTCAAGACGGGAAGCGTTTTTGCGGCCGCAGGTCATGGTTGCTACGAAAAACCCGCGGGAAGTCATTGCGCTGCTGCTTCTGGGACAACATGAGTTGTGTGTGAGTGTGAGTGACCCACCTTGGGGCTGGCAGTGGGGCTGTACAGACCACCCCCCAGGAGCTGGCAGTAGGTGCTCCTGTCCGGGACGGCCAGGACGGGGCGACCCCCCGAACTGGCTCTAGCTCTGGGCTTAGTGGTGGTGGTGCTGGAGGGCTGGTATGGATCACTGCTGAGGACAGAGGGATTTAAACGTTGTCATCGACAACATTTTTAGGGGGGGGTTCATGATAATGCTTTCACTAGCTAAAGCTATGAAAAAATAAACTTCACATTTCGGTGGTTTCTCTTTTCCTCAAAGACAGAGAACAAAGACAGGCGTGAGCGGCATCGTGCATTCTTTGTGTGGATTAATTATTCGTAATATTATTATTATCTGGTGCAGCATTATGGGAAATGCAGTCCCAGGCGTAGCGTCCATGCCGTCTGACACTGGCCGCACTAACAGAAAGCCCAGCTGTGTTTGGTTACAATAAGGTACGGTGCGGACTGACCCAGCCAGGCCACCTAGAACAGACGTAGGCTGGAACATCAGGTGCGTTTCACAGAGAAAATAAATCTTTCTCTTTGACTTGGCCTCAGCCCACGTTCTTCATCAAGGTACCCGGCGTGACGTGATGTGATACTTATAGGATTCAAACGATGCAAATTCTGTGAAAACAATTAATACCACTAATAATAATCATAGGTCTCTCCCAGCTACTTTTTTGTGCCAAACACACAGCTAAATGATGGGCCACTGGTAACCAAATGGACCCTTAAAGATCTTTAACTCTTGAGAGCGTTAAAATGAAACCAAAAATGAAAGCGTTAAAATGAATGAAAGCGTTAAAATGAAACCACATGGTGCCATGTGCATTGTTATTGTTATTTTGACCAACGTTTTGCCAGTTTATCTCTTCTAAATTGTGGACAAAAACCTGAAAATGCTTAGTTTTGTGTCTGAGAGACGAAACTATATAACTTTTTTCCAACTTTTTTTTGCCACCTACTGTAAAATCGCCAATGATATTAATAACAAGAAATTACACATCGTTTAAGTGGCAGCTGCAACAGACCAATCAGAAGTTGTTGTGCCGTTGTCAAGACACCAGACAGCCAATCAGATAGCCACTACAAAAACCATCCCAAGGATCAGAGGTCGGCTAGCGCCATAGAGTATAGACAGTGTTATCATTGCCATTCACTTCCATGGAGCGGCTCATTTAAAACAATGCGTTCCCCAATTCCAGTTTGTCACCCCGTAATGTCGCAACGACCTCTTAGGCAGTGGGATATTTTGATCTCTTACCGCCTGTGGGTGATTACTAGGTCAGCCGCTTCGCAGCTGCCAATAATAATAATCTGGAAAAGGCACACACACCTGCTCATGATTCCCAGGCCGTTGAGGTTTAGGGCTGGGGCTGCTGCCATCCCCGCGGCCGGGCCAGGGGCTTCAGAGACTGGGCGCACATCGGTTCAAACCCCCCACCACCACCCACGGACGTTGACTGGAGAACAACTCTCAGCTGCACGAGAGTACAGTAGCCCTCCTCTTCCTCCTCCTCCTCTCTACGGTCCGGGAAACAGACTCCTTCTTCTGAAAAAACAGAGCAAAAACACAATAGGAAGGAAGTCATGGCCGGTGTACTGTCTGTCTGACACTGTGTGTGAGTTTCAGTTGGTTCCCAAGGTGTTTTTTTTTTCTTGTTTCAGTTTAGTTTTTAATTTGTGTTTCAAAATGTTTCATGTATCTGTGTTCATGATTATTATTAGAGATGAGTAGTTATTATTAGTTGGTATGACAGCAATGGATGATTTTGCTTAAAGGAGGATTCCACCAATTTTCAACATTTTACTTTTGTGTGGACGTGATAGTACATTCTGTACTTCCTAGAAATGGAGGTCTGAAAAAAAAAAAAAAAAAAAAAACATTAATATGGCGAAACACATCATCAAGTTGTGTTTCATCATGTTAATGATGTTTCTTTTAGGATTTTTTTCTGAGGGTGTACAAATGAGAGAGTGTGTCCTGAGAGTCTACAAGTACATTTGCACACTCTCAGAAAAAAATTGAAAATGGGTTGAATTCCCCTTTAAACGACCACTTCAACATATCTTCATATAATAGGTCCTCACATGATATAATGCCACTATTTTCATTTTCATCATCGTTCAACAGTATTTTTTTTTTGGAAAAAGAATATATTATGTATAACATTTTTATGATACGGGAGAACGATGGCTTCCATTTGGTCATTGCAACTTTTCAGGAACAGAAAGCCTACAGTTTCTGTTAGCTTGGATTCCCCATCGATGATGTCACTGGAGGACGGGTTTTTGAACTGCTCTTGATTCTTGATTTTGATTCTTATTGATTTTGGTCTTTGTCCTTGGATTGTGTTGTACAGGAAAGACGTTCATACAAGTACTGTAGTTCAATAGTTCACAGTTCAATAGTACTTCACTTAGTCCAAATACTGTTTTAGTTTTTTCTTCTTTTTTAGCTAATCCTCCCTATAGACTGTGTGTGCTGAACATATAAGGAGTTCCTCCTTGTCCCCAGTGAGACCCTGGGGTCAAAAACCCTATAGTTTCTCAACATCCATATCACTGAATGCTCCTTTAACCCAGAAAACATCCGCACATAGAGGTCATTTTAGGTATCTGTTTAGTTTTTTCTTGGTTCTATCAATGATGGGGACCGTTGACGGTGGGAATGCGTTTACACGCCGTCGGAGAATGAATCAGCGCCTGTTGGAACAGCCAGAACACCACAGATGTTATGGTTAACACAAACACAACGTTAAAGAGGCCAGAGATGGGAAAGGCGCTCTCAATGCTCTCAAAGACTTGTTTATGGTCAATGCTGAACGTTGCAAGTCAAAGTCCTGTATTAAAGAAATGTGCTCAAGTAAAAACTACAAAAGCCTCAGCGTCAAAGTATACGTCCAAAAAGAAAAATCAGTAACATGGTGAAACACGACTTGATGACAGAGCCACCATTGGGCTGATCCTATGAAGTGAACTCTGTCTATACTCAGGGCCTAGTATTATTTTGGCCCTTCGTTTAACCTTTTCTTCTGATTGCAGACTAGATCCAAAAAGGTTGAAATAAAAGCTTTCCGACAACAAGTACCCAAATAAACATGAAGACACTTCAGTGATCCATACAGTGGTGTCACCCAATGGTGTAAAAGCGAACGCTCTGAGCTGGACAAGGAAAAAAGAAAAAAACGCTTTCCGTCCTCCATTCAGTGGTGTGGGGAAGGGGCGAGCAGGTCTGGGCCTGGGTTTGGTTTTTGGTGTTTGGTTTTAAACGGTTTTGAGGTGGATTTCCAGTCTAAAAATAAAACGAACGGCTACGGTAACATTCCTTCAGGGGCAGAGAGACACACAGAGAGAGAGAGAGAGAGAGAGAGAGAGAGAGAGAGAGAGAGAGAGAGAGAGAGAGAGAGAGAGAGAGAGAGAGAGAGAGAGAGAGAGAGAGAGAGAGAGAGAGATTGAGCAAGATATGGAGGGGGATGAGGAACATGGAGAAGGCAGACAGACTAGTTGCTCTTTTGAGGTGAAAGTATTTTCACGGCTTCACTGCCACCCAGCTGGAGGCTGCTCAGATGGCTTTTGGTGCTGAGTGGCGCCCCGGGGGTAGTAGGGTGACCCGATTTAAACTGTTCATTTGAGGGGCAGCGGTATTGCATGTAGAATCGCTCTAGTGTATCGGTGGTCTGATTATATTGGTGTGTCGCCCTTCTATCAGTGGTCATATCAGTGGAAAAAAGGTTTGGGTTTCAAAACCCAAATCGGTTGCAAATCAGCTGTGGTTGTACCTCTATCATACTGGTTAACGCACCGCTCCCAAAATTCTGTATCGTCCAAGCTCTAAACGCATGTGTGATTAGAGCCTGGAAAGATTTGCGGACACATTTTCGCCATTTTCAAAAATATTAGATCTACAGGCATGCTATGAGCTTGTAGATCTGATAACTAAAGTAATGTTAATGATGCTATGTAATGCTATGTAAGTAATGCTAATGCTAAGTATTAGCAATAATGCTAAGTAATGCTAATAATGCTAAGTAAGGCTAATTATGCTAAGTAATGCTAATTATGCTAACAACGCTGAGAACACCAAAAGGCGTACCCTCCCAATGCGGGTTAATGTCATATTTGGAAAAAGTCTGTCCGTCACAATGTGGGACAGACAGGGGCTCAATTTGTGGGGACACCTGAAAAGTCTTGGAAATGAGGGACTGGCAGGGGGCAGGTTTTGTGGGTAAAGCTTTTAGCCTTGGGCTGAGTATTGCTCAAGGAACAATTCGAGAGTCGAAACCTTCCGCTGACCTATTCCATTGGACTGTTTCCCCGAAGGCCTGCCCTGCACCTTATAATGTTATACGAGTGGGAATCGTACATGCTTCGTAACGCATGTCTCCTACTCGCTGAAGGAAGCAACGCAGACCGCGAGACAAACAAAAGGAACGGAGGCGGCGAAAACAATCGCAATTCCCGAAGGGGCCGGCGATGACCTTTGACGTGGTGCCACATCTGTCTTTGCCTGCTTCCCGTCTCTCTGTGTGCCATGGTGAACAACTATACCACTATAAAGGAAAGAATGACTTCATATGAACACGCAAAGGCTCGGCCTAAATGATACTTGGACCAGCCGAAATGTTGCAACATTGAGGGGTCAGAAAAACTAAGCTCTCAGGAGGGCTGTTGCAGCCTGTAAGAGGGACAAAAGAGGGACACTTCCAAAACTTTCCTGAGTGTTCCATTTGTACACTCTCAGGAAAAAAAGGTCCAAAAAGAAAAATTATTAACGGTAGGGGAAGTGATTTCACTTTTGTCAGATATCACCCAAAAAAAATTTTTTTTTCTGTTAAAATGCTCTATTAGAAGGTGTGGAAACCACATATGGAGTTTCCTCCTCCCCCACGTTAGCAGAGGAGCTAATAAAAGTTCCCCAGGTCACCACCAATTCTCCTCCAATCAGGAGCGAGCAGCAGGTTCACATAGTGTAGCTACTGTTGGGGGCCCCTAGTGCACCAGGCTGGTACTACACCATGAATTTCAAATCACTTCCCCTACCTTTAACATGGTTTAACATGACTTGATGACAGAGCCGCTATTGGGCTGATCCCATGAAGTGAACGAAGTTCGCACAGTTTAACTCTGTCTATCCTCAGGGCCAAGTATTATTTGGGCCGAGCCTTCCCGTTATCCCTCATGTAATCTTTTGTTCTGATTGCAGACTAGACCCAAAAAGGTTGAAATAAAAGCTTTGCGACAACAAGTACCCAAATAAACATGAAGGCATTCAGTGATCCAGTCTTAAACAGAGCCTCTTAAAAACAGTTGTGACCCGAGGGGTAATTTGAGAGAATTACCATTTGACATCTACGCATTTTTTACACCATTGGCAAGCTAAGTGTTAAAAGTGTTAAATTATGGCGAGAAGAGAAGAGAAGAGAAGAGAAGAGAAGAGAAGAGAAGAGAAGAGAAGAGAAGAGAAGAGAAGAGAAGAGAAGAGAAGAGAAGAGAAGAGAAGAGAAGAGAAGAGAAGAGATTTCTGAAATGAGAATGGAGGTCTGAAAGAAATCAAACATGGTGAAACCCAACTTGATGACATCACCAAGTTGTGTTTCAACATGTTAATGTTTTTTCTCTGGGGACCTATTTTTTTTTCTGAGAGCGAAAAAAATCTCTCAAAAAGAATCTTGAAAATGGGTGGAATTCCCCTTCTAGGGACACTTAACAGGTCAAATCTGTTCAGTTCCGGCCCAGGTTTTTAAGGCCACAATGTTCCGTCCCGTATGCGGGCGTTCCTGCAGAACGGTTCAACAAACAGGTCCTCACAGAGAACGGACCATGCAGGCTAGACGGCGCCGCACGTCAAAAATCCGATCGACAAGCTCACACAACGAGTTGTTTCCGGACGAGGAGCAACACCGCCAGACGGACGACGACAGGCTCTGAAGCGTCGGCCACACGGACATCACCATGGCGACGTTACAGCGAAAGTTTTTGGACCGAGTTTGTTTCCAAGCAACGGCCATGGAGTGGGAGTCGCATATGTGTGAGTGTGCGTGTCGGCTTGTTTTGTATATTGTTTAACCAGTAAAGCAGTCGACACTGGTGACTGGCAATGAACTGGAAGAAGCGTTGCCACGTCTGTATTATGTTCAGCTTCGAGGCGTTGTGTATAAGCACTGTTGTCCTAACACTGTCATTGATGTCGTTGACAATGAATGGCCAGTTTTTACGAGAGTGTGCATGAATTAATTTTATGGGTTTTCGGATCAAAAAGGGGACCCTGTTGTGTGTGTGCGCAAAAAGCGCAAAAACACAATTTTAATCATCCTTTTTTTTTGGGGGGGGGGGGGGGGGGGTGAAATAGCCCCTGTTACGTCCCAGTGTGCACAAAATTGATGTACGATGATAAGCGCAAGCGCCGCTCACTTCACCCGGGTGTGATTTTATTTTTATTTTTTGTTTTGTTTTGTTTTCGTTTTGTGAGCCAAGGTAGGGAGGGTGGGTGGTGGGTTAAATGACGAGTAAAGCTGGGATTTTACACATGATTAGTGTTGCCACTTGTCCTGCATTGGAATTACATGCACATGGATACACTGCAGAACCCTACAACCCTATTAGGTAAACCATACCACCTGATGAAGGCCTGCAGCATCAATCATAGCATGAAATCATCACTGTACGACCACTTATTATCATCTATCGCAGTGGTTTTCAACCTTTTTCATACCAGGGCGGCAGGGCCCACTATTTATTCAGCATTTGAAGCACGGACCACCATTTGATGACATTTTAGCCCCACAGATTGGACCATAGCAGTTTGGGGAGAGACTTACTGAACCGTCTATTGTGTAGATTCTTGATAACTTTGATGTATACATATAATTTAACTCTTGAAAGTGTAAAATGAAACCAAATGGAACCACAAACCATTTGGTTTCATCTTACACTCTCAAGAGTTATAGGTATATAAGTGCCCCCCATGCTAGAGCCTAAAATCACTTATGAACAACCCTAGAGTCTATACAGATAGTTCTCAAAGTTGGCCACAGCTGGGGACCCCCAGGGGTCCTGTGGGAAAAGAAAGATGGGGGTAGCCTATAAGGGCCTGTAACGAATCTGTAACCTTGTCTTGAAAATAATGCGTAATATATTATGACCACAATCATCTCGATCACCATCAACAACATCATGTATCCCATGTAGGCCACATATGTCAAACTCAAGGCCGGGGGCCAAATCAGGCCTGCAAATGAATTATCATTGGCCCGCAGGATGATATGTAATTGCTATGAGAACTGGCTCTCTGGTATATTGCACACACAATAAATGGAACTTTTTTTTCGCAAATCAATTGATTTACTTTCTCATTTTACTCTGAAAGCAGTGCTTGGTGACGATCATAGAACAAGACACTGAGCTTTAATAATGCAATCAGTTTTTAATGCATGCAGTTTCATCTTTGTCATCGTTTATCTTAGCCTGACCTCAGGCTGAATTGTCATTTCATTCCATTTTGTTTCACTTCATTATTCAGACTGAAGTCCCTCTCTACCACAGCAGTTTGTAGGATGGGCGTTATCAAAGCAGTAGTCTTAAAGGTGATTGGTTCATATGAACCCCTAAGAATATTGAGAAAGCAGACGACATTTGAAACGAAGTGAGTGAGAGGGCTGTTGGCCAATCAGGTGCTGGCATTAAATTCCCAACCGGCACAAATGGCCCCAAAGGCAGGGAAGCCAGTCCTTGAATCTCAGGACATTTTTAAGGTGCCGATTCAGGGCTGAGCCAGGCTACATTTATCTTGCTATTAGGGGACATTCATGATTTTTTGGCCTAGTGCACCCCTGCCCTGTGTGTTGAAACACAGTCCGGTGGGTCCTGCCCTCGACTTGAACCAATTGTTCTATTTTTGGGCCATTATGTATTTGAGTTTGACATCCCTGATGTAGGCCTAACTGAACATTGTTATTGTCACCCCCCAACACACACACACACGCACGCACAAGCACACGCACACAGGCATTCACACGCAGTGATGATGGTGATGGTACATTGTGCTACGGTACAGGTATAATTCCCCCCCGAGGCAACTAAACTCTAGGCATATTGTCAAACATTCGGTGGATGATGTAGCCACTGAACTATGTATTTTATTACCTTCAGAAACAACAATGATAATAATAGGTATACTGATCTCTGGCCTGCAGCAAATAGGTAGAATAAGGCAAAACACAGGCCTACAAAGGGAAATATTAAAGGGACATTCCACCCGATTTCAACCAATAATAGTCATAGTAAAAGTATGGGGTGAGGGTTGAGCCCGTATACTTTTTAATTTGCCCTTTAATAATAATAATAATTTATGTAATAACACATAGCCTACACATAGGCCTATTCCACCCACAAGGCAACAATAAGCGTGCTTATTTTTGGTAGCAAAAAAAAAGCAAACGCCAGCTGCTATATAAACTCTAGATTTAATTGTTACAGTATATAGGCTTGACGTTTAGGTTCGACTTTGAGCCCTATAAATAAAACTATCCCGGGAGATGACGTCAAAGAGCTCTCCTGGGTCGACATTTTTGGGATGTTTGAAAACAAAAGACTGCATGCGATCCGTCCGTATATATACTTTGTGACGTGCTTTGCTTGTTTTTGAAGACTTCGTAGGCTAGAACATTCTTTCAAAAAAATAAGAAAACTAGATTATTGGACTTCGTGCAACAACCTTCTTTGCTTGTTTCAAAATCTCCAAAAATAGCAGATCTACAAGCTTACAGTGCGTCACATTCGTGATGCACTGTAAGCTTGTAGATCTGCTATTTTTGGGAGAGGCGTATAGCAGTTTTAGCCTAATCATCATGTTTTGTGGTGACGTCCTAAACAATCACAGTCAACAGTTTTCAATCAATCAATATCGATCAACTCAAAGGTCTAAAGAATTAGAGTAGCCTAGCAATAAAGGGGGCATCTTACCTGTGCCGTAGCCTATGTGTAGTTGCTAGTATATCTGCTCCTCGGACGGTGTCTTAATTATTGATCAGAATCCATGAGAACTCAAGTGACAATTGTAGTCTGATGATCTTTGCAACAGACATTCAAACATCTGTGTGTGTGAGAGCATGTGGATCACGCACGACACACACACACACACACACACACACACACACACACACACACACACACACACACACACACACACACACTATTATTATTGTACGCGCGCACACTAGTATTGTGTCCACGCCTCCTCCTCCTCCTCCTTCCAACCGACAATAACCATCAGCAGTGTTGTTACAGTCTTATTATTCCTGTATTATTCCTGTAGGCCTACGTGAACCTTTAAAAAAATCGATCGGATCGGGAGGTACAAAAAGAAAGCAAACTTTCCTCGAAGCGTAGCCTACTGTACGTACGTCTGCAGGCAAGCGGCGACTTTGGAGTCCTGGAATCGCCAATAAAAGTCCCCGTCTATTTTGAAATCCTGGAAGCAGCGATAAAAGTCCTTAAGGTGTCTAAGAAGATCTCAAAATGTTCTTCTGAGAGGCTGTAATCGTGGTTTAGTTGCTGTCGTGTGTGTGTGGGTGATTGTCTATGTTGACATGTGTGCGGAGTTAACTGCCTCTCTCTCTCTTTGAGTCTATCTCGCTCTGTCAACCGTAGCCCGGAAGCAGCTCTCTCTCTCTCTCTCTCTCTCTCTCTCTCTCTCTCTCTCTCTCTCTCTCTCTCTCTCTCTCTCTCTCTCTCTCTCTCTCTCTCTCTCTCTCTCTCTCTCTCTCTCTCTCTCTCTCTCTCTCTCTCTCTCTCTCTCTTCCCCCCCCCCCCCCCCACAGTGGATCTAGGCATGGGGGGGATGCCCCCCTAAATGCTGCACTAAACAGAGTGGCATGCAAAACAACGCTTATATGATTTGAAACACTAACTACAGTTGTCACACCACTAAACCAACAGCATTTCATCATTGAAGACCTTTAGCTTTATGCATGCTGCGTGTCTGTAGCAACTTCAACAACAACTGATGCTATTATTGATTCTTTGCTTGACTAATAAAAGTCTTTTAACCGAAAAAAATCTCCTGCCCTGCCCCTCCAACTGGGAAATGTTATATCCGCCCCCTCTCTCTCTCCCTCTCCGCCCCCCAAACGAACTGCTGCTGCTGCTCGTGAATGCGCGTGCACGCGCTGCTTTGCTGCTTCACGCATGCATGCTTCGGGGAAGACCTATTGCGAGCGCGCGCGCGTGCGTGTGGCGCCGGGGAAGCCCTCGACTGCCTTCTGTTGTTGTGTTTTGGTGTACACTGACTGCAGCACAATAGAGTAGTGTGTGTGTGTGTGTGTGTGTGTGTGTGTGTGTGTGTGTGTGTGTGTGTGTGTGTGTGTGTGTGTGTGTGTGTGTGTGTGTGTGTGTGTGTGTGTGTGTGTGTAACCACTGCTGTAGGTGTGGCCAGTCGTGTCAATATATTTAAAAGGAATCCTGGCTAATAATATGGATAAATACATTATACTTGCCCTCTATAACTGGAATTGAACATTTAAAACACACATAGCAGCACTGTTACATGAAAACACTGCTCATGCCTGTTTGTTATCAAAGTGTGTGTGTGCTCCCCAATTTGCAGCCCACCGTACACACGGTTCCATCACCATCCTGGTCATATACGAAAGAAAAATGGGCCTCGACACCAGCCAGGGGTCATTGCAATGTTGGCTGATCATGTGATGGACATTTTGCTGGCCATAGTAGGTCTGTAAGGTCTTCTTAATGTACTCTTACGCGCCCCTACCATACGCGTAGTTTGACTTTGAACGCAGGGGGTGCGAAATGTCGGATTGTACACGCACTGCGCGCGCACACGCACGGACACAAGCCAGCTGCATATAATTTCTAGAACTACGGTTCATGTTTTTGTCAACATCAACACTAAGTCCAACCACAGCTGCGCAGCCTGTGCGTCTTAATCATGGGCAAAGTGACAGATAAAGAGGTAATATAGAAAGACCACGACCAGGTGACAAGTAGGCCTACTGCCCCACAATTCCAGGCTGGATTTGGGAAACCAAACAGTCCAACATACAGATCAAAATGACCATTATTAATCTTCTACATTCTCCAGATGTGTAGACTTGGGATAATTCACATGATGATTTTTTTTTTAACTCTTGAGTGTAAAATGAAACCAAATGGACCCTTAAGGGTCCATTTGGTTTCATTTCTACGCTTCCAAGAGTTACATCTGGTAACTTTTCATCTTGTTAACCAACTTAGCTGGGGGACCACCTGGAACCCCTTCAAGGACCACTATGGTCTCCATACCACAGGTTGAAAACCACAGGCTGCACTAGACCACTTTAAACTTCACTTAACCAATTAAAAAGTAATTGTCACTGAATACTCACAATACGGCGATTGTCACTCAACAGATCAGGGTCTTATGTGCATCCGATCGCATATTTATCCAGTTTGGAGCCCAGTTTTTCAGTCACTCACTCACTCCTGTGTTACGCAACCAGTCCACGTATTTGCTGTCATTCTGGAAGTGTCGGCAAACAAAGCAAAAAAAAGGAAAGACCGCGTCCTTTGAGACAGAATATTCCATCCACGTACTTACTGTAGCAATAAGTGGAAGTCGAGCGCTTCTTGTTTTCGCCAAGATCATGATTATAATCCACACATCCACTGATGATGACGATGATGATGATGATGGGCCCGGACAAGGTGGCTGTCCTGTCGCTGTGGCTGCTCCCACGGGAGCGGCAGCTGCTCTGTTAGAAGCCCCAGCGCCGGGGGCTCTTCTGGGGCGCCAGCAGCAGCCGCGGCCGCGGTGCCGACGGCGCTGCTCGGTGACGGGTGCTGCTGCTGTCGTGGCGCTTGTATGGAGGCCACTGTAGTTGCTGTTCTGTTGTTGTAGAACAAGGACATTTGCCGATATCCACATTTACTTTTAAGTTGCGACTTTGCCAGTCACTATACACAGGTAGCCCGGTGGGTTGGTGTGGCGCGCGTTTGGGTTGTGTCCTGCTGACCTGACCAACTCATTCACTTCCGTCGCACTCGGAAGTAGGTCATGACGAAAAAAAATACACTATATACCGGGTAATAGGCTATACTCTAAAATTATTGTATTGTAAAACAACAAAATTCAATTCAGATTTATTTCAAACATGGATTTTATTTCATTAGGCCTACATAAAAAAAGAAATCCCACATAAAAACCCCTGGCCACATTACACCCCTGGCCACAAGGGGGGGCGATGCACCCCCTGCTCCCCCATTAAATCCGCCTATGGCCCCTACTGTCTCAGAGTCGCTTAACTTGTGGCAGTCGGGTACTCCACGTTAGCGTCAAGGTCTCCACGTTCCCAGTTCAGCTACAGAGCTGCAGGATCAATGCAACGCAGCGCAGCTGAGAATATGAAGTGATTGAAGGTGTGGACTATCGTGAGATTTACCACGGCAACGAGCCATTCAGAATCAAGTACTGGGCCAAGTACTTCAAAGTGCTTTGTGTATTGTGCATTATACCTTCACCCATTCAATACACATAATTCAATTTGTACACACCGATGGCGGCAGGAACCATGCAAGGCATGGTAGGCTCTGCCAACCACTCTAGCCCTGAGCCACTGCCGAAATATGGTGTGCTTATTATGTGATATGTTGATTCCCTCCATGTTACGCATGCATCTGGCAGGATATTCCATTTTAGTCCACTTAATTTTGGGGCATGGTACGTTCCACATTATCCCCTGCGCTCGCATACGCACACCCCCGCAAACACATGAGCAGGGCATGTGTTTGCGGGGGTGTGTGTGAGCGCAGTGGATTTGAATGTCAAATTCATTTTTCCATCCACAGGCATCATTTAGAGTAGACTGACCGCGCAGGCAAAACAAAAATACCAGTAGCTGGTGAAATTACTGCTTTAAACCTTTTCAAAAGAAATCTTAAGTGCGAGACAAACACATTAAAAACTAACTATTTACAAAAAACACAGTTAATGTTAGTTATTCTTCTTCTTATTATTATTATTGTTGTTGTCAGACATAAAGAAATCTAGGGCCCTATTTTGAGTGTCTTAATTAAATATCAGGTCTTATGACTTGAGACAAAAGTTGGAGCCAAACAGCTTTGTCACACCTCCAAAAATCCTGTGTGTGAATGGTAAATGGTTCATTTATATAGCGCCTTTATCCAAGGCACTTTACATATACAGTATAGTACATCCCATTCACCCATTCTCAGTGGAAGAAACCATGCAAGGTACTGACCTGCACATTGTGATTAGTGGTTATAAGTGTCTTGCTCAGGGCCACATGTGTGTGTGTGTGTGTGTGTGTGTGTGTGTGTGTGTGTGTGTGTGTGTGTGTGTGTGTGTGTGTGTGTGTGTGTGTGTGTGTGTGTGTGTGTGTGTGTGTGTGTGTGTGGAAGGTCTCAAAAGTAATATAAAAGTAATACATATCATGTTACATATTACCCTTGAGTCCAAGCGATAAGTAATGTAATACCATTATTCTTCTAAAGTGGTCCAATAAGTATTACTCTCCTAAGTAATGTCGCCCAACACTGTATTATTAACATTCATTTGGTGAAAATCCAGGAGCGTAGTCTACTAAACCTGTAGCCTACTTTATGCTGCTAATGTTGGGGAATAAATGAAAAGATAGATGGATGGATGGATGGATGGATGGATGGATGAAATGAAAGTAGTACAGACTTTATTATTCTCACGCAGATCCTCTCTCCTGGAGGGTCCCTGCACCAGTGCACCTAACGCACAATCTTCATGAGACAGACCCTAACCCTAATCCTAACCCGGGTGGTCAAATGCATGTGACCTTTGACCAGATCAACATATTGGAGAACTGCATGCATGGTATCCATGGTCTACCACAGGTTGATGGGACACCAGCCAAGACGTCATGCTGATTATCACCCAGCTCTGCCCATTGCGGTGGTGGTGCTGACGTGAAGATGGATTAGGCACTCCTCCATGGTGTGTTCCGCCACAGCCTGTGGTTTCCCACTGTGGCCACAACACAGCAGGTCCTCTCACCAGTGGTTTTCAACCTTTTTCATACCAGGGCCCATCATTTCTTCAGAATTTCAGCCACAACCACCATTTGATGACATTTTAGCCCCACAGACCCCCAAAACCTATGTCCACAATTCCAGGCTGGATTTGGGAAACAAAGCAGTCAAACATACAGATCAAAATGACCATTAATCTTCTACATTCTCTAGTTGTGTGGACATGAGGCTAATTCAGATCATATTTTAACTCTTGAGAGTGTAAAATGAAACCAAATGGACCTGCAAGGGTCCATTTGGTGGCATATGAGCAGAAGGAATTAAGTCCCTTGTTTGTGCCTAATCTGGGTTGAACATGGTTAGTAGCACTCCCTGTGGGCCTGTGGTGTTGTGGAAGTGGGAGTTGACATTAACAAAGTATTTGGACAGGTATATGGGTATTTTGGTGTTGAATCTTGTGACTATCAAAGTGGGCAGGGGTGAGGTGGGGGTCGGGGTGTGAGGCCAAGTAAAGATGTCAACGGGCCTAAAAATTAAGGCCCGGCCCTACTAAATGGAATAGATTTTAGGCCCTACCCGGCCCTAAACTGTCGGGTTTGGGCAAAATTTGAGAATTCGCCTTCATAATAGGTAAATACAGAAAATAACTATTATTCTTACTATAGTAAAATAATTCAGTATATATTATTTTTTCATGGGGCCCGAGGCCCTACCCAGCCCTATTGATTAGGATAGATTTTCGGCCCTACCCGGCCCTAAATGTCGGGTCGGGCCTGTTCGGGTTCGGTCCTGGTCGGGTTCGGGCAGAGTTTGAGAACTCTAAGGCCAAGTAACAGCCTGACCAGTTTGTTTTGGGAGGTCTGTAGCCTTGTTTTTAAGGCCTTTGAGGTGCTGTGGTACCAAGAGGTGCAGCATAGTCAAAGAAACCTTGTCAGACATACAAATCATTTATTTTCAGAGCTTTCTTTTTATGCCCAGCTTTGAGGGATTGTGTAGCATCGTCCTATAACACATTGAATGCCACTGACACTGATATTCTGGTCAGTTGTGAGTGTTTTTTTTGTGTTTTTTGTGACAAATTTTGTGTAAGGAATAACACAAACATTGAATGCAAAAGTGATGGACTGGTATAGGCCAGAATGTGATGGTCATTTATGATGAAAAGAGTGATGCTGACTGCACAAGGGTGTGATTTATCAAAGCGAAAGTGAAGGATATTTCCACAAATGTGGATTTCTTTGTACGTTTTGGTGCCAAGAGTCTAGAGACTAGAATGGAGTCAAGAGGACAATATCAACACTGAAAACTTAGGCAATTGTACAGGGAAATCCATCATGATGATCAAATTATAATTATAATATAATAACATGATACAAATTATAATATTTCTGCATTGACCTGCAGATTTTAATTTCAAGGTTTTATCTGACTGTATATCAGCAGCCAGTACCATATCAGCAGTATATCAGCAAGTACTCATTGTTGCGAACATTGTTCCCAAAGTGATTGACTGCATTGGCCCCCTCAAATCTAACGTCCGTCCCAAACTCAGGCACCTGGGTGTTAACTTTGATCAATCCATGCACTTTGACACCCACATCAAATTACTTACCCGGACCTGTTTTTTCCACCTGAGAAACATTGCTAAGCTTCGAGCCATAGTCTCATACCTGGAACTGGAACTCATTATTCATGCATTTGTCTCCTCACGCCTGGACTACTGCAACTCTTTATTCACCTGCTTAAACAAATCCTCCATTGACCGTCTACAACTCACCCAAAACTCTGCCGCCCGTCTTTTAACTAGGTCCAATAGACAATGTCACATCATCTCCAATCCTGTCTTCATTACGCCGGCTCCCGGTCCTTTATAGAGTCCATTTCAAGGTTCTGGTCCTTACAGGGGTAAACAAAACCAAAAGAATTCTTTAGTTTTAGGTCTTTGGGGCTAAAATGTCACCAAATGGTGGCTCGTGGTTCAAATGCTGAATAAATGCCGGTCCCTGGTGTCAAAAAGGTTGAAAACCCCTGCTTTAGAGCCATACATGGTCAGCCTCGGGTTATTTGTCCGAACTGGTATCTCGCTACATCCCTGGTAGGGCCCTCAGATCTGCTGAGCAGGGCCTGTTGGATCCACTCTCCACCAGACTGAGGACCAAAGGTGACAAGGCCTTTCAGGCTGTAGCAACCAAACTGTGGAACTCTCTTCCTCCAGCCATCAGATTTGTTCCCTGTGTGGACACCTTCAAAAAAACGCCTAAAAACTAGGGGCGTTTTTGCCATTAGGCAGACTAGGCAGTTGCCTAGGGCGCCATGAGGGGATGGGGCGACCACTAGACATGCTTTAAAAGGATACCAGGATAATAAGCCTCATATGGACATTTAAAACAAATGGAATATGTTGTTTAGTTTAAAAATAGTTCATAATTCTATGTCTTGGGGGTGCCATTTTTCCCTGGAGCCCCCTCTTACTAAATTTGGTAAGGGGGGCTACAGGGAAAATCTTGTCTAGGGCTCCAAATTGCTTAGAAACACCACTGCTAAAAACTCACCTATTTGCACAAGTATTTGCTTTTATAGCTTGATTTCCACAACTCGATTTTAATCTTTTATCTTTTCATACTTTTGTAGCGGCATTTTATTTTGTTTTTATTGCTTTTTTTGCCTGAGTTCATTTGTGTAGAACTTTTTTTTATCTTGTATTTTTATTGCATTGTACAGAACTTTGTGAGCTCTCTCTGTGAAAGATGCTACATAAATAAAGTTTACTTACTTACTTACTCTTACTTACTTACTTACATAATAATAACAACATTACACTATAATTACACATTACACTACCATGTTCATCTGTCACATCCGGTCAGCTGTAGTGAACAGGTGGGGGGTCAGGCGTGTTGACTCATCTATATTCTTTGTAGGCCAATTTAAAAAAGCTAAATGCAAAAACACCATTAAACTTCATTATGGAATGTAAAGCATTACTGCACCCTCTCCTGGACATTAACTGACACTGCTGGCTAGAGGCTGTGATAGAATTCCAGACTACACTTTTTCCCCCACAGCTGTTGTTTGTACAGCTACAGTTGTTGTTGTTTGGGGGCTGCCAATTGTTTTTACATCTACTCTCAGCATCACCTGCCTTTCCAATGCTGGAAAAAATGGGGAGAGTTTGTCTGAATGTTTTGTTTTTTTCCCCATGAGTGCGGCTGGGAGTCATGTCTTCCAGGGTCATAGAAAGATACCTCCCCGGCCCTGTCATATGTCCAGCTGGACTCTGATCTCCTTCAGATTCCTGCACAGTGGAGTCACCACCACCAACCATTATCATAGACACCATTCATTTGCTTCAAACACCAGAGTCCAAATGTTTGTTGTAATTAACCCCAACATTGTGCTAATTGCTGTTTACCACCCCGTTATTTTAGTGAGATTTTCCTGAAGGAGCACCAGACAGAATAAACTGTCTGGTGTGTTCACATGAGACTGAGTAGACCATAAATTTACCAAAAGTTTTTTTTTTTTTTTTTTTTTTTTTTTTTTTTGGTGGAATATCCCTTTAAGTTACATTTTGAGGGGTTTGGCCCCTCCTATATGTGTCTTTAATGTTTGTTTTTCAACAGCATTTAGCTTATTTAACATTTTTGACTGACCACTTGTTGCCAAATCTGCGCCCACGGACATCAGTAGATGCGCCTTCGCTCACTAGTTACTTGCGTGAGCGAAGGAGGCGATCGGTGTGCGATGTTCGGTGGTCGGTACCCCGAGGGGCCGGTTTAGGTGATGATGTAATGGTGACGTAATTAAAAACCTTTATAGCTGATGTCATGAGTATTAGCTCGCTCCACTCACACGAGTAGGTCATGGCCTCCTTGTAACATCGATGGTATAAGCAAATGCAACTTTGTTTACCACAAAGTAGGTGTCACAACAAACTGCTTCTGCCTTGGCAAAGGCATGTAGCCTACTTTGCGAAGAGACGCAAGTATGGCTAGTAGGCCTAGGTACGACCAGGTCACAGACGGTCGAGGCCCGCGTAATGTTCCAGGCCAGAGTGCTTGTGGGAGAACATGAAGGGCGAGCAGGACTGCGTCAGACCCATAAGTCAGACCCCATGAGCTCCCGTCACGCAGTGGCCTACGATTTTCTATGTTTCTATGACAGCTGTGTGGATGAAGTGAGTGAACCAAAACAGTTTGTAGTGTTTGACAGTCGTGAGGTTTACCCCGAATACCTGATTGAGTTTGACAAAATGTCAGACTACTACAGAGCAGTAGCACCGCTTCATTTTTAAATCAAAATCAAAAAAGCATAGGCACATACATTTTTTCTGGGCCATGTCTTTACACAACCCGCAGCCTGACACGCACCCGCCCATCAGAACAATTAGATGTTTTTGTACGTCATTACATTTCATTTTGTCCTTTCCTGTCAAACAGATTCTTTAGGCAAGACCTTATAATCCAGTAAAGCAGTTTTTATTTTCAACCTTT
This sequence comes from Benthosema pterotum, assembly GCA_039105355.1. NCBI lineage: Eukaryota > Metazoa > Chordata > Actinopteri > Myctophiformes > Myctophidae > Benthosema > Benthosema pterotum. The sequence goes on along the minus strand of CM076983.1, from coordinate 29,600,557 downwards.
TTGACACCAGGGCATGCTAGGCATATTTTTTCAGAATTTGAGGCACGGACCAACATTTGATGACATTTTAGCCCCACAGACCCCAAAACTAAAGATTTCTTCTGCTTTTGTCCACAATTCCAGGCTGGATTTAGAAACAAAACAGTCAAACATACAGATCAAAAATGACCATTAATCTTCTACATTCTCTAGTTGTGTAGACTCGGGGCTAATTCAGATGATGACTATTTTAAGTCTTGAGAGTTTAAACATGAAACCAAATGGAGGCACAAGGGTCCATTTGGTTTCATTTTTACACTCTCAAAGAGTTACACCCGGTTATCCCACTTTCCATCATTCAGCTGGGGAGCACTTGGAACTCTCTCAAGACAAGGACCACTGGTGGTCCCCTGACCACTGGTTGAAAAGAAAACCACTGAAGTAAAGGATGGTCTCCAAACCTCCACTTCCCGGTAGTGTTTTTTGTGAACTGTCCTAAACCCTCTGAGACCAGAACATCAGCAGCTCGTGTAGGTGTTTCAAACCCAGTACCGTAACTAGCAGAGCATGGGCCCCGGTGCATCTGCCCATGTCGTCATGGTTCATTTTCAGAACCATGACGACATGAGCAGATGCCAAGCTCGATGTCAATCCTACATCATTACTAATATCCAACTGCTAGCCGCATTGCAACTTTAAATTCTTTCATAATTGGAATTGAATTTAAAGTTGCATTACGCCCCATTGACTCCCCCATTACCGAAATTTCAAATTGGCGAGTTTGACCTTGTTTAATACAAGTAGCCTAGATCACAGATGAAATTTCGGTAATGGGGGAGTCGATGGGGCGTAATGCAACTTTAAATTTAATTCCAATTATAAAAGAATTTAAAGTTGCAATACAGCTATCCAACAGCCTGCCCTGACCTGGGCTCATACATCAAACTATTGCACTCACATTCACATTATAGCCAACACCAACAAAGCTGTACACAAAAATGATATGCACTTCCACAGCAACAAACAAGCATCAAGAACACAGCACATTACATGCTTTACAAAAACTGTAAAGACTGTAATGGTTTTCAACTTTTTTTTTTATCCAGGGCCCACTATTTGTTCAGCATTCGAGCCAAGGATAACCAGTCCACTGAGTCGTTCTTGTCCCATGCCGCTCCTTAAATAAGTCTTAATCAACTTGAGCGTGAGTGTGGCAGATTGCCCTGCCACTGATTCATATCCAGACTTATGAAGTGTGTTCCTGTGTTCTCCTCTCCCAATGTCTGTCTAATGTGTAAATTGTGGTCACAGTTATAGTGGGGTAGATTTCAGCTTTGTACCTTTAATTTAGAGAATCATGTTTGAAGAATGTTTGTTGAGTTGTGTCATGTCCTCAGGTCAAGCTACAACAGTGCTTCCTGGAGCACAGGCAGCCTTTTATAGTGCCTGACTCTACTGAAGGGAGTCTCAGTCCTTCCCACTGGAACAGATGCACTTTAATTTGTGTAAATATGTGTTAATTATTATGGATAAATGTGGATAAAATGTAATGCTGTAAATATGTGTTTAGGTGAGATGTTATCTTTGGACAAGAGAATAGACTGGTAATAGTGGAATCAATTATGGTTGGTACCTAGTCCATAGTTGGACCTAGAAGAGCACCAGCCAGTCCAACACTGTATATAGTTATATAGGTATTCTACTTCCTTTGGTGAGACTCCATGTTTGCTTTGAACACTGACGGTGAATAAAAAGGAAAAAGCTGTTGAATAGCATGCATTTTTGAACATTCTTGAGAACATTGTTGAGAGAAGTTCAGGCAGTGCAAACTTCGGTAAATGAAGCTGCCCTAACCACATGCCTAGTCTGCCTAATGGCAAAAACATCCCTGCTCTACAGATTTCAAAAGGAAGTTACTTCAAGGAAGAACACATAGACATGGATATAGGCAAACCAACAATTTAATCATTGCATACTGTAAATTCAGTCATTATTCAGTAAAGAACACATTTTATCAGACAAGTTAAAGCATCATTTGTTTTTCTCATTTTTCTGTTTTTGATCCATGATAATTAATGATCCAAAAAAAGGAGCACGCGTCATCTCGCTAAACTACAGGCACTTTGTTTTTGGTTCATTTTTTGTTTTGTTTTTGTTTAATTCACACAGCAGCAGCACAAAATTCATAACAGTAGAATGAGTAGATTATTAGACCAGTTGGTTCCCAGTGGTCCTGGGGGTCCCCGGCTAAATGATAGTTTGGAACCAAATGGACTCTTTGGGGACAGTAACTTGTACAAATGGACATAGCGTGTACAAATGGAACCAAATGGACCCTAACATGCCCATTTGGTTCCATTTGTTCACCCTCAAAGTTTAACTAACATTGATTTCACAATATAAATTGCCATTAAATGGTGGTCAGTAGCATAACGCAAGTGAAACCTGGAGGTTCCATGAAATATGATCCGGAATCATTGCTAGATCCATAAAAATCCTCTCTTATCGGGGGGCATTGCATTATGTCTTCAAATGGGGGTCTGGGGGGTTCTTGACATATAAACGTTTGGGAACCACTGATGTTTCATTGTGTCCATCACAACTCCCTAAACATCAGGTCATATGAAATGACCTGGGCCAGTGTTCCCAGAGAGCCCCCCCCCCCCCCCCACCCCCCCCCCCCCCCCCCCCCCCCCCCCCCCCCCAACTAAAAACAGTATTTTTTACTTAATATTGTTTGCATATACGAAAGCATCTTGTCATACCAGCACAATCTACTGTATCAAAATACAATACAAAGTACCGATGGCCAAAGGTTACATATACATTACAAGGATACTGTATGTATCCATACAAATACACATATTTCAATTATTTACTTTTAGAGCAGGGGCTTTCAACCTATTTTTGACGCACGGACCACCAATTTGACTAAGAAGAAACGTGGGGACCACCACCATTGTGACCAGGCTTGTCCCACATCACATCTTGTGGGACCGGTCCCACAAGATGTGCCTCAAATCAAGAATTGGATAAGAATCTGGGCCTACATGGCTTTTGTTCAAGCTGGTGTGGGATAAATGTTCATTGGTTGTATTAAATATTGTGATTTGATTCAGAATTATACCACTTTTAAATTGAACATGTTGGTCAATGTTGATTTTTTCCCCAACTGAAAAAATGCGTCAATAATGTTTCTCAGGAGTGTTGCACTGATTGAACGCGACAGGAGCATTTCTTCAGGCATGTCAAATCCAAATGACAACTCCAAAGTTATGGGGGGAATAAACAAGACAAAAAGACAATTTCAAACACACGTAACGTACACAATGCCCGGGGATGGACATTCCATTTTTGAGGCACCTATCCTTCGAAGAAAAAAAAAAATCTTGTCTCGGTTACACGATTAGTGTGCACAGTACACGAATATTCACCCCACTAAATTGACTATGATCTCACATACATCTCATGTATTCCAAACACACAGCCATGGATTGGTCCTATCCGCACATTGCACAGCGTGGCGACTCTGTCGGCGTGTGCACCCAACCCAACCAACACAGCACCTAAATTAAGACAAGCCCTGGGCCACTGCCCGTCTCCGTGCGGTGGTGGAGGCGCTACAATTCTCCTCGCGATCGTTCGTTCAAATCGATTCCCTCCCTGTCTGTGTAAATGCCTGTCGACTGTGTCCTTTTGGACGTGTGCACTTTCCAGAGTACCGAGTCGCAAATGCTTGTGGTTAGGTTTATATGCACGTCAAAAACCTCAGCGCTAATTTACTGTAACTATTCCCGAATGGAACATGAAAGACTCGCGCATACTCCGGTTTTATGGTCAAACGGTTATCACCCTCGCCTGTCGCCTTCATAACGAGTCGAAGCCATCGTACTGTCCTGGACTCATTCAGGAGCAGGGACCGCCTTTTGGTGTTTTAAGAAACTACACCTTGGCAGCCAGCTGTCGAAACTGGAATATGAATGCTTTAGGGGTCCATTTGGCTCCACTGTGTACGCTTGTCTTTACTCGGGCTAAAATCCCAGCCACGGTTCGCCACCTGCGGATCACCCCCTTTTTCCCTTTGGATTTTATTCTCTGTCAGACAAACCAGTCGAATCTGTATGTAGGCAGTGATATTGCAGTCTGAACTTCCAGACTAATATCTAGGCTAGTTTATCTGTGTCTTCCGAGTCCCGACCTCAGGTCACTCCAGACACCTTCATGTACTCTCTCGACACATTCCTTGAACCTAACCTCTTTGGCCCTTCCATATAAACCACCTCGCTGGGCCTTCCATTTGCACATTCTCCCAGCTAAAAGATGCGCTGAGGATTTACCGTATTTTACCCCTCCTGAAAGACATTTTGCAGTCATTGTCGTGCATATTTCGTGCCCCTGGATAGGTCCAATTGAGATGATACCATTCGCCAATGCAGTGCGCGATAAGAGAACGCAGAGACCTCAGAAAGATCACATAGGTCAACGAATGAACAAACAAACACATTCAGATTGTTTCAGTCATGTGAAATAGGCTTTCCAATGGAGCTGACCATTCCCGCCCCTTTCACGATTTCTGGGCTGCGTGTCTCAGAAATGATTCCCTCATTCATTTTTTCTCATAGACTTCGAAAATGTTTTATATAAAGACGATTACGTTGCGGACAAAGCGAACTTGGGTCGTGACAACACAGTGAACACACATTATTATCATACGATATCTAATTAGAAAGAAGACAAAAAATGACACAACACTTTTTTTCCGTTTTTTTTTTCTTATGAATTATTTGATTGTCTCAAAACGTTATGTGTGTTGTTATGATTGATCACAGCCCGAGTCGGCTTAGTCTGCAGCGTAATCTAAACATTTAGTGTAGTCGAGGAGAATCAATGGGGAATTCATTTCTGGGCCACGGGCGACGTCATGAAAGGGGTGGGACTGCTCAGCTCTATTACTCGACCATTAGGCCTAAATGGTAGAATAAAAAGGACATTTTATCTGTACTCTAGAAAACAGAGTTAAAAAGACCACCCTGAGAAAAGGTGTTTAAAGCATCATGTGTCGATTCTCCTGTCACCATTAATGTTTACATTACTACGCTGTAGTCTCTGTTCAGTCTCCATCTCTCCAAAAAGAAAATATTAAATCACCACATTTGAGAATTAACTGCTGACATTAGGCAAGGTCATTCATTCTTTATGATTTCATTTTTTTTTAACTCATGTTTCGGGTTTGGCCGAGGCTGAGCCATTGGAGACAATGATTCAAAGATTCAAAAAGAAAGTTTTGTCCCAGAGAAAAGCATTTTCAATTACGTTCTTAATTTCAACTTCACACTTTTGTACATTTCTTTTTACTATTATTGCAGAATTGACAAGCGAAATAAAATAAAATAAATAAAATGGAGTACTTTTCCCACCGCTGATAGTTGGTTGCTGTTGCCGTCTCCCTTTTCAGGCAATGCAAAAGAAAAGAAAAAAAAAAAAAACATTTTGCCTGTGCGGTGGGGGAAAACCAAACCAAAACTAAACCAACAAACAAAAAAAAGACAACATGGTAAAACTCAGCCGACACTGAAATAGCAGCTGCTCAGCACAGTGTAGGGACCACTGATTTAAACCAGTGGTCCTTGAGAGGGTTCCAGGTGGTCCCCAGACTAAATGATGGAAAGTTGGTTAACCAGATGTAACTCTTTGAGAGCGAAAAACCAAATGGACCCTTGTGGGTTCACACTATAACCACTAGGACTGGCTGCTTCAACATAGGAGAGGCTCTCTGGGGATGTGGTTATAATAGAGAATTCCGTGGGGGGCTAAAAATGTCCTCAAATGGTGGTCCTCCGTGGCTGAAATGCTGAATAAATAGTGGGGGCCTGGTACGAAAAAGGTTGAAAACCACTGACGCAGAGACATCTAGTAGAAGAGTTGCGACATTGAGGGGTCAGAAAACAGCCTGGTCACGTTTGGTTCGTGTACTCGTGCGAGCCCGTAGACTCCAATGCATTTAGTCACTTCCGGGTTGAAAACCTACTGCTTTTCCAACAAGGCAGCGGGGGTGGGGACTGACGAGGGGCCGGGCCGCTGGCGGCCCCGCCAGTAGCGCTCGTAGCTGTCCTGGAACATGGGGCGGCAGGGCAGGCGGGCGCCCAGCCGCGAGCAGATGAGGAAGGAGCCGCCCATCTTGCGGTGCAGCGAGTACGTCTCCTCCGGCGGCGGCGTCAGACGCTGCTTGAGCATGACGGGGATGAGCTGGTGGATGCGCTCGGTGGTGGACTGGGCGCCGAAGTCGAACGGCTCTGATGAGTCGAAAGCCTCGCCCAGGATCATCACGGCGTCCACATGGGCGTTAAGCATCGTCTGGTTTAGCAGAGAGAGAGAGAGAGAGAGAGAGAGAGGAGAGAGAGAAGAGAGAGAGAGAGAGAGAGAGAGAGAGAGATGTGGGGTTTATTAGGACTGTAGTAGATAATAATAATAATTAAAAAAAAAAAACGCTTTAAAAATTGTAAACGAATATGTATTTAGGACCTGTTTGAATGCCCCCTTCCATAGCTAAAATCCCTATAACTAAAGAAAGCAAGCAATGTAAAGCAATTAACACCTGTCTTCCACCTTTATTTGCGGACAGTGGACAGACAGACCAACAGACAGACCGCCAGACAGACAGACCTTGGTCTCATATCCGGTGAGGAACTTCAGCTCGATGGATTTCTTCAGAACACCATCTCTGTCGCCCCTTGCTGCTGAGCCAATGACCTGCAAGCCACAAGGCCATGAGTATTAATCACACACACACACACACACACACACACACACACCACACACACACACACACACACACACACACACACACACACACACCACACACACACACACACACACACACACACACACACACACACACACACACACAACACACACACACACACACACACACACACACACACACACAGTACTACAGTAGAAACACTAGTACTGCTACTAACTAACTACAGTTGTGTCATCACTAAACAGCATTTCATCATTCAATACAGAAAACTCTCTCTATGAGTCAGTCTATTAGCTTCATGCATGCTTTGTGCCTGTTGCAACTTCAACAACAACTAATGTTATGCTGACTGACAAACTCACCTCGATGTAGAGGTCTGTGAAGCTCTGGTCAAAGCTCCTGCTGGCACCAAAGTCCAACAGCGCCACCTAGAGGAGGAGGAGAAAGCAATAGACATTAACACTTTTTTTCCACAATAAAAGTCTTGAGTGCCATGCAGATGAGACAGACGGACGGTCGGATGGACGGACTCACCCTGTGTGTCTGCGGGTCGTAGAAGAAGTTGGACCAGTTGGGGTCCGTCTGCATGAACCTGAACTCAAACAGCTCCCTGAGACACAAGACCAGGATGTTGTGACAGATCTGAGGGGGGGAGAGAGAAAGAGAGAATAAAGCTTTTGAGAACTACAAGTACTAGGGATGTTCCAATACCTTATCGGTATTGGCCCCTTTTTGATCATATCGGTATCGGGAAATACTGTATGGGTATCGGAAAAGTATCAGTATCAGTGCTCATTTGTCATCATCGGGTCATATTGGTAAATATGCCAGTCTAACTACAGATCCGACACAGGGTTAAGGGGTTGACACTATGGTAGTTAAATAAAATGTTGGACCATGTGGAGTTCGCTTTGGAGTTGCCCAAGTGCACATTTCAGTAATAGGAGTCTGCTATTCCCGGTTGGTGGACTTCAAATGAGATATATATTTTTTATATTATTATATACAGTATATTCTTCTCTGGCATCGGTATTTGGTATCGGTATTGGCCAACACAGAAATTGTGGTATTGGGATCAGAAATGAAAAAAAAAAAGTGGCATTGGGACATACCTAGTACTAGCAGACACATAATGTTGCAGAACGGCTATGTTAAAAAAAATATTATTTTGAGTAAAACTAAACTAGACAAACCCTAAAACATTATAGGTTTAAACAACTAAATTTGCTATCAAAATCAAACTGTTATTCGTCAGATCCCAGTGGAGAGGCTGTTGATCGAACACCGCAAGTAAAAATAATGTTCAATTTATGTATTTATTTATTTATTTTACCTCGTTCCTGACTTCCTGGGACAGGTCCTGGGCCTTCTCCAGGGGGAACCCAGGGACCAGCACGGTGGTCAGGACATGTCTGCTGCTCAGAGAGTCGATCACCTCCGGAACGTAGAAGAACGGGTGGTCCTTCAGCAGCTCCCTGGAACGCACAATATGATGTGTATACTGTATATACCCTGGGTTATGTTATACTCCAACACAATGTACCCTGGGTTATATAAAGCGCCGCAGACCCACCCTGAACAAGAGAACAGATTTTCCCAAGTCGTTCTTTTCCCCGTAGAAGTGTCAAAAAGTGTTTATTTAAAGGTAATTGAGTAATGAGTAAATGAGTAATTGAACTTTTTAGCCAAAAATCTAAATAGATATTTTTTGCTTTTTTTCTCCTCTACGTTGCTTCTGCTTTGATGCTGCAGCTGTTTCACTGCAGGCAGACACTTGCTTCATCCTACAGGTGGTCTATAACTTTGTTGTCGTCAGCAAATCATGAAAGCATTACTTTCGTCAGGCTCAGGAAAGGCGGAGCTAATTTGGCAGCGTTTCAGCCAATCACAGCACAGCAGTCTCCAGCAGTTTCATAATAAGCCAATAGAGTGGAGGTGAGGCGGAGTTAGATTCTGTTTTTAAACAAATCTGTTTACAAACACAGTGTTTGTACACACTAGAATTGCCTATATTACCTTTAATATACTTTAGAGTTGATGGGTGAAAATAATAAAAAGTTCCCCCATGATTTGCTTTGCAACATTGATGATTTTTTCCAAAAAGCAACTCTAAGGTACATTAATACTTGTATAATGTCGAAAAAAGGTCGTATTCCCCTTTAAAGACCTTTAAATTCGGATGAAGCCAATTCATGACAATAATCAATAATGTTTTGGGGCCGAACAAACACCTAGAAACGAGGTTCTAAGTAGAGCATGAAACCACAAATGGGTCAGAAATGTATAGCGGGGGTCACCGTCAGCAGGCTTCTTTCCAAAGAGAATGAGGCACATAATATACAATGAGATGGAAGATGAATAACAGACAAATGGACTGTTTTTCACACAGCACTGTCTATCTTTAGCAAGCCGGCCATTAAACGCTCTGGCCGCGGTTCAAAGCACCGGACATCTGACCACAGGCAGAAACAAGCAAGGAGAAAGCTACAGTAAGTCTCTATTATAGCCTACAGGGAACACGTGTGTGTGAGATAGGTGATACTGTGTGTGTCTTTAGCAGCCAAATGGGTGAAAATATGTCAAAAGGATTCATATGACCAACTGCCCATGGGGTGGCGCTGTTGGACATAGTAAGAAACCAAATAAGCACAAAAACTACAGTATGTATCCCTACCAGGCCAGTCAATGTAAGATTTGAGCCAAAAGAAATAGTAGTGATCATTCAAGGTTTATTTAAATGGTTGCTAGGAACATATTACTTTAATATTACTTTCACACAGAACATATAAATATTTGAATAATAAAGACACACACTGTTTTTGATGGTTGTCTATGGGCAATAACATATTAATCTGGGGTTCCTTGACGTGACAAAATGTGGGAAAACACTGGTTCAAGTTTTAGAAAGTAAGCTTAAATAAACAACTACTGTACACTTTAGAAACAAGCCCAAAAACATCAACCAGCAACTACCAATAATTTATTTGTGGTAGTTGGTAGTGATTTTCTACATGAAAAACAAGTCGATGGTTGCTTATAATAAGTATACATGACCAGGGGAGGATTACCCAAGGGGCATGTTGGAGCCCAGGCCCAGGGGCTTCTGAGCTAGGGGCCCCGCCAAAAAAGGGGTAACAGTGAATAAGTAGGGCACAGGGTCCTTGTCACTGTCATTAACAATGGGCTTATGCATTTTGCGTCAATAAAAAAACCTAAGTACTAAACCAACATGATATGGTAAATTATTGCAAGTGTTTAAACAGCTTGCATTTATTTGGGTTAGTTATTTTGTTTGTTTATTATTTTAAGCAATCCCTTGCTGAAATGCAGGTGAATATCACTGGCCTGTATAATTGATATGCATGTGTGCAGACACAGAAAAACGCTCTGGTGTACAGGGGTGCCCTTTGCCTGGCAGTGGCCCATAATTTCTACTGTAGATCCGTCTATGGACAGCGGCAGTTTTAGAAAGCAGGCGCCACCGCCGAGGTTGGAAGGAGGAGAGACTCACCTGAACTTCTTGGCGCACTCGGCCTCTCGGATGTAATCACACTCCAACTCCAGCTCTCTCCTCATCACCTCGATCATATGGTCGGGAAAGAGCCCTGAACACAAGGGGGGTAAACGATTAAACACGGTCTCACTCAAAGAAAGATGTTGTATGTTTAGGGGAGTCAAGGTGTGCCCCTGTTGAGTCATTGATAGCGACAAACCAAAATGTACCCTTATGGGTCTGTGGCAAGTTTAAGTTCCATTTGAACACGGCCGGTATTGAAATTAAAGGGCCTACAAGTGAGTGAAGGAGAAAGAAGAGGCAATGTAATAGGGCTACATCTATATGCCTTAACACACTGTATGCTGTTGCCTTGTTTTTTCTCGTGTTTATAAAAAAAAATGTGTTTAATTACTATCATTGGTAACAGCTGTGAAATTGAGATATTCTGGCTGCGTTAGAGCCTGTTGCTCGCGAAAGAATGGAGAACTGAGAGGAACGACAAAAGTTTTAAGAGTACTGAATTAAAAAAAGAAACAAAGAGAAGAAAGTCCATTGTTTACCTTCGGGCAGAGCGTTGCTCATGCTCAGCACCGTCATCAGATTGTTGACGTCGCTGTTGATGCTCTGAGCCACGCCCGGGTACTGCAGGGCCACAGGGACAAACAGAGCGAGACAGGAGAGAGACAAAAAAGGCAAAGTGTCACCGTTAAGTTGTTTTTGCACGAGTACGTCGTTTGGTGTTTTAAGCATTGTAATGCCAGCATTTTTCAATGAAGAGTTCTTATTTTGATGAGGAGCTCTTTTGAAGCATTAATCCACGGTATCAAATTGCAGAGGATAGCGTGTGTCCCCATAAACACAATTCCAGGAAAATGATCTTTCAATCTAAGCAATAAACGCCTAATTATTCTGTGATTTATTCCAGCTAGGAACTTTTTACTGTTCACAATGTACAGAGGAACACAAGGAAAACAACACTTAACCGCCGGCGTATTCGATTAGACCTCAACATCCTCGTCATCGTCATCATCACAGGACAAAAACAGTGAGTGTCTGATTCTGTTACGCAAAGCGTGTGATCGATTTATGGTGTGTGGAAGGGAAACGACCAAACAAACAAACACCCACTGATCATGCGGCACTCTTCTGTTGCACGTGGACATATTTCTCTGCGTGTGTGTGTGTGTGTGTGTGAACAAGCCTGTGTTTGTGTGAGAAGGGCAGCATGCCATAAGACATCACTCATAGGCAACCTTTGTTTCTAAATTAGCTTCCACTAACACTCGCATGCCTGAAAAAAAGGTCCTGAAGTACCATTTGCTTAAATTCATATTTAAAATTCTTTTCAGATGACCAACCTCTCAGGCATCCTAGTTTTGGAAAACAGCGAGGCCTATATTAAAGGAGAGATTCATCTCAGAACCCAGAAGGCTTTCATACATTTATTTGCAGACCACCAAAATGTGGTCCAGTTGTTAAATTTGCTCTAATGTTTTGCTATCTATTCTCTCTCTGGTTCAGCATTGATTCAGCCTTCTCAAGGGGTGGGGGCCAAACAAAGGATGAACCAAAAGTGGAAGTTAAAATGTGAATGTCATTACTTAGCAGTATTAGCATTAGTTAGCATTACTTAGCTTTATTGGCATTACTTTAGCTATTGAAAAATATCGGACCTACAAGCTCATAGCGTGCGATATTTTTGAAAATGGCGAAAATGTGGCGCAAATATTTGAATTATTTTTCAGTTCAAAATGGGTTAACAGCACACACACACACACACACACACACACACACACACACACACACACACCAACCTGTATTTTCATGGCGACCTCGCGGCCGTCCTTCAATCTGGCCAGGTGCACCTGTCCGATGGACGCGGCGGCGAACGGACGCTCCTCAAACGACTCCAGCTGGTCCATCCAGTTGGGACCCAGGTCATTGTTGATCGCTTTCTGCGCGCGCGCGCACACACACACACACACACACACACACACACGCACACGCACACACGCACACGCACACACGCATTTTAATAAATTCCAGGTATAGTAAGTGATTTCACCTAATTCAAATATTGTTATTTCCCCCCCCCACACACACACACACACACACACACACACACACACACGCACACACACGCACACACGCATTTTAATAAATTCCAGGTATAGTAAGTGATTTCACCTAATTCAAATATTGTTATTTTTTTCCTCTTTTTTGGCTATTCCTTACTACTATAAGGAATTCCTCCCTGTCCCAAGTTGAGCCCCTGGGGTCAAAAACCCCTAGTTTCAGTTTGGTCTTTGGGATAAAAGCCTTTCGTCCAATCAGGATGGGAGGGCGGGGCCTTCCTACAATCAGGATTGAGTGTTGTGGGCCTTGGTCGATGTGCTGTTGTGTTCTTGAACTTCCCCTCAACTGTAGAGTGTGTGCATGTTCATATCTTGCTACCGGGGGGGGCAGAAGGGTTTTACAAATCATCCAAATCACTCATTATACCTTTAATCCATCTTTTAATCTAGACATATCGTTTGCCAATCGCAGTTTGGTCTCATTTCAATTGGGACAAAATGTGACAAAACAACCCTGCACCCATTCTATCCTATGCATTCGAAAGGGATCCTCTCATATTCTACCCCTCAATGTGCAGCTATCTTGTAACAAGAGACAGCAGCACATGCGGGAGTCGTGACCCAGATGTTTTGAGATCTGGTGCTTCAAAATAAAGGATTCCAAACGTGAAAGCCCCCCCCCCCCTCCCTACATGCTATGTATATACTGTATATATATATATATATATATATATATATATATATATATATATATATATATATATATATATATATATATATATATATATATATATATATATATATATATATATATATATGTTCAGCAGACCTGGGTGGGTAAAAAAGCAATTCTCTTCAATCCCGCTTTCCAGCACTGCATGGAAAGGAGATTCCTTTCACCACATTTAAACTCCTATATGTCATTTTATGATCAGAATAATAATTACATACTTTTTTTCTCTTTTTTTTTTTTTACTGTTTTTATGTTTTTCCATTAGATCATCTCCACAAAAAATGACGCCTCTAGGGGCTACAGGAGGCCTCCGAAGAAATCCCTATACGGAAAGCTTTGTCATTGGCTAACAAGTAGTCCCGGCAGGAATATTTGTTAGCCAATCAGGAAAAGCCTTGTTGAGCTGACCGATAGAGTCACGTGTGGAGGTGGTGGAGGACTATGATTTTTAAAGGGCCACTGCAGCTCCTATGATTGTCATAGATACTAGATATTTTCGGGAAGTGATCTAATAATGGAATGGTCTAAGATAAAGAAGAAAAAGAAGGAAATGCCATTAAAAATGTGAGATTTATTGCTTATAGATAACTTTAAATGCTGCATTCGTGGTCTGGAGAGGGCAGTTATTGTACAGACTGGTTGATGTATGTGTGTGCGTGTGTCCCTGGTAGAAGGGGAACGGAAATGAAAGGGGTATGCGCACCATCATCTGTTTGATGGGCATGAAGTCGGCGCTCTGACGGACGCGCTCGAAGATCTTGGCCAGCTGCGGGTTGATGAAGGCGTCGTCTGGAAACACAACAAAACAAAAAAAAACTCTGTAAAGCACCGTCAGGAACAGTGGGCATGGAGGGACCTCCGTGGGTGACGCTGCTTGGCATACCACAGATAGCTTCCCAACACAATGGACCGACGACAAGCCAATGTTTCGTGAGGCACTGCAGTGCAGTCGATAACAATACCCTTCAAACTACCACCACTACTGAAAACTGAGTATTTCTGACTGTGATCACGGCACCTGTGTTTGTGGAGAACGATTCAGAAATGGGATGAAAACAGGTTCATTTCTATTGGGTTTTATACACGATAGTGGATATGTCATTGCATGGTTTTCGTTTACAGAAAGTCATTAAAAATCGTTTTTTTTTGCTATAAAAATACACAAAAGTGAGGAAAATTCACATTTGTTTTGGGATTGGCATGGTCGGTTATGGCCATATAACGGCCACGGATGTGGCCTAAAAGTGTGAAAAACGTATTTTTCTATTCACCGGACCTTTAACTCAATTGCCAAGCTTATTATGACAAGTAATAATGTGTGGTTTTAGATATTTTAGATGTTAGCAGTGAGCCTAGTGTCTCTGGCGTCATGGACACTACTTCCTAGACGACAATTCCCATAGTTCTTTGGTGTGCTAGACCTCCTTGTGGCTAAGGTGAGGGGCTGTCTTACTGAGACAACATGTAGTCCAGGAAAGAGTGTCGAAGGCATCATAGACACACACGCACACGCACACACACACAGCATACTGCATATATAGTAAATTATAATTATGTTGATTATTTGTTTGTTTGTTTGTTTGTTGACCGTGGGAACCTTGACTTTACTAATCCCGGGTCAAGAAAAGGGTATCTATAGCATGGTGTCAAAAGGTCAAAAGACCACCGGCCCAGAGGTGGAAAAACAGCACTAAACCAAACCATAACCTGACGACATGTTTACAGGCCACAGCTCCATCCACTATGGACTGTATGTGTGACATAACATGGTAACTTAATGACTCCTGAGGCAGCTGTCAGGGGGGAATGATTGACACCGGGGGTGCTGTGGGGTGCGCTGCAGAGTCGTAAACAAGTTGCACGTGTGCAACGAACTGCACTGAGTGCCCAAAGTAAACCGACGTTAGGACTGCAACCAACGATTATTTTTACAAGAGTCATCATCCGATTATTTAAATTATTAATTGATTAATCGGATTGAGACACTTGTTTAACCCAATAAGGGCCAGTGTTGTTTTTTGGCAACATTAACCCCTTCATTAATTAAAAATTGTCATCATTATTTTTGTTTTTTCACATAATTACATGTACAATACTTGTACAAATTACAAGTATTTATTAAGTAATTAAGTAGTCCATTGCAATTGGTCATGATTTTTGCATAGAAATACCCCCCACAGAGGCTGCAATTACCTGGGCCTTCTAGGGTTTAACTAACACCTTAAAATATATATTTTAGACATTTTCTGACTAATCAACTACATTTGATTAGGCTGTTATTCAAACAAACACGTTTTCAAGTCAATTAAAGTAACTCATTCTGGCTTATTCTGACTGCATACATTTGACTAAAGAACAGTTGCACATGTTTCAGTCTCAAAGGAACAGTACTCTTCTAATTATTCAAGGATTCAAGAAGTGACCCAATACAGCACTACATATTCATTGTTATGTGTCATATTTATGGTTAGGGTTAGAGATGGGTCACTCCTCTTTAGTTTAGTTACACATACTGCTGGAAGAAAAAACAAAAAAACAAAAAAAAACATGGTTAAGTGGGAAACACCCATGATAACTCCAGTGAGTAGTTGCCAATCCGATTAGTCAATCATTACTAAATTAGTTGAAAACAAATTAAATTAACGATCACGATTCATTGATTGATGTTTGCAGCACTAATCAAAATGATTCACTTGATTGAGAAGTAGTACAGACAAAAAAACATCTATAACCCTACCCATTTATTGTTAGTGTTTCAGCGTCATCATACGACGTCAGCACATGTCAACATTCATTCTCCTGATAGGCCAATGAATGGACTCAGTCAGGTGTGTTGTGAGAGCTTGTAGATACTTAGATACTTCCACAAACATTAATGTTATTTTTTTTTTGTTTAGATATGCGACATGCGTTGTTATAGTGTATAAATCTGAGCAGTCCCACCCCTTTTGTGACGTCGCCCAGGGCCCAGAAATAATTTCCCTATTCGATTTCCTCATAGGCCAAGCCATCCCGGGTCGTGACAAATCATGACAACAAACAATATTTTAAATAAAGCATTCAAAATGTTATCTCTAAAGGAAAATTTCATGTCATTCAGGAATATAATTGTATTTTATTTGTATATTAAAGGATTGTTACATTAATAAGTTGTAATACATTACAGATGCAATCACTTTGTGAACAATAAGTAGAGGGGTGTGGCGCATATCTCACCGTTTTAATGATTTTTCTTTCAGACGTCTTTTGTCCCCCCCCCCGCCCCCGAGAGTGTACATTGAACCATTTGTACGAGACAAATGTCTCAAGACAAATCTTGAAAATAGGTGGGAATCCCCTTTAGGTTAGGGGTTAGAATGCTTCAAACAAAATGGGTTAGATGCAAAAGTTTTGTGTGTTCCTGTGTGCCTCACCCTGTATGCTGAGCATCTGTCCCAGTTTGAGCGCGGCTCCTCTGACCTTACACAGCGTGCGGACGATGCGCTCTGCGTTGGCCTGCGACATGAAGGCACTGTCCAGGATTGACTTCTTACCGGCGGCCTCACCTGAGAACACACGCACGCACGCACGCACACACCGACAACGTGTTAGCTTTAGCTCCTACCGTCTTTACAAAACAGTCGGGTGACAGCAACCGGCGCGAGAGAAGGGTGGAACAAATGTCAGAAAATAGGCGTTTTGCGGCATCAGGGCTGGATGCTCAGGAGTGGATACTTTGGAGATACAGCAAGCAGAAAATATTGCTTTTAACAGAAGTAAACAGAGTGGGATTTACAAATCAAAACGGACACAGGAGACCAGGAGGGTGACAAATTAAAAGTGACTCAGCCATGGGATAAATATAACAGGCCGCCACGTACAAATACATATGCAAATAGTGGTGTGAGGGACCTACATAGATTAGCTATAGCTTATGTAACTGGGAAAACCACTGTGGTAATTTATGCCTTGTATATACCTTGTTTGGATCAATTCTTGGGTACAGTACTACCAGTGGTGTCGTGCTGGTACCATGCTGTGTCATATTTTGATGTGCACGCGCAGGGGAGGAACGGAACGGTGCATGCGTGCGCGCACGAGAACGCGCTCCTGCCGCGCAGAGCAGGAAAAATTGTGAATTCCGGCTTTCGCCTTGGCTAGCCTAGTCGAAAAACAGGTTTCAAACATGACTCGAGTATCCAAATCTAATCATGAGCTAAAAAAACAGCCTTTTCAGGATGTTGACTAAAATTAGACTAAAACTATCAAGAATAGCTAAAATGTGAATAAAACGAATAAGCGCTGCGTCCAAAAGTCTAAGACGGAAACAGCACTGTGTGTATGTGTGTGTCTACGTGTGCATGCGCTTACCTGTCGACTCCGTGGTCCTGCTGATGCTGTTCTTGGCTACTTCCGCCAACGCTCCGAAACCCAAGCCCACAGCAAGACCTGTAAGACCGACACACGGATACGTTAGGGCATTTCTACAAAATACTTTTACGTTACTTTATGGCTTAAGTTGTCGTACGACTTATTAAGGTGCTTAAACCATTCTGATCTGCCACTAAATTCTACAAAATGCTCCAAAAATAGCAGACCTACAACCGACCGTAACAAAGGCAACGTCCCGTGTGCCCATGGACGGATCTAGGCATGGGCAAATGCCCAGTCTGCCCCACCAAACCTGATGGCATGCAAAACAACCCAAGATATTTTAAATTAAAGTGCCTATATTTAAAATGATTTGAAACACTACTACTGCTAACTAACTAACTACAGTTGTGGTACCACTAAACAAAAACCATTTCATCATTGAAAACAGAAAACTCTCAGACCTTTTGCTTTATTTACCGATGGACGTCACTCGGTTTGACCGAATATTTGTTTGCTGGCCTGTGTTCTGCATGGCCACCTCCCCTCCATCAAACACAAACGTTTGGCCAAACCGACTCCCATGGGAGTCAGGTGGCCATCGAACGCAGACAGCACACAGAACATTTGTTCTTCACGTGTGTACGAGGCCACAAGGACGTCTGTGTCAGATTTACAAGCTTTGAACGTGAAGATTTGAACCTTTTAGATCAGGCATGTAGTTTGCTGTTCTCTCTCTCTCTGTCTCTGGACTGTGTTAAAAGGTGTGTGTGCGCCACGGAGCTTAAGTGCTCAAAAAGTAAAGCAAATGTTATCGTAGTGCCCTGCGTAGGTATGCTGGGGAGTGTGTCGTGTCGATGCACGCAGACGGGGTACTGTGTGTGTGTGTGTGTGTGTGTGTGTGCGTGTGTGTGCACAGTGCACATGTGTAAAAGGGCCGTGGGTGAGCGAGAAAGAGAGAGAGGAAATACATAGTGACGGAGAGATGGTGTGCATTTGCTTGTGTGTGTGTGTGCGTGTGTGTGTGTGTGTGTCTGTGTGTGTGTGTGTGTGTGTGTGTGTGTGTGTGTGTGTGTGTGTGTGTCTGCGTGCGTGCGGGTGTGTGTGTTACATAATGGTACAGTACATTACGCAACTGTAACTCACTCTGCGTCTGAAGTGTCGACAACAAGTCGTTTTAGTAAGTACAGTACATACGCATGAGTTCATTACTTTTTTGCACGCGTGTGCACAGACTTTGTGCAAACAACAACTTCTTCGAACCCAAGGACGTTAAGATGACTTGTAAACAATGTAAACAAGGTTGTGTACCTGTGCCAAGGACGATAAGACAAAACTGGTTTACTCCATTGATTAATCAGCTTCAATCCCGGTAGTTGCTAACCGAATTAGCATCTTCAGCTAACATTGAGAACGTTCTCTCGTAAAAATAATGTCCAAAATAAGGGGGATTTTTTTTTGTTTTGTTTCGAGATCAATCAATTAACGCATATAAAAGGCACACGTTACAGACAACACAAACATTGAGATGTCGGCCACGTGGCCACGACCGTGATGCGATTATTTCCAGGTAATAGCCAAACCTTCGTAGGCGTGAGGCCTCATACACACATGTAGAACAGACGTTCCGTGCTCCGCCTGTGTTTAACCCTTTCTGAATTGGAAAATGATTCAGTGTGGAAAATGATGATGTGTGCCACATTTTCACCATTTTTCAAAAATGTCATATCTAGAAGCTCAAAGCGTGCCACTGAGTGGCACGCTTTGAGCTGCAGTAATCATCCAGCTCAGTGGCCTTGTTGTTAGAGTGTCTGCCCTTTGACTGAGGGGTCGGGGTTCGATTGCCGGCCAGGTCATACCAAAGACTCTAAAAATGGGACCCAATGCCTCCCTGCTTGACACTCAGCATCAAGGGTTGGACTGGGGGGGGGGGGGAGTCTCTGCAACATACTAGCGTCATGTCCAGGGGGTGTATCACACTACACAAACAGGAGATAGGCTCCTGAACCTACAGTATATGGTTCTCAAAGGCTCAGCTGGACCTCATGGCATCATGGCAACCAGGCGCGTTATTTCTGTGGGGGCTCAGGGGCCCGAGCCCCCATGAGAATGGAAGACTTAAGGGGCTCTGGGGCTCGGGTAGCCCTACTGTGTACAGGCACATGCGGGGCTGGTGTTGTTGTTTCTTTTTTCAGCCCCCATGAGCACGGACACAGGATAACGCCCCTGATGGCAAGGCTACTTATTTACTTACTTACTTAATCCTGGACTTGGAACGGCGGCTAAATAGATTGACAAATTTGTCCCCAAGTAAAAAGAAAAATGGATTAAAATGTTAGACTATAGTGGACAAGAGCTCCAGTGTTATAATCAAAGATTATACTGTAGATCGCTCGCCCAAATGTGCCGATATCAAAACATTTGTTGTGACATCTATGGCTGTTTTTACCACAAACAGTGTTTTTTTTTTTTTTTTTTTTTTTTTTTTCGTGTAAAACTAATGGACTCAGAATTACGAAAACCTCCTAGTTGGACATGCTACTTAAAGTTACAGCTTCTTGAAGGGACATTTCACCACTTGTGCAAAAAATAAATAAATAAATATGTTTTTTAGATATTTTAGATGTTAGCAGTGAGCCCAGTGTCTTTGACATCATGGACACTAGTTCCTGGAATTAGGGGTGGGACTCGATTAAAGAATTTGATCTAATTAATTTGAAGCATTGTAATTAATTAATCTCAATTAATTGCATACTAATATTTCACCAGAGAAGCATTTTTTTTGGTCAAATAAAACAGATTGGTAGCATGGGAGTGAGTTTTTCTTAATCAGAACTGTGTCCACAGTGTAACGTGTTATGTTGAGGGTGAGGGTTAGAGATAGTGTTAGTGATTTTCAATGGGAGTACAGAACATTGGGGTTCGGCTAAAAGGCAGCCCGTATTGGTTACCCTGATTGGCTTCTCCTATTGCGTGCAAAATCTATGTGTGATTAAAATGAGTTATTATTTCAATCACGTTATTGTTGCTGTCATTAATTAACCTCAATTAATCAGTTAAGGTCTCGGTAAGACCACCCCTCCCTCCCTCCTGCTATCCACGAGGATCAGCGCAACAAAGCGTTATGGGAATTGTAGAGCAAAGAAGTAAAACCACATTATTACATAGAAAAAAAAACACCAGGAAGGTGTTCCAAAACCTTATAAATGTCACATGTTATTGCAAAAATGGTTCCGTAGTTCAAATATAGAATAAAGAACAGGGGTGTTGGACATGCAGAGGGTTGAAAACCGCTGCTCTGTTTTATTTGTTTGTTTGTTCTTTTTGTACTGTTTTCATCATGCCGCAAAGTATGTATCTCTTTGAGGGCAGTTTTTAATGCCGGCATACCTGAAGAATAAAGTAAACAGGAAATGTGGATTTTTTATGAGACCGCTGTACTTCACTCCACCACCACTACTAGCCAATAATAGACCACCTCGGTGCAGAAAAACAAAAAACAAAGCGAACAAACACAACTAACCTTAGTCCCACATTTCACATTATGTTTCAGGCCCAGACCCAGCAGATGGAAACGTCTGCTCTTTTGTTTGTTTGTCTTTTTTTTTTTATTGCTTGCTCAATATGATTTCGTCTCTGCCGATTGGAAGGAAACCACGTGATTATGTCACAAAAAAGGATGTTTTCAGGATGACTGTTCAAGTGTTACATGTGGTCAGCCCAGAAAATTGCAGATATGCGAACCATCAATCAGACCTTGCCGGCAGACAGCAGGACAGACAGACAGACAGACAGACAGACAGACAGACAGACAGACAGACAGACAGACAGACAGGCAGACAGACAGACAGACAGACAGACAGACAGACGGACAGACGGACAGTACGGACAGCTTACTCGCAAAGTTGACCACTCTTCCGATTCTGGTGACGGGCACTTTCCTCTCCCTGGCACGTTCGCTTAACTGGAGAAGGAAGAAAAGGACAAATCGAAAAGGTTACGTATACGACTACGGATCAGTGGATCCCACCGGAGGGGCGGTGCTTTACGCTATTAGCATAATTAGCATTACTTAGGATTATTAGCATTATTAACTCACCCTGTGCCAGCCCTTTTTCATATTTTTTGAGGTAGCCAGTGCCAGCGATTTTTATCTAAAAGTCATATTTCATATTTCGGTCCATGTTTCCCGACGGACAAGTTAGTTGGTGACACACTGACTTCCGGTTGGTCCGTCCCTTATTATGGTCCGTCAATGGAATATGCGGTCGCTGCACGCTGCTGTTATCATGGGGATCGTATCAAACCAACGACGGTAAGCGACATAAAGAGACGTAGCTCAACGTAAGAGGCATCAGTCGTAACTATATTTCATAATGATAACGGGAGACGTAGATCTATTTCAATGGCAAATTAGGAGTTAACAATATGCCTACTTAGCATTATTAGCATTACTTTGCATTACATAGCATCATTAACATTACTCTAGTTATTGAAAAATATCCGACCTACTGGCTCATATTGTGCCACGGAGTGGCGTGCTATGAGCTTGTAGGTCTGATATTTTTTGAAATGGTGAAAATGTGGCGCAAATCTTTGAATTATTATTCAGTTCGTAATGGATTAAAGCAGCGCCCTCTGGCAGTCAGGAGGGATGAAATAAAAACACACACACACACACACACACACACACACACACACACACACCACACACACACACACACACACACACACACACACACACACACACACACACACACACACACACACACACACACACACACACACACACACACACACACACAAATACGAGAATGCGAATCTAGCCGATAAAAGTGAGACAGAGAGTGTAGTCAGCGTACCATCTGTTTATGAGGTTTGCCGCTGTCCCTCTTGCCCTGCCGTGCTTTCTCCAGCTCAGCGGCAGTGATCCCGCCCACCACCGTGGTGCTGGGGTCCTGGTGGTAGGTCCTGACCGCCGAGAGCGGCTGTCCGAGGACGCGCCCGCTCAGGTCCACGTGGTGCCGGAAGACCGCCGGGTGGCAAAGGAGACGCCTCCTGGCGAGGGGAGGACGGAAACGCAACGGAAAGCAGAGTTACAGTTCAGCTGCTGTCAAACGGAAAAACAAAAAACTAACAAAAAGAGCAGCCAATGCCTGCTATTTTGGGGTGGAAATGTATAATACCTGTGGTCCTGGTGGAAGGATCTGATCTGTCCACTGAACTGTGAGCCGGGGTCCTGGTAGCCCTCGAACAACGACGACCGTGCCGTTCCGCTTCCTCCTCCTCCTCCTCCTCCTCCCACCGTGGTGTGGCCGCCGTATGACTCCTCCCCCTCGACGCCCGTCGCCGTGTCTTCAGCCGCCTGGAACTCGGACATCAGGTCCGGATCCACCGGGGGGAAGTCCGACTCGGAGAATCCCGACGACGCTTGCTGCTGACCCGCCAGCGCCTGGTAGGTGAACAACAAACACAACACGACCACATGAACCCACGGAGACCCGAGAGCCAGCGCTAAGAGCTTGTAGATCTGCTATACTTTTCAACAGAGAATTGATCTAGCCACCTAGAATTGACCTAGCCAATTGTAAATTGACCTAGACACTGAGTGGACGGTAACAGACATGAAGAGGTGGTGACCATAACTAACTCTGAGTGTACACATGGTTTAACACTCTCAAGAGTACTCTAACCCATAGAGCCATATTGTGAACCCATTTTTAGCCCTAGAAGGTGTTTTTTTTAGTGCAACTAAAAAAATATATAATAAAAAAGACACACATAAATCATGAAGAAAAAAACCCTAGTTTGACATATCACATGCTACATAAAGGACAAAGGAATTTAGATTGTTTTGCCTTATGTAGGTTGTTAATAGTTTGGTCACATATTATGCCAATTCTTAGCATCCGGCAGTTTCTACATACATTTGACATTCCTAAAATAAAACCTTAGTGGGTCTGAGGTCACATTCTGGCAAAGTTGACTACAGGTCTGTGCATTTTAATGTGCCATAGTGCCATAGTAGATGAGCAACGGACTCCTTTCAAATTTATAAATGAAAACATTCATCAGGAAATTGGGAAAATGGATGATTTTGCTGCCATAAAACGCATGTGTGAATGACACAGACCCCTAAGGACTTCTAATGTGGTTAAATGGCCGCGATTAAAAACTTTCCACACACACACCCACACCCACACACCCACACCCACACACACCCACACACACACACAGGCAAGCATGGCCCGAGCACACTTACCTGCACGGTCGTCATGAGTTGTTCAGCCATTGCACCGGCAGCGGGGAGTCCTATAGACAGGGAGGGTAGAACTCTTTATTAGCAAAAATACACTACTGTGATCCAATTAAAATGGATTAGTAAGCACTTCAAACACTCTTAAATGTCTATAATGCAGAGGCGACGCCTTATCCCCCCAAAAGCGTGTATCCTTTTTAAAGTTTTTATGCTTTATAGAAAGTAAAGTTCAGCATTCTTGGACCTGCTCTTTTTTCTGTGTACATTAATGACATGTACAAGTACATGTTTCGGTGATTTTTTTGCCTCCAGTTCAGGGAAGTGGCAGTGGCTAGAGGAAAATGGAGTCATTGTGTTGAGTGTAACTGTACCTGTCCTTGTACCGGTCTCCACCAGCGCCTGGCCCACCTTGGCCAGACCTCGCACCACCTGAACCATGTCTGCTGCCATGATAGACTAGAGAGAGAGAGACAGAGAGCGAGAGACAGAGACAGAGACAGAGAGAGAGAGAGAGAGAGAGAGACATCATTAAATCATGTTCAGTCAAATATCCTCAATCAAATCACATATGGTGGTGTAACCTGGTGCCCTTCCTTTCTCTGAGTGAGTGTCACCAAAGCATTTGGTCCATAGCCCTCCGGAGGGGGGTAGCACAAACTCAGTGTACCGTGAGCTTGCAGATCTGCTATTTTCGGCCTGCAACGCAAGTGTTGAATAAAGTTATTTTATACAGAATTCACAACACAGACTTTTAATCGACTAAAAACCTGTGATGCTCAGTTGACTGAAACTAGACATTAGTCATTAAATAACAACCAAAAAACTTACATACAGCACAAATACAGAGAAGTTTAGCACCTTTGTTACACCAAAATGGGTCCAAACATTCTCAATTATTACATGAGAAAGATTAGAGGCAAATGTTGTGCGATAGCTGAGGTACAAGCTTTTTCTTTCTTTCAAAAATAGCACAGGCTCTCTGTACCACGATATGAGCAGAATGTATATCAGCGATTCTTCTTCCTACTTCCTAAGCCAGGGGTTTTCAACCAGTAGTCCAGGGACCACTAGTTGCAGGTGGTCCCCAGCAAAATAATGTAAAGTTGGTTAACCAGATGCAACTCTTTGAGAGTGTAAAATGAAAAAAGAAAGAGAAAAAAACAAAACGAAACATTAGCATGGTGAAACAACAACTCCAAGGTATATCAATGACATACCAGTAGTAAAAATGTTGAAAACGGGTGGGAGTCCTATTTAAGTCTCCAATGAGCGACACCTTTGTACAACAAAAGGTATTTAACTAAAAGATTTTAAGCCAATTCTTGAGTACAGGCACTCTCTCGATAATGGACAAACAGATTTATAAAAGAAAAAAAAGAACAGCGTATAACTAACTGGATTCATTCTGATAAACATGTGTATCAAAAAGTAAACGCGTGTATCAAAAAGTAAATACGGCACGCCATTGCAGCACTCCAGGGCACCTCAACAATTCCATTCATTGTCCGAGGCTCTATAGTAAAAGTCCTTGCATTCCTTTCTTGATCACGATGTTGTCAAAGAAAGTCAAATGATGGGATCTATACTACTCCACTTCGGCAGGCTCTGGTACTACAGGATCATATACAGTAGTAGGTCCTGGCGGTGACGGAGACGGAGTGACAAGGTTAGTGCTAAAGAGACAAGGGGCTCCATTTTCGTTACCATCTATACCCCTTATCCCAAACCCCTTATCATTTTTTGTACTATTTTGAAAAACTTTTTGGAATAGTTCAACATGCCAATCTATTGACACATTGTGAGCTTGTAGACTGGCCATTTAAACTATTGAAAATAGTTTAAAAAGGCAAAAAAGTTAAGGGATCAGGTGTTTAGCGGTGACGAAAATCTAGGCCAAGGTGAAGGTCTCTTTAGCACTAGCGTCAAAACCTACCCAAATACCTTTCCCCCTTCCCATCTGCCTTGCTTCTTCCGTGCATGTGCGCACGCACGTCCCCGGGTATCACCTCGTGGGGGTGTTATTCACGCCCAAGAAGGGAGTGAGTCGAGCAAACTCACTTTTAGCTGTGACCACCGGAAACCTCCGGAAATAGTGATTTGCTGAAGCTGTTGTTGTGAGTGACACCTCTCCACCCACACCCACCCTGTGCTGTAACTGTAGTATTCCATTGGTTATTTTAAAAGCAAAGAAAAGATATCACGTTTTATTTTGGGGGTTATCTATGAGCTGTAAGGCACAACCTGTGATTTGGCGTTAAACTATCCAGACTTGATAACGATTTTAATGATAGAATTATAAGCTTTCTTCTACTGTGTGTGATCAGTTCTCACACTATTTCATGCCAAGAATACGACCCCCCCCCCCAAAAAAAAAAAAACACACACTCTCTCTCTCCTTACTGTAATATATATATATATATATATATATATATAGTAATGCATCGTGTGTGTTACGTATTGTGAGCTTGCAGCAGGTCCGACTATTTCCAGCACGTGCGAGAAGAGCCTGCTGTCGTGCTACGACAGAGTCTTAAATTAGGCGTCAGGTTCTTCTGTTGTCCTCCTGGGACTGACTGGGACAAACAGACTCGTTGCTTCAGTGACCTGCATTAAGGTGGATTAGAGGGCAAAGGATTTCAGAAATGCTGTTGCATGGGACTCTGTTTGCACATCAAACTTTCCTTGAATTAATTGAATTGATTATCAGTGTTTTTTCAACCAGTGGTCTGGGGAGCACCAGACCACTGGTTGAACCTCTTTGCCTACTGTGGTGTTATGAGGTCCCAGCATGAGGCAGCCATTGCATCGCTGCAGTCTAATGTATTGCACTGTATACTCTACTATCATACTGATCTCAGTATGATTTCATAGGGAGCCTCTCTCTTCTTTACGAGTGCCGGCTGGTGTGGGGAGGGGTTGTCCACGCTATGGTTGTTTTGAAGGATGTTTTTGCTGTCCTCGATCAATCGCTGATCTACAATCTTTGAAACGCAGTGTGAATTCAAGCTTGGGAACCAGTAACCGACAGTAACCCCTAACTGCCACCCGAGTGAAGAGAATTCATAATCTATTGTCACGGTGCAACACATTGCAGGGTTTCTGCAGTAGATTAGGCTCCACTGCATGTATTGAAAACTTCTACTTCTACGACTAAGTACAGTACTTTAGTCACTATGTTGCAGATTTAGATTATTGTCAGGCCTACATAATGTGCATTTAGACCATTTTGAAAATGAGAATCAAACAGGGAAAATCAATATACTGGTGTAAAAGTTAATAACAGAAATGAAAAATGTAATTTGAGCTTGAAGATCTGCGATTTTATTTAAAAAGGCAATAGAGGGAGACTTTTTAGCCCAAAATCAAAATAGATAGCAATATTGTTTTGCCTTTTTATGTTTTTTACGTTGCTTCTATTTTGATGCTGCAGCTGTTTCCCTGCAAAGACACTCGCTTCGTCCTGCAGACGGTCCAGAACTTTGTAAACAAATCATGAAAAAAAAAAAAAACATTTGTTGGGTTAAGGCAGGGCGGGGGGTGCTATTATGTAAGGGGGGGGGGGGGGGGGGGGGGGGTTGTTGGGGTGAGGTAGAATTTTAGCCAATCACAGCACAGCAGTCTCCAGCAGATTCATAATGAGCCAATAGAGTGGAGGTGAGATGGGAGTTAGATTCTGTCTTTACACTAATCTGTTTACAGACACAGTGTTTGTACAACCTAAAGATTGTGAAAATGTGGTCCAAATCGTTGGAACATTCTGTCACAGCGAAGTTAAAAAAAGAGTTCTCATGCCAAAATGGCATGAGTTGTTATTGGATGGGGAATTGGGGATCCATACATTGGTTGAAATCATTTCAGTTGCTAAACATGGAGGAGAGCAGCATTATGCCAGCTTCCTCCTTTGTTACATAACAACACATTGAGCAACTTCCCCGGACAGAGGTTTGCAGGTCCTTGGTGTCGCCGACACTCCGTGTGTGTGACTAAATAATAAAACACAAAATAATAAACACACAAAATAATAAACATAACACACTCTGTGAACCAGGACTCTCTCTCAACTAATAAACACAGTGGAGGGCTGTCATTTGGGACCCTGATAAAATAAGACACAAGATTTCTGTTTAGTGATTTTGGGCGGGAACATGAAGTGTTATTAGTATGATTTGCATTACTTAGCATTATTAACAATGCTTAGCGTTACTTAGCATTATTCTTCATATGCAGTATGGACTTGTTAAAAATGAGTTGAAAAATGAGAGATTTTGAAGGTCTGTTTCCAAAAACAGCACCAGTATTTAATGTGTAACGTCCATGATACAGTATTTACATTGGAACGAATGAGCCGAGTCTGAAAAATGTCCAACCCGTTTTTTGGGGGGCGGGGCTTACTGCACCGTCTATGGGCATTCTTTGCAATTTGCGTTGTCCTGGTCTCCCGGATCAAGTTAGAACCTTTTGTTTTGTTTTTGTTTTCTACAAGCTGGCATGATGCCCCCATTGCTCCCTATTCCTATTTTTTTTTTTTTTTTTACATTTCTCACGCTGTGACATCAAAACTAGTGTACACAGTAGGTAAACTTTCTAGAAACCAGACAGTCCGACTTTGAGAATGTCGGCCGGCCGGGCTAAAGAAAACAAAAAGACGAGACACGTGAGGTGTAGGTGAGGACAGCGGAGAGAAAAGAGAGAAAAGAGCTGACAACAGAGAGGAGAGGATACCAGACAACAAGAGAGTTTAAGAGAGAGAGAAGATGATAAAAGGTCTGTTTTGATGCCAAGAGCGTCCCGTTCCCAGGGCGAAGTACTGCAAATGACAGCAGTATCAGACTACAGGCTGTATGAATTGCACTGCATTCTCTTTACCAACGCTATTGGGTCAGCCATGACGGTGCCTACTATCAGTGTGGCCCCCAAGGGAGCACCCTGGGGGCCGGGGACGCTTTTGAGAATGTCAGCGGTAGTTGCGGAAGTTACTGTATTCACGGTCCCTGCAGCGAAACAGCCCTGTTCAGTCCTCACTAGTGCCTTGACTCTAACCTGTATTTTCAGAAAAAAATAAAAAATAATAATATTTAAACAAAACAGTTATAGAAGTGGGCAAAGTGCACATGATTCCATCTTTTAAACCTTTACTACAGCCAATAGTGGAGCACTGCACCACTATTGGCTGAAAAAATGGCCCATGTCAGTTTACATGTCAGTTTACATTCTACAGGTATAAATGTCTGCAGGTATAAATGTCTTTCAGAGATTCTCCTACCCTGAAAATTAAAAAATAAAAAAATATTTTTTTTTTCATTGCATGTGTGTAACAACAACAATAATTAGGTATGTTAACTAATTAATCACTGTTCAATGACGCAGCAGTAACAACAAAAAAAAGTTGACTCCTTTTCATCTGATCTTTTGCATTCCTCATTGATATCATCAATGACGTTTGCTAATTTGATTAGCCAATTATCTCCCCCTGAGGGGCGTGTCAGCAGAGCTTTAAGAGTAAAGGTGAAGCATATCTCCGCAGAGACGGTATGTCCGACTACAAGGCAAACAAAAGCACTTAACAGCTTCCACTGTGGGCTCAGGGTGTGGACAACAGAGAGACGGATACAGAGATATCAGCAACCAGAGCTGCTCTGTACAGGCGGCCAAAATACTGTTTTCTGTTTGTTTTCTAAGCTCAACTGCACTCAAACAATCTGCACTTCTAAAACATCCATTAGATCTTAATCTGTGGTCTGTGAGTTTTTCTGGCTCCGACAAATGACTTTGCCTGCGTGGACTGTGATATGAGAAAAAAATCCCATATATAGCATATGGACGCGCCCTCGAGGCCAAGTTTGCCTGCTTTCATTGCAGCTCAAAAGGCTGCACAGAGAAAACTCCAGGCCGTAGAAAATCCACTGAATGTTCAAAAGGTTAAGGATGTATGGGTGGAAGAAAAGGGAAGAAAACCACGGATGTGCAGTCGCACTAAATGTGTTAATCTGCCTAGTACAGACCTACTCAAATCAAAACAATAACCAACCTTAAATTATTCTACTGCAAGAACACTTTTTGTAGGCTACTTTGAGTCGTCAGAGATGGCCTTAAAAACTACAGCTTTTCAAATATTAGACCCTCGATGTCTTATTGAAAACTACTGAATTCTTCCGCTTGGTATATACTGTACTGTATATTTTGATTTGGGGCGAAAATGTTGCCTATAATACCTTTAAAGAGAGGAGCAGATGGTTCAAGATCAGAGAAGGGAGGCAGTCTAACAAATCTTTTTTGAAGTAAAACCATTTTTTGAAGATTACCGGTAGATGCATGCATGCTAGCCCATATTATGTTACAGTGAGATGGACATGTAAGGAAAAAAACGATAAAAAAAATTATAATAGAAAAAACGACTTCTATTCAACAACGTACCCACTAATAACACCTTAGGCAGACGTTATTGCTTATCATCAACTATGATGCCTAAAAGACTTTGTCAAAGGAACGTGATTGATTGTTTGTGCCATTGATGAACAGACCTGCAAACTCCTTTGAAAACGTGTCACCATTATTGTTGCTTTTATACGTGATGCTGTAGAATGATGGAGCAAGGGCATGCTGTGTGAATTTACCACCAAAAATAAGACAGGAACGCTAACTCTAAATCCAAGTCTATGCAACTAGAGTACGTATGTAGATGATTTATGGTAATTTTTAATCTGTATGTTTGCCTGTTTTGTTTCCCAAATCTAGCCGGAATTGTGGACAAAAGCAAAAGAAAAAAATGTGTTTGGGGTCTGTGGGGCTAAAATGTCATCAAATGGTGGTTCCCCGTGGCTCAAAAGCTGAATAAATAATGGGCCCTATCAAAAGGTTGAAAACCACTGAGGTACAGGATGAGTAAAACAGGCCTTGGATGGCATGTGTGGAAACCACTGGGGTTGTGTGACTGTACTGTACTGTAATGTACTGTATGGGTGTGCTCCCGAAAAGCACGTAGGCTCCGTTGGCAGTCAATGGGACTGGGAACACCAGTTGATCCTACCCCACGGTCTGAGCTCCAGTTGGAAACACATGGAAGTTCTGTGCACCGTGGCGCAGACCCCCCCCCCCCCTCGCAACAATGAGCCGGGAGTCCGGAAAAAGAACACAATCAAAAAGCCTCACCACTGGTAGCCGCCTGGTAGTCTTTCCACCCGCAAGCTGTCGGGCTCAACCGCAATGAAAATACACAGGCTGCGGTGTGTGAGTGTGTGTGTGTGTGTGTGTGTGTGTGTGTGTGTGTGTGTGTGTGTGTCTGTGTGTGTGTGTGTGTGTGTGTGTTCACGCATGTGAAATGGGGGTAGAATTGGGAGAAATTGACATCGCGAAAGGGACGTCCTAATCCTAATCCTAAAAAAGGTAGCTACAGTATATTAGGCTGACAACGGGCAAAAAGGTTGTCTCTGTGATCCCAAATTTACTCAAATCTATGTGAATGAGATACAAATGAAATTGATGCATGCATGATCACATCAGGTCTGAAGAAAATCATTAACATCGTGACACACAACTTGATGACATCACCATGTTAATTTTGTTTGTTTGTTTGTTTTTTCTAGGAAACACAAAATGGTGGGAACTTTTTATTATGTCCACACAACATCTCTAAGGTGTTAGTAAAATGTTGAAAATTGGTGATATTACATTTTAAATGGTGCATTGCATGGTATAAAATGTCCATTTTGATTCCAAACTATCATTTAACTGGGGACCCCTTGGAACTCCCTTAGGGACCACCTACCTAGGGCATCCAGTTTGGGAGCCACTGGTTTAAAGGGTTACTCTTGGGGGCTTATGCTTGATTTATACTACTTAAAGTTACACTGACATACCCAGGATTTAATACCACATCACATGGTCTGAATCAAAACGGTTTGATGCGCGAGCCAGAGTGGTGCTGTATGGAAGTCTGAATGGGACAAAAATAACCACAAGCACTGTGCTGGTGGTATTCTTGTCCCAATCAGACTTCCATACTACAGCACTGATGCAAGATGCAGTTTTACCGCTGGCTGAGCGCCGCGTCACTGGGGAAACGGACAGAAGGTGGCCGGGGGTGCAAGGTACTCTTGTGCGAAATTGCAATTACGCAACAGTTACTGTAAACAACAACACGTCAACTATTGTTGTAACGAAGATATTCAAGTGAAAATAATAATTTTAGGATATTTGACCCAGTATGTAACCAAATGTAACGCCAAAACGACGAGCATGTTGCCATCCAAGCCTGGCACAGAAGACAATTGGGAAAGTTACGCCTGCTGTGTGACGTCGCAATCAGGAATAGCATTACAAATGTTGAAAATGGATTAAATGCCCCTTTAATTGGGGGTCATGGTCCAAAAATAGCCCAACTGATAATTCAATTTCATAAAAGTGTCAAGTAAGCAACAACTGGTCTCAAGCAAGACACCTTGTGTGAGCCAACATTATGTTGGCTCACAACACAGCAGGTCCCAGCATGACCCCCTGGTGAGCTCATGTACATCAGATCTGGTTACGGCTTCAGAGTTAGGTTGACAAATGGCCATTCATGAAATCGCCCTCTTAAAAATGTCAATGTCACTCACTCAGTAATCAAGTAGTTGTAACAGGGGTTTTATACAAGGTTCGCACCTAAAATAATAAACAAATAGTATAGAGCCTGAATGATATGGAACTTTACGGTAACAATAAGATAGAGGTATACAATCACCAATAACAGATTTGCAACCCATAGTGTTTTTTTTTTCAACTGGAACGGAACACAAAGAAAAACACTTAGGGGGAACACATATCTGAAACATTTTCACCAATAAGATATGCTACCATATATGGCTTTATATAGTCATATAAAGCCATATACTGTATGTAGCATGTGATATGTCTAATTAGACATATCACATGCTACATAAAGCATGAGAACATTTTGCATGTTTTACCTTTTATAGGTTGTGACTTGTACCCCAACGTAACTGTTTTTATGAGGTTTCCCACGGGAGTTGAATTTCAACATTTTAGTACACGTTATAAACACATTAGCCTCGACACCCAGGCTTTCATTTTCGTCCGCCTTGCGCGAAAACAGAAAGCCTGGACTAACGCGCGTTGGAAAGGGGCGTGTCAACCTTCCGGGGTGGGCGTCGCTCTAAATGATGTGACGTAGAACAGCAGTGGATGGGCGTGGGAGGGGGGGCCGGAGATGACGACACGTTAGTGAGATCAAATCAGAGCGCAGCACTTCCGCCGTGTGGATCCCACGACACCCCGCCCCCCAAGGCCAAAATCATTGAGGGCTAGACCAGGCTATCAACACATTGGTGAAGAAATGACTTGGTAACAATTTAGTTCCCAGATTTTTATAACTTCCCCTTACTAGGTATAAGTGTGCAGGATTTTTTTAATCTTTTTTTTGTATTTTGTAGCCCGTTTTTCAACTTGTGCCAATTCCTAATGTGATCCTGTGCTCTACACACCCTTCACCAACATGGGGAGGGCAGCAGAGTTGCTTCATGCTTCCTTCAATGCATGAGGAGTCCAAGCTGCCTTCTTTGCAGTCTTTTGTTTATTACCCTTCACCACCTGGGCTCTTAAATGTCAAAGACTGAGCAGATCATGTTTACTGCGCGGGCCGTGAAGTCTGTCACATCTGAACATGAACGCACCATACATGTTGTGTATGACTTGTCTAGGTCTGTCTGTCTGTATGTGTGTATACGCCTCCGGAGTTGTAGATCTGACCCTCAATCCCAACGTACCAAAGCACCAGCACTCGCCTAGCAGTCTGCGACAGTTTTGTCTCTCCCTGTATAATGAAAAGTACTAAAAATCCTTTTTTGTTTTAACACAGCAGATCTACAAGCTCAGGACAAATGTGACCCAGCACGATTGAGTTTGAGTCATTGAGGATTTTTTTTTTTTTTTCATTTTTCTGTTTTATCATGTCACATGAAAGCAGAACATCATAGCTACAATTTGATTGGTTTGTTCAGTCTGACCCACCAGTCTTTGAGATATGGCTTATAGAGTAATGTCTTGCAGAAAACAGTGAGTTGAGAAAACAGGCTTGAAAGGTTCACTTCTGTGGCCTCTAACATTACACCTAGCTGCATGTTTAAGCATTTCTTACAGGCCAAATTCAGCTCTGATATTTATTTCAACTCAACCTCTTTTTTTCAACTCAAATAGTTTGCTTTTTTGGGTAGGAGGGTGCCTGGAACTACACATTTTCAGAGGGGGTCGAACAGGCCATATAATTCGGTCCTTGACATGAAATATTGAAGACTGACAGACATCGGAAAAACATTGAAATCAGAAAACATTTCTAGAATGAGTTCTCAGGTCAAAATGTAAAAGCTAAATGTATTGGGAGTATACAGTAACAAATTCATATTACCGGTATTACTGTAGGTATTCCAGTAAAGCAAGACAAATACATCTCAAGATTGTACAAGCTGCTTTAACTCCAATAAAGTGTACTTGGGTCATACAGTACTTTTCCATCCTCTGCCAAGTTCCTACTTCCGATCCTACGTGCAAAACGTGCGCATGAAGGCGTTACACAGTGCAATGTGCGCAAAACGTGACGCACTCCAGCTTGCAGCTCTAGTGTCTGAGTGCATCACCGCAAACTGACGGGGCTGAGTGATGACTCCCATCCCATCACACCAGTGATTCACAGATCACAGAATAGATCACAGAGTATAGAACACAGAGTATTACTGAACACAGAGATCAGCTTCGGGTAATGAAGTTGTAACACTTATTCATCCCCCTTACAGTAATTGCGCACAAACATTTAGAAATCACGCACGCCGCATGCTGGCTTTACGTTCTTGATGTGATCAACGCTGTCATAGATCGATGTACAGATTGTGAACTTGTGTTTACTCCAAAACAGTTATTTGGAGAACAATGTCCAAGATTGCTTCCTGCCATCTGTCTCATCTATCGATAAGACAAATCTAATCGCAGTTTATTGACCTATACTGTACTACTAAACTGGCCAAACAACATAAAACGATAACTTAACTGTATTGTGGGTTTAGAAAACTAACTAAAACGAAAGGGCTTTACAGACAGACATAAATTGTGCCTTCTAGTTCATCTTCAACGGGACCGGCGTTTTGTGCTCATTAAACGGCGTGCGAGTAAGCAGGCGTGTGCCGCCGTGCGTTATTGCGTGGCGTCTAGTGTATTTAGTTAGTTGTACAGGTGACAACAATCAACGATTGAAATGATATAACGCACAATACTGTACAAATAAAATTGGTATAAAAGTTGAGAAATAATGGAATAAAGTTCGTTTTCTGAATTATTATTGCTGGATTCATATTTTTAAACTTAATCTTTTTTTGAGTTAATCGTTTTTTAGTTTTTATTATATAAACTTACTCTGATCTTGTTTTAATCTATTATGTGACAACCTACACACAGAAAAAACAAAATAACTAAAACCATAAGTAAACTAAACTAAAACTAAGTATTTTCACCAAAATAATATTAAATAATAATAGCAAACCCGCTCTAAAACTTAAAACTAATTGAATTAGAAAATAAAATGGTAAAGTAGTGTGTAGCCTGTTGACGATCTCACAACAATAACATGTTTGTCATAAAATGTGTGTCTAATGGCTGGCGCTTTAGAACCGCTTCAGCTATTCACACATTTCATACAACCCATAAGTCGTTGCATTACTGTGTGCATACATTCCTGTTAATCTCTTGGTGTGTTGCCAGCTTTGCAGTGGAAACAAGTAGTCAGGCCTATGAAAACAAGCACAAATGAAAACAGCTGATCTGCAAGCTCAAAGTGACACATACGTCTGCAATTAAAAAAACGTGTTGAGAATAAAATGGAAACATTTTTGAACACTTTTTAAACATTTGAATAAAGAAGGCATAGAGAGTGGGAGATACAGACATAGCATGTGCCTCGGCGTCACCCCAGCCTTGCGAGCTTGTAGATCAGATCTATTTACAGCTTCAGAGTGAAGTTTACAAATGGCCATTCATACAATCCCACCTCCCCTCCACTCTACTGGCTCATTATGAAACTAAAACACTGCCTCGACCCCCCCCCCCCCCCCCCCCCCCCCCCCCCCCCCCCCCCCCCCCCCCCCCCCCCCACACACACACACACACACACACACACATTAGCCATGCCTGTCCTGAGCCCAATGAATGTTTTGTTTTCATGATTCGTTGACAAAGTTCTCGACCGTCTGCAGGACGAAGCAAGTGTCTGTCTGCAGGAAAACAGCTGCAACATCAAAGGAGAAGCAATGTAGAGGGGGAAAATAACTCTAATATGTCTATTTTTATTTTTGGCTAAAAAAGTTGCCACTATCACCTTTAAGACAAATCTATTCTGTTTTTAGAGAAATCTGTTCTTTAAAAAAATAGAACAAATCTACACAGGCCTCTGCTGAACTATTGCTACTGTTATTATTAAATATAGAACAATCAAACTTAAGGTATGACAAAACAACAAATGCACACGTGGTGCAGCTGAATGTGTGCGGGCTGAAAGCGCAGCATGGTGCGTGCATGCGCTGCACACACTTTCTGTGCTGGACTGCTAGTTATCTCGCCAACGGCTGAGCACCCGTCGCCAGCGTGCAGGCTGCAGTGCCATAAAGCTCAGGCTTTGTTGTTGTTAGAGTGACCTTCACTGGCTCTAAATGTCAAAAGACAGCGAGCAGATCATGTTCACTGCGTGGGACGACGGCTGCAGGAGCCACCGCCGAGCAGGTCCATATTGTGTGTACGTCTGTCTGTCTGTTATCTGCATCTGGAGTTAATCCCGCAAACCGCAGGTTTGATGGAAAGTTGGTTAACCAGATGTGGCTCTTGAGAGCATAAAAGAGCATAAAAATGGTTTCATGTTTACACTCTCAAGAGTTAAAAAATTCATCATGTGAATTATCCCAAGTCTACACAACTAGAGAATGTAGAAGATTAATGGTCATTTTGGTCTGTATGTATGCACTGTCTTGTTTCCCAAATCCAGCCAGGAATTGTGGACAAAAACAAAAGTCTTTAGTTTTGGGGTCTATGGGGATAAAATGTCATAAAAATGGTGGTCCGTGCCTCAAATTCTGAATAAATAGTGGTCCCTGCACAAGACAGTTTGACAGACCTGCAGCCCTAGTCTCCTAAGAGCATTCAGTGTGATACTGGAGAGTTCAAGTGGAAAATGGTGTTATAGCCAAACAATCACATTATGAGATAGAAAATTGAGAGGGGTCATTAAACTATGTAGACCTATTATGTTTGATTCTAAAGCTACACTTTTTTGCACAATGATACAGCATAATCTGATAATGCAAAGCTGCACTATGTTCAATTAACACACCTAAACCTTTTGGACATGATACAAATATTGTGAAGCTAATAGGCTGCAATGTCAAAAATACCTTTGTGGGATGAAAATGCAAAGCATCAAGCATTCATCATGCAGAATGAGCAGTTTCACAAGATTGAATATTAAGGATAATTCCACCCATTTTCATTTTTCCCTGAGAGTGTATGTGAACCAAATGGACGCTAGTTTTTTTCCTAAGATTTGTGTTTTATCTTAGATAAAAAAGGGCCTAAAAGAAAAAAAAAACATTAACATGTTGAAACACAACTTGATGATGTCATCAAGTTGTGTTTCACCATGTTAATGATTTTTTACCATGTTAATGATTTTTTTTCCCCAGTACTTCATTTTTAGGAAACACAGAATGGGGGGGACTTTTTTTTTAATGTCCACACAACATCTCTAAGGTATATTAATTGCATAGTAAAATGTTGAAAATAGTTGGAATTCCCCTTTAATTATGTATGTGAGAAACAGTGGCGACATTAGGGTTCATCAGCCATGGGTGCCGATATCAAAAGGGCCCTGTCAGCGTGCGCTCACACATGCGCGTGCAGAGGTGTTTGTCAGATAATTTGGATCGTTTGGGAAGGCTGTCTTTTACGGCCTATATTCTCATCCTATCCCACCTCGACTAATAAAAATCAACAAGCAACATTACATTATAAGGTTGAATAGCCAGAAAATTATAACAAGAGTCACCAATCAGCCAACCATATGGATAAGCAGGTGAAGATGAATGGATGTATTTAGATAAATGTATTTTCATAGATGAATACAGACATCCCACCCTAGAAAAAACTAAAATATATTAACATTTAGGGCTATGCCACACATGATAAGTGATTAACATATCCTACCATAGATTATATGGTTGCAGTGGCTGTTTTATGTTTTTTAATCAGTAGAGTCAGTAGGATTGTTATTTGGTTACAGTTCCTGTCGCCTATGTTTTAAAGCTAAATTAAAATATATGATAAACACATAAGATAAGCATATTAAGCTCTTTGTGATTTTATATTGAGGACTTATAAATAGCTCTTGATTATATTAAGATTATATTTTATAAATATAATTGATTATATATAGAGTAAAATAGATTATACTGTGCAAACAGACTGAGATCATGTAATTAGCTCCATATACACAGCTGTGTCGTATTCCATATTATAAGAACGGGGAATCCCCGATATGCACGGCACGGGGCAGAGACAGTGCATGGAGAAAATGCGAAAATTTCCCCTCTCCTTTTGTGTGATAAATGCATACTATAAACGCATGACCTATATAGCAACTGAAAATATACTTGGATATACTTGGACCACACTTGGAATTATTGAAATCGGGTGAGAATGGCCTGAGAGTTTTTAGATTGGAATCTCAAAAAAAATCTCGGCGGACTTTCAAAAGGTAAGCACAGAGTCGAGCAGCAACGACAACTCCGTTCTCTTAAAGTGGCCAGTCCAAGGGCGGCCATTCTACATGGACTTCTATTGAGGATCGGGACAATAAATAGGGACCAACATGCTGCACAAACAGCTCTCGAGCGCTTAGTTTCTGACGCCTCAATGTCGCAGCTTTGACACTAGCCATCTTTGTACGTCTGACTGTAATAAGGTTGCTGTTCACCGCACTTTTTTAGATGAAAGTAAAGTGGCATTAGCTCATCTCCCGTATGCTGCTCGCGTGGGCCCCACGCGACAAGATATATTTTAATAAAAGGAGAAGGAAAAAAGTCTGTTTGGGCCTCGGGGCCCCCTGGAGTGGCGATGGGGCCCATGGGTGCCACGCACCCACGCACCCATTATAAATGACGCTAGTGGTGAGAAATGCATCTACAAAGTAACTACATTTTCATATTCAGACTATACCCGAAACATACTGGAATTTTAGAAACACTCCAAAACAGATAGCTCAACATTGTGCAAACTCTAGCCTAGCTTGAGTAATGTACTTGCAGGGTCATACTTTCCGCTGACCACCACACCACGGCTTAGTTGCTACTTCAGAAATCTACGTGCCAAACGTGTGCATGCGCTCAAAACGTGACACAGTGCATGTGTGCACACACTGCACAGAGCCATCGAGAAGAGGGGTTGCGACATTGAGGGGTCCAGACACTGAGCCCTCCAGCCCAGAACTCTTCGTGTAGCCTGAATATTGGCGAACGAAAATGAAAGCCTGGGTGTCGAGGGCTCGAGGCTACCTGAATATAGACAAACTGGAGTTGGAAATACAATGGGGAACGAGGGCGCCGCAAATAGGAGCTCTGGGGCTATTTTGGGGCATGTGCAGTAACAAGGTTTAACTATTGTTTGTAGCCTACTTTCACTACTACTAAACGGTCTAAAATAAAGGGATTTAACATCATTGAAGCGGGGCTGCTCTGGCCACAGTGCATTTCTGAGGACTTCAGGCCCAGGACTTGTCCCTATTTGTTGTTCCCATAATAGAAGTCTATGTAGAAAAGCGGCCACTGGAATGGCCACATGAAGTGAACGGAGTTGGCGTAACTCTGTCTATACTAAGGCTCCCTGTGTGCAAAACGTGACCCACTGGCGATGACTCTCACCCTCAGCACAATGACTAGTTTTGTCCCAGACTCCCATAGATAGTACAATGGATAAATAACAAAGGCATGACTATGCATATGATATAAACACTTCCCTTCTCCCCAATACTGCAATACTGTGTGCAAAACATAATAGGTCTATATAGTTTAACGACCATCTCTGTGTACATAAATTGTTATTATGGCTAACATAATGATTTATTATAAGCACTGAACTTATAACAGTATTTGGAGATACAAGGTGCATCCATGCATAATTACTCACAAAGCAAAACTCGGATCTTGTCAAAACAATCAGTGGAAATAATAATAAGGGCACTATGGGGTAAAGGGTTATATCCATTTTTAACACATTTTAATCAGACAGACTGTCATGTCAATAAAGTAAACTAATCACTCAATGAGATAACACCGATCGCCGTTTATTGACCTAAGGCTACAGCCTGCAGCGCGCGCGTGCCGTGCGTGCGCGTGTTCCATGCATGTGCAACGCGTGCGATCGCTTTGTTGTGTAGCTGTGCACAGTATGCTACACGACTGAATGATCCAAGTAGAGAAACAAAAAAAAGTTTACATTCACAAATACAAAACTGACATCTGGCATGACAGCTGTCAGTCAAACACTTACCAGCTGTCTTCTTGCTGCTGTTGTTGTTGTTGTGATTCGTCCTTCAATGAATGGCTGCTCGAGTCTTTCCAGCGAGGAGGTTAAAAAAAGACAAAAAGGGAGGGTTGGTTTCTATTATTAGTGTTGTGTTTTACAGCGCGCTCAATCTTACCAACATGTGGGTATAGATCGTTAGACAGTCGCTCTCAGATCGACTCAACGTGGAGTTAGTTTCGTCCACCACAAACTGTGTTGTCGCTACAGCTCGTCCTCCTCTCTCCTCCCACACACCATGAGGACTGTGTCTGAACACAACACAACATACACTAGTTCAACTTTACACGGCGTTGCCACGTCTCGCCCCTATAAGCCCCAGAATAAAGCGAGAAACCAAGAAAACCAAACACTGAACATCCAGTCCAGTGGATTTTCTGTGGGCCAGGCTTTTATGTGTGTTTGGAACTGGCATTTGAGGTGTAGTGAAAACAGCCAAAAAGGCAAAACAAAAAGGCAAAAAGTGTGCTGGCAAATCCTGTTGACATATTTGAGATTTGCAGAATGTGACATCTCAAACAGCCATTTCCAGGCGCGGATCTAGGCATGAGCAGGGGGGGCAATGCCCCCCCTAAATACCCAGTCTGCCCCACCAAACATGATGGCATGCAAAACAACCCAAGATATCTATATTTAAAATGATTTGAAACTACTAACTACTCCTACTCCTGTGGCACCACTAAACCAACAGCACCAGGATTTTGAGGTGTAGGCTAGGGTAGGGTAGTACTTTAGAAAAAACTTAAACAACCCCCACAAAAAAGGGGCGTGAAAATAAAGGGTGCATGAACCAACAACCTTACAGGGGGAAACAAGTCCAACGTTCGCTTATAATAAGCGGATATGGCAACCCTGATGGCAACCACGAGCTTGAGCCACATGTTAGAACTCTGGAATGGATAATTTGCTAAAAGGATGCTTGTGTGCTGTATTGCAGGTTGAAAGGGACATATCCCAACATATGGGACACTTTATTTGAACACCAAAACCTCTCCTACAACTAGTGAACTAAGATCACGCCTCTCA
This sequence comes from Benthosema pterotum, assembly GCA_039105355.1. Lineage (NCBI taxonomy): Eukaryota > Metazoa > Chordata > Actinopteri > Myctophiformes > Myctophidae > Benthosema > Benthosema pterotum. The sequence goes on along the minus strand of CM076983.1, from coordinate 29,559,274 downwards.
TTGGGGAGTGCATGATTAACGCTGTACAGAAGTGGGTCTGTTTTCACAAAATGTTGTTGGATGGACTATGTTGGACAATTTACAAACTGAATCTCAAATGCTGAGATCTGCCGCCACCTGCCGTTAACATGGCCGAGGAGCACATTGTGTGTTTAGTGTGATACAGCAGTAGTCGACTGGTTTTCAACCTTTTTCCTACCAGTGTAGCGGACCCAGCTGGCAATAAGAGGTTGAAGCTCAACTGATGAGTTTAATAGTTTTATTTTGTAGTCTCTCCACCTCAACGTGAAAACTAGTAAGAAAGAAAACATACAATACAGAAAGATAAATACACATTGCCTATCAAATATCACAAATCACAATACAGATCAGTAAGTCTCATAAAACCACATCAACTATACATTGCACATTTTCCATAATAAATTCATACATTTACAATACTACAATCAATTGAATCTAAACTATAAACCAATAGTCCAACATAATACAGATTAGACAATAATGAAACTCCAAATAGTGAACAAACATGAATACATCATAAACAATACCTTTTTCCCCCTTTCCAGCCAGGCGCTAATTCATTGTCCGTGTCAAGGTCCATCATGTCTTCCTTTAAATTAGTGTCTTAACATCTAGTCACATACAGCCTTTATTTGTGCAGCCACCTTGGCTGCCATGCTGTCCTTAACAAACATTTCCTCCATGCTGTCTCTCTTTAGGCCTTAAATAGCCCTCTGGTGGCAGCAGGAAACAATCAGGCCTTCTCCGTCCTGTTATCCCTTCAAAATAAGAGCCTAGCCTCTTGGGGTCCGTTACACTCCCACCAAAAATACAATTTTAAAAAACAGTTCATTAGGTTTAAAATTACATTTTTTTTAATACAAATTCATGTGACCCCAGAGGAATTTAAAACCCTTACAATTGGCAATAATAAACTGTACAACCAGTCTCCCACCATGATTCCTCCTCCCACCTTGGGCAGAGAGCACCGCGTTTCACCTGGTTGCCCTTGTTGCTGTGGCACTATGGCTGCCCGTTCCAGCACCACAGCAGTCGGGGCATCTTCCTCGACAACCACCGATTTGTTGGTCTGGCCCTGCGAACTCCCAACAAGCACCTGCTGGGACTGATGCTGACTTTTCTGCAGTAGCTTCTCGCGCTCCTCTGCAGCAGCCTGGAGCCTCAGCCTCTCCTGCTCCTCTGCAGCAGCCTGGAGCCTCTGCCACTCTTCTGCAGCAGCCTGGAGCCTCTGCCGCTCGCGCTCCTCTGCAGCAGCCTGGAGCCTCTGCCGCTCGCGCTCCTCTGCAGCAGCCTGGAGCCTCTGCCGCTCGCGCTCCTCTGCAGCAGCCTGGAGCCTCAGTTTCTCCCGCTCCTCTGCAGCAGCCTGGAGCCTCAGTTTCTCCCGCTCCTCTGCAGCAGCCTGGAGCCTCAGTTTCTCCCGCTCCTCTGCAGCAGCCTGGAGCCTCAGTTTCTCTCGCTCCTCTGCAGCAGCCTGGAGCCTCAGCCGCTCTCGCTCCTCTGCGGCAGCCTGGAGCCTCAGTTTCTCTTGTTTTTGAGCTTCTAGAGCTTTCCGTTGCTCTTCCTGCTCCCGTAGAATTTCTTGCTCTGTTGTCCATGATGAGGATTTGCAATAAAAAGAGTCACAACTAGACCTTTCATGAAAATAATTCTGCACTTCCATTCCATAAAACTTTCTGTTAACCATATTTTCATCAACAACCTTGAAAAGTTCCCTTGAAATACTTTCACATGCATCCACCCTTATTCGTAGACCAGTCTCTGGTGTGATGCATTTTTGGACTTCCGCGTACAGCTTAAAAATGTCTTTACTTTTTTCCAATGTGTAAATTATAAGTCTCGGGTCACTCTGAGTAATGCCATACTTTAACTGGTTTCTCACAACTCGTGCCGCCATTTTCCACTGGTCATATAAACCAAGAATCCTTTCAACTTTATGCTCAACCTTGAGATCTGCCATTTTGAATAAACTCAACGCAGCAAAACACAAAATATTTACCATAAGTCACTAGATTAGATCACTTTAAACAATAAACAACCTTTACATTTAAACTGAAATCACAACCTTTATATGTGTTCAGTTGCCTTCCTTCTGCAAAGTCTTTGTTTCCTTGTTCCTAACCGTGTGACTATCATGCATCATTTCAGTTGTGTTTTGTGTTATTCACCAGATCCAGTTCATAGGATTGATACTGTGGTTGAGTTCAGATGAGAAGTCCATTTTATTGCAGGTGGTCGCAGCAGTTGAAGATGTGGAGATGATGATTTGGGTAAAGTTTTCACTGTAGCGGACCCAGCTGGCAATAAGAGGTTGAAGCTCGACTGATGAGTTTTATGGTTCCTTTATTAATCAACGTGAAACTGAAAAAGGCACAAAACATCAAATAAGCATTCATAAACAAATACATTTCCAAAACAAGTAGGCTAAGCATCCAAATACACCAGCAAAACACCAACATACAACAGTAAAATCCAACCAAAATATACCCAAAAAACCAATAACATAAACAAGAATAAAATAATAAACATTCACCTTGTTCCCTCTCCAGCTAGGTGCTAAACAGGTTTCTCAATGGCATGTCATCACTGGCCATATTATGTCCAAGAAAGTCTCTATTAAAATCAACAAATCAACTATTAAAATCTTAAAAGTTCCATTAAAATTCTTATTTCCTTTGTCCATAATGTACACTCACTTTGCTTGGTTGTCATCCTGATCGCGTTTGTGTAGTTCATGGGCTTCCATTAATCTTTGTTTGACTGCATGTTGAAGAGCAAACATTTCAGCTGACTGAAAACTGGGCTGTATTTGTGTCAGTGTATCCATTGTGAGTTCATTGGACTTCCTGCACTTCCTGTGCAACTTTTCAAAATAAAGGCTTTCCCTTCCTTGTGTTTCGGGGTCCGTTACACTCCCACCAAAATCATGGGTGTATGAAGCACCAATGATTTTCAGGACTTTGGAATAACATAGTTCATGTCTCCCACCTTGCGACTTCCTCCCACCAATACCCTATGAAGACTACTATAGCATATTGTTCAATCTGAAAATGCAAAGGGTCTTGGAGTTTCCGTTCCATAATTGAAATTGTGAAGACATGTAGGGTGTCTCTTCCTGCACACATCACAGAAATACCGTTGGCCACAGTGCTTAACGGCATGACCAGGTTCCAGGCATCCGTAGCAAAGCCCTTTTTCTCTGATACAGTTTCGTCGGGCTCCTAAAGACAATATTTTAAACCTTGGACATTCATGAAGCTGATGCCTGTCCTTGCAAAACACACATGATTTATGGTCACTGTCTACAACTGCTTGGGTGTGATAAACAATGGTGTTTCCTTCTGTTTCATGGTGTGGTTCTGTCTTCATGTTGGAATCGTAGGATCTGATAGCATATAAAGAAGTTATGGGATTGCATGCGATCTCTGCTTCCATGGCAACAAAATCTGAAAAGTCCTTAAAGCTGGGGAAATCTTTGTCATCAAGTAGGCACTGAGTTACCTGGCGATTCCACATGGAAGCGGTCCAATCAGGTAATTTTTGAATGAGTCTTTGGTTTTCCTCACAGTCATTTAAAATTTCTAAACCTTTCACATGTGGCATGGCATCTTGACAATTTTTTAAAAAGTCTGCAAATTCCCTCAGCCCTATGGCATCTCTGGTCTGAATCTTAGGCCATTTTTTAAGTTTTTCTCGAAAGGCTCTTTGAATGGTGAATGGTTGACCATAGCGCTGCTGTAATCTGTCCCAAGCTTCACGATAGGCCTCACTATCACTCCTATAGAAGGTGCCTTCAAGAACTTTCCGTGCTGCTCCACTGACATATCTCTTTAAATAGTACAATTTTTCTGCAGATGAAATGGGTTTTTGGTCAACCAATGAGCAAAATGAAGTCTTCCATTCAATAAAACTTATGGGATCTCCACTGAATAAAAATGGTTCAGGGATAGGAAGTCTATTTAGAGCCAAATTGTATTGAAGAGCTTGAGTAAGGGAGGTGATATCTGGGTCTGAATTTAATGGAGCATTAGGATGCAAATTTGAATCATTCAGTTTTTGAGGGGTCACTTCATTTTCTTTTGTTCTAATAGTATTGTGTTCATCCTGGATAATAGATTCTTGTTGAACTGCATGATCGTATACTTTAAGTCTAGCTCGAGCGATTCTAACTTCTCTCTCTGCTTGTAGCTGTGCCAATTCCTTCTTCTGCTCCTCTAGAGCTTTCCTTTGCTGCTCTTCCAGCTTCTGGATACCTTCCTTCAGTTTCTGTTCTTCCATATGAATCTTATATTCTGCTTCTTTAGCAGCCAGGTCTGCTGCTGCCTCAAGCCTTTTAGCTGCCACTGCCCCAGAATGACAGCTAGTACACTGGGATCCGGCCTGTGATGGTGCACCAAAGATGGACTGAGAAACATCACGGCCACGCAGTTCATTTAGGCGATCATGTTGTTGTTCTTCATCAAATTCTTCATTCAGCATTGTATCGTATGCAATTTGCAGAAGTTCCTTTGAAATTGACTCACAAGCGTCCACCCTGCGCCTTACATCTGCATCTGGTGTAGTATGCTCTCTTATTTCGAGATAGAGCTTTAGTACATTTTCCTTGCTTTCCACCACCTCATCGATTAAGAGTTCTATTTCATTTTCTGGGATATTGGATTTTAAACTACTCCTTGCTTTACGCACCATTTCCTTCCATTTTCCATACATGTTGAACAGTATTTTAACTTTTTTGTCCGTAGTTTCCTTTTGAGATGCAATCATTTTTTCGGTTGGGGCTTGTTTGCAGTTGCTGTGTCGAGGGCTTGCATTTTCTTCCTGGATTTTGTCCTGGAGATCCATCCATCTTTCTTTGAGATCCATCAATGTTTGTTCTTTGTCAACAATTGCTCCCTTTAATTTCTGCCTTTCTGCAGGTCCCCTTTCCCTTTGGAGGGCATCCTTTAAGAACTGGATTTCCTTTTTTGCATTCTCCATTTCCTTTTGCAGTTCCTGGTCTAAATCGGACCCTTGTACCAAAAGACTTATTTCCGGCATTTTATACTTTGAAAGTGCGACACATAAAAAAGACCAGAAATAACCATAAATAAAGGCAAACCAAAGAAAACCTTTATACCGTATCAAACTCTGAAGGCACTTTCCATGAAAGGCATTGCCATTTCACCATTTGTATAAACCTCAAACCCCACAGTGTTTAAAAACTATATGAAACCCTCATGAAAATTCACAGACTTGCATAAACCTTAATTCATATGCATGGACCCAAACACTTGAAAACCCTCAAAAGTTCACTTTTCTCTGCATGAGCCATCATTTATTTCTGATAGTGTGTGCAATGTTCAATTGTATGTTTGTTGTGTAGTGTATGTACTGAGGAGGAGATCACCATTTCCATCAGACCACTGACCACTGTGATGCAGGCTGACGGGGCAGAGCAGGCTGAGTTCTGGTGTGCAGGCCTCAGAGAGACTGAAGTGATATGGAGGTCTTGAAGAGAAGATGGGGGGCCAAGTAGGGCAAGTTTCACTGTAGCGGACCCAGCTGGCAGTAAGGAGTTGAAGCTCAACTGATGAGTTTAATAGTTTTATTTTGTAGTCTCTCCACCTCAACGTGAAAACTAGTAAGAAAGAAAACATACAATACAGAAAGATAAATACACATTGCCTATCAAATATCACAAATCACAATACAGATCAGTAAGTCTCATAAAACCACATCAACTATACATTGCACATTTTCCATAATAAATTCATACATTTACAATACTACAATCAATTGAATCTAAACTAAACCAATAGTCCAACATAATACAGATTAGACAATAATGAAACTCCAAATAGTGAACAAACATGAATACATCATAAACAATACCTTTTTCCCCCTTTCCAGCCAGGCGCTAAGTCATTGTCCGTGTCAAGGTCCATCATGTCTTCCTTTAAATTAGTGTCTTAACATCTAGTCACATACAGCCTTTATTTGTGCAGCCACCTTGGCTGCCATGCTGTCCTTAACAAACATTTCCTCCATGCTGTCTCTCTTTAGGCCTTAAATAGCCCTCTGGTGGCAGCAGGAAACAATCAGGCCTTCTCCTTCCTGTTATCCCTTCAAAATAAGAGCCTAGCCTCTTGGGGTCCGTTACAACCAGGGCCCACTATTTATTCAGGGTTTGGGCCACGGACCACCATTTAAGGACATTTTAGCCCCACAGACCCCAAAACTAAACATTTCTTTTGCTCCACAATACCTGGATGGATTTCAGAAACAATACATTCAAACATACCGATCAAAATGACCAATAATGTTCTACACATGATGAATATTTTAACTCTTGAGAATGGACCTGCAGGGGTCCATTTGGTTTCATTTTTACGCTCTCAAAGAGTTACATCTGGTTAACAAACTTTCCATCAGCCTGGGGACCACCTGGAACCCTCAAGGACCACGGGTGGTCCCTATAGACCACTGGTTGAAAACCACTGCAGTAGTGGTTTCAACAATGTTCTGGTTCCAAGAGTGTCAACTGGGGAGCGGTGTGTGAGGTGTGTCAACTCTCCAGTAGGCTGAACTCTCATGTGATGCCACAACGAGAGTTTCATACCATTCCAACTCATGCTGCTGAGTCAATGTGCAGTGTGTGTTTCTGATACATGTGTAACACCCGGGAAACCACGTGAAAGTCCAACATCTTAATCATTAGACCAAAGGGACATCCCCTTGGTCCGGGGGCAGATACTAGACTTTGGAGGCCATCACGACAGATCACGACACATTTTTATCTTTCATAACTGAAAGACAAGCAGAAGCCTGAAAGTGTAGCCTACACTCGAATTGTCTTTTGCTTCCTACATAGAAAAGAGCCTTTTCCATGCTTTTGCATCCAGAACATTTTCCTCATGGTCTTTTCAAAAATTATTTATGTAAAGAATTATCTAATGATTTATATGAAGACAACTAGAAATACTGCAATTTAAAAAAAAATGTGGTTGATAAACACAATGTTTTGGGCCAATCAAATAATTTAAAAACTAAACACAATGTGGTTTATCGTTTAGATATTTTCTTCTTATTACCGTTAATTATTAGATCGGCCCCCAAAAAGGTGGTTGTTGTCATGATTTGACGATAAAGTGCCGCATGGCCAAGTGTCTTTGCGGCACTTTGCCACAACGGCAACACCATCCTGATTGGATGAAAGGCTTTTATCCCAAAGCCCCAAACTTAAACTAGGGTTTTATGATACTGATCACTGGGACAGGGAGGAACTCCTTATATGGTTACCACGGTAGGGAATATTACTTTACCTTGCTAATATATTACTTATTAATTATTACCTTCATTTTAAAGCAATATATTATATTACAATATTACTGTCTGAGCAAGTGTAATATATTAATATTACTATTACATATTACTTTGATTTTTTTTTTTTTTTTTTTTTACAAAATATATAATTAAATATTTAGTGTCACTATTAATGAAATATTGCATAGGCCAGTGGCATACCTACAATAAAGCAAACTCACTTGGCTATCTGGCCAAATCCATGTGAATTCAACTTGAAAAAATGTCACTGCTGAATGAATAATTTGACGACAAATGATAGAAAATAAGTATTTAACTTCTGCAGTTGTCAAGATAATTTCACAAGACATTTTCACAACATTTTCAATGAGACAGATTGACAGAAAGTAATATTGAAAGTAATGCAGTAATGCAGAAAGAAAAGTATAATATATTAGATTGTTTTGGTTCAGTAATATATTTATATTACAAGTTACTGAATTTTGGTGATATATTATGTAATATATTAAGTTACGTAGTGCACATGTCCCAACATTGACCACCCTCTATAGTAGGGAGGATTATAAAAAAAAAAAAGAACAATTTGAATTAAGTGGAATCACATGGACCTGCACGGATATAGACGGGTATATTGGGGATAATACTCTCACTCCAAATTCTGCTGATTACGCCAGATTGTAGTATTACGCAGACGTGTGAAGTGAACCCAGAAGTCCCAATCGCCAGTAAACACACAACCAGTTGCACTAATACGGCTGAGCCCAATTGGCAGGGCTGTTGTGGCTGGCTCATGGCTGGGTGCATATAGTAATGTGGGCTTATTGTATTTACCAGAGTGGCTGTCCATGTGGTGTGCGTGGCATTCTTCATGCTGCATAGTACAGCTCTTCATCCTCCGCCAGCCTTGTTTAGGACCTCACAGGTGATTCAATGTTGAATCGACACGTCTCTCTCTTTCATATTAGTGGCGTTGTTTTTGTGCTTTTGCACAAGGACGGCGACAGGGGCTCTAGCCCCCCTGCTGGAGGCTTAGCCCCCCCCTAAGCCCCCCTGGCCACAAACATGACTGTGATGAAAAATATTCAGGGAATAAATAAAATATATGGAAGACCAAACTGACTGACTTTCATGTAAATCATTGCTATCAAATCATGATACTTGTTATTTTTGGAATGATGTATAATACTGAAATAATCCATTTCTCAGAATTCTCACCACCTGTCATTTTCGCCCGCACGGTCACGTTCGCATTGCAATCCTCCAATCAACAGAGCGTCCGCCAAGTTCATAGTTCACGAACCTGTTGACTGTTTTTGGATGGAACGGAGCAGAGCCCTGGCAAAAAAAAACAACTAACTCGGTTGCTGCACCGTTTGTTTTAAGTCCAGTTAATGGACCGGTTTGTTGTGTTTGGTAAAAAGCGGCGCCTAAGAGCCGATTCAGTGGACGACTCGGCTCCCAATCCGCCCGGGTACGCGAACTTCCGAAATGCAGGAGGGTACAGTACACACAGCAGCAATGGCGGCGAGGAGGAAAACATAAACAAGGAGCTGAATGATGAGGACGTCGTGAATAATAATGTGGTGTTTGAGGACACAGACTCGTCTGGGGATGAAGCCTGAAAATGAAGCCAGGGGAGCAGCGTGTGTTGTGGGGATGGATGGTGCGACCAGGTAACCAGCCTTCTACTAGCGGCAAGAAGTAAGACACCACCTGGACCCGCAGATTTAAGCCTGTGGGTCGATTACGGAGGAAAACCTCTCTGCCGAACTTCACCAGAGAAAATGACTCATTGAAAAGAAAAGACATAATGGAGTGGTCGTTAACAGTATCCATGATGTGCTCGTGCTTTTTAAAACCCTATGATGAAGCATTTTCGGATCTATACAAACTTTTGTGCATCGCAGTCACACTGCCTGTGAGAGGAGCTTCTCCTGCCTAAAGACCGGCTAAAGACCTATCTGCGGAATGAAGATACAACTGAAGTGATTGACCGCTTCACAGCCAACAGGCGAATCGTTCTTCTGTGAATGGTGAGTAACCCAACAGTATTTTCTAGTCTATGGTTTATACAGGGACGTGCACTCATAAACATAGTAGGGAGTTTAAGATTGAGCTAGGCCGTGGACGAGACGGAGCGGATGTGGGCGTGGTCCGTTGCCGTTGCAACAGAAGCCCAACATGGTTAAGAAAGCAGCCGACGTTGACGAGGCCACACCCTTCCCAATGATGTCACTGGTTCCCATAGTGACACGTCTATACAGCACGTGACAAAAGTGGTTTCCATGGTGACTCCTACACAGCACGTGTCAAATGTAAACAAGAAAGAAAGAAAGAAAGAAAGAAAGAAAGAAAGAAAGAAAGAAAGAAAGAAAGAAAGAAAGCTAGCTTATTGGATTCCCGCTGGATAGCAAATAGGATTTGTTCCAAAGTTTTATAGGGGAGTCATATAGGATTTTTTTTTTAACTAGGGTCAATATCATTCTATGAACCATGTCTTGAATTAACAGAAAGGACGATTTAAGGAAATCCATTAATTGGGATGAAGTGAAAATTACCACACTATAATTTGAGTGCAGTGAAAAGATCTAATTTCACTTTTGGATCACAGGCAAAAGTATATGATGGCCACTGGCCAGTAGGTGTCATTATATAAGCACATTCCATGCAAACAAACTAACAATCCATGAATCTCACTCAGCTCTCGTCCACGTTGTGACACGACGCCAAGAGCTGCGTTTTGCCGTCCTAGGAGAGGGTCGGACGGCCGCGAGGCTTATGTATCGAGCACAGAGCGATTGATTACGTCGGTCGTAGGCCTCACGTTCCCCCAATCTTAAATAGGCTATTATCCCTGCAGTCTGTAAAACTGCCCCAAAACAGCGGATCTACAGGCTCCCAATGCGACACGCTATGAAGCATTGTGAGCTTGTAGATTTGCCATTTTGTCCAAAAGTGCCCAAAAGTGTTATTTCTGTCCCTAACACACTCTGCACGTCCCTGTATTTACATGTTCACGTTTGTGTGTGTGCATGTGCGCAGTGCTGCGACTCCTTCTGTGTCTGTGAGATCAAGTATTGTAGAAGCTGTTTCTAGCTTGTGCGTCCCTGTGTTTACATGTTAATGTAAAGGCCGCCGTGCCTCACTATGTCTGTGTATGAGTGCAGTGCTGCAGTGACTACTTCTGTGTGTCTGTCTTATCTGTGGGATCAAGTCTTGTAGAAGTTGTTACTGGCCTGTGCAGCTAACTAGATTGGTTTTGTAAATCCACTTATGTGGTGTCCACATTTACATTCGTAGGCTACTGTTGAAGGACTTCCAGCATTGTCTATATTTTGAAAATACATGTATTTGAATGACTTGCATTCCTTTGGCCATCGGTACTTTGTATTGTATTTTGATCCAGTAGATTGTGAAGAAAAATAAAGAAGAATCAATTCCTAACATTGTTATGGATCATATAATTCCGGATCATATTTCATGGAACCTCCAGGTTTCACATGCATTTTGTTACTGACCACAATGAAACCCCCCTCGGCATTGATTTGAGATACATTGGTTTATAAAAAGGAAGATGAAATATGGACATGGCTTTGGGGGACAGGGGCGGAGTTGAACATGCAAATTTGTCGTTTGTCCATCGCCCGCTGTTAAAGCGTACTGTCACTGTCTCTCACGCGCAAACTAGCAATACCTGTATAACCATCTTCGCCGAGTGTTGCATTAGCACAGCAACATAGCACGTTAACAACGTACTATGTTCCGAACTGAACTGTAATCCTTGTCGCCGAAACGGTCAAACAGGAGCATTGTTTTTGCCAAAAGTACTCTTGTCTGCATTCCATGCGAGGGGAGGATGAGAAGAGTCCCTCCGGTGAGTGACCACCAGCACCAGCCATCTCCCGCAAACGTCCCCTTCTCTCCTGCTCCTGTGGCTCAGGTTGGAGGAACTGGCCTCAGCACCTTCCCAGGATGATGTTTACTGTTGTCTTTCTCACATCAGCCTGCAACAGCTACGGTCCTCCCCAGTAAAGTCCTCCCTAGTGGAGCCAGTCTCAGGCATAGGGGGAGACACTGATGAAATAAAAAATAGGTATTGAGTTCCATGCAACCATACCTCTATAGTATTCTGCTTTTTGTTAGTAATATCATTTTTAGATTATCTACACCTGTAGGCTTCACTTGACTCATTTTCAATAATTTCTCTATTCTGTCAATACTGACATTCTCAAAACAGAATTTACTAGATGTATTTCTCATTATCTTTTCATTTATAAGTTTATTTGAAAGATCATTTTTGTTTGTGTTATACCCCCATCTCACTTTGTATCTTCATAAACTTGTAATCTATCCTTGTTGGTTTCTTAACAACTTTTGTTAGGTTACAAGTATCTACACATGAAAGCAATTTACTCCTAAGTGAACAAGACTCCATGTTCCAGTCAATGCCTATATCTCCCATAAAATAAATCTCATAATCAAAATCACATACCCTGTCGAACATCTCACATGATCCAGGTACTTTACTGGCACATATGGTGGCCACATTAGGGTTCATCAGCCATGGGTGCCAATATCAAAAGGGCCCTCTCAGCGTGCGCTCACACATGCGCGCGCAGAGGTGTTTGTCAGATAATTTGGATCGTTTGGGAAGGCTCTCTTTTACGGCCTATTCTCGTCCAAATCCACAAGCAACATTACATTATAAGGTTGAATAGCCAGAATATTATAACAAGAGTCACCAATCAGCCAACCATGCTATGGATAAGCAGGTGAAGATGAATGGATGTATTTAGATAAATGTATTTTGATAGATGAATACAGACATCCCACCCTAGAAAAAAACTAAAATATATTAACATTTAGGGCTATGCCACACATGATAAGTGATTAACATATCCTACCATAGATTATATGGTTGCAGTGGCTGTTTTTTAATCAGTAGAGTCAGTAGGATTGTTATTTGGTTACAGTTCCTGTCACCTATGTTTTAAAGCTAAATTAAAAGATATGATAAACACATAAGATAAGCATATTAAGCTCTTTGTGATTTTATATTGAGGACTTATAAATAGCTCTTGATTATATTAAGATTATATTTTATAAATATAATTGATTATATATAGAGTAAAATAGATTATACTGTGCAAACAGACTGAGATCATGTAATTAGCTCAGTATACACAGCTGTGTCGTATTCCATATTATAAGAACGGGGAATCCCCGATACGCACGGCACGGGGCACAGAGACAGTGCATGGAGAAAATGCGAAAATTTCCCCTCTCCTTTTGTGTGATAAATGCATACTATAAACGCATGACCTATAGCCTATAGCAAATGAAAATATACTTGGATATACTTGGACCACACTTGGAATTATTGAAATCGGGTGAGAATGGCCTGAGAGTTTTTAGATTGGAATCTCAAAAAAATCTCGGCGGACTTTCGAAAGGTATGCACAGAGTCGAGCAGCAGCGACATCTCCGTTCTCTTAAAGTGGCCAGTCCAAGGGCGGCCATTCTACATGGACTTCTATTGAGGATCGGGACAATAAATAGGGACCAACATGCTGCACAAACAGCTCTCGGGCGCTTAGTTTCTGACGCCTCAATGTTGCAGCTTTGACACTAGCCGTCTTTGTACGTCTGACTGTAATAAGGTTGCTGTTCACCGCACTTTTTTAGATGAAAGTAAAGTGACATTAGCTCATCTCCCGTATGCTGCTCGCGTGGGCTCCACGCGACAAGATATATTTTAATAAAAGGAGAAGGAAAAAAGTCTGTTTGGGCCTCGGGGCCCCCCTAGAGTGGCGATGGGGCCCATGGGTGCCACGCACCCACGCACCCATTGTAAATGATCCAGGTACTGGCACATCTGGTGGCCTGTAACACTAACAGCACCCAATAAGAACTGGTCTTAAATGTGGTAATTGAAACAGACCCATCCACACCCATAACAGTTCACGTGTAGGGTTGGGTTAGGTTTAGAAGGGAACGATCGCGACCGTTTGGCAAAACACACAAAAAAGGAGCTTTATAGGACATCCTGCACAAAATGAAACTGTAGCATGGACTCACTGTTTGGAGGAAAACGCATACTGGCTGTCTTCCTCAGTGGAAGAGTGCTCTCTCTGTCCTCTGCAACATAACATAAACAGTGACAGTAGAAAAAGGGAGTACGCGCTAGTGGTCTATGCCTCAGAAACATAATTAACTCTTCAGTCTTCATCGTGTTATACTAACTGGATAATGAAAAATACCTATACTGTAGGTGTAAATATACAGCTTCTTGCAGAGTGCATAGAGGCAATACTTGAAAGCGCACCGGATTATAAGGCACACCTTTTAGAACTGTTTTCATATATAAGGCACACCGGATTATAAGGCGCAGAGAATAGAAGCTACTACAGTTAACATAGAATAGAAGCTACTGCAGTCGAACGATCCATATATAAGGCGCACTGGATTATAAGGCGCAGTGTGGATTTTTGAGAAAATTAAAGGCTTTTAGGTGCGCCTTATAGTCCGGAAAATACGGTAGTCATCTTCCCAAACATTCAGAGACATTACAGACGTTACTACTCCGTGAATTTCAGCTTCTCCTCCTCAATTTCACCCCTCCCTTTTGTTTTTGCCTAGAACTAGTTTCCCTAATTTCCTATCATTTGTTTCGCTTATACAGTGGTCTATTCTCCCCTTGGGGCCAATGGATGGGAGGGTGGGTGGATGAGTTTGTGGTTAATTATAACTGCAAATTTATTTTTATTAAATAAAATGATAGTCATTATTGTGCAAGCAATTTAAAGTATAATGGTCATTCATTGTGAGGACAGGTTCATGCAGTTTGTCTTCTAAGATTGTGACAGTATTAATCTGAAAACAATTAGGACATGAATAGGTTTGATACTCTGGTGGATCACATTCATGATACATGAAAGACAAAACACACCTTTATTTACAAAGCTGTTATTTTCATCAGACATACTGTACCTTTAAAAAGCATGGAATATGTCAGTGAATATATTTATCTGCTATGTTTAATTTACTGTCATATTAAATGACACTGCAATCTTGTACAGTCTATGGTATGCAGTATGAGCTAATGTTTCTGCTCATCTTGTAGACTACAGTTAAACTCTTTAACACTTACAGAAGACACAACACAACA